>CM067299.1:91932795-92058532 GCA_034231615.1 Meghimatium bilineatum
ATTGTTTTTGACAAGGAATCGTGCCTGCATACATGTCCGAACCATGCTAGTTTTCGTCGTTTAACTATTGAAAGCAATGGTTCCTGAACACCCGCACACATCTCTACTTTATTTCTTACGTACACATTGGTCTTATGTTCCCTATAGGAAATTTGTAGAATTCGTCTGTAGCATTTGTACTCGAAAGCCTGTAATCTTCTCTCCTATAGTCCTATAGTTCTCGAGAACTATATAATGGAGACCGGTCATGATGTTATGAGCAATAGCAAAAGTCGCTGTCATAGAGATGACCTCTGACTGAGCTGAGTGATATAGTTTGCTGCTGTCCTTCAAGATACCGCAGTGTTAATTATCAGAATATGATTGAATGGATACTGGTTATGGAAATAAGCCAAAAAGTAACCCTCCCCCAAGTAGAAGGCTCATCCAATAGGCATTGCAGCAGGCCGAAAGGTGAAGCCTCCTGGGTATGAAAGACAGCTCATAAACCTCTCCATTGCACATAGGAAGTAAAAGCTAATCACTCGCAATTCCTGGGGTTCTCAAACAAACATACAAACAAACAACCCACAAAATAAATGTTCTGAATTTGTCAGAGATACAGAGGTGTAGCACGTGGTTTAGAGAGTCATATTTAGCACTTAGTTCCAGAGAGACACATGTATTGCACGTATTCTGCATGCGTCACGGGTATGAGCAAACAACTGTGTCATATATACATAAGCTTGGAATAATATAATCCGTAGGTAAAATATAAATCGTTACTAATAGCCAATGACTGTCAGGAAGCATTGTTGACTGAACGGAGGCATACAGGACAGCCAGGAAGCATAATTGACACTAAAAAGTATTATTGACAGTCAGGAAGCCTACTTGACAGTCAGGAAGAATTATTTGCAGTCAATAAGTCTATATGACAATCAGGTAGCATAGTTGACAGGAAACCCATTTGGCAGTCAGAAGCATTGCTGGCAGTCAGAAAACCTATTTGACAGTCAGGAGGCATAGTTTACAGTCAGCAACCATATTTCACAGCCAGGAAGAATAGTTGGCAGTCAGGAAAGCATAGTTGACAGTCAGGAAGCATTGCTTGCATTCAGGAAGCATTGTTTACATTCAGGAATCATTGTTTACATTCAGGAAGCATTGTTTACAACCAGGAAGCATAGCTGACAGTCAGGAAGAAATTTTAACATTCATGAAACATTGTTGGCAGTCAGGAAGCAATGTTGACATTCATGAAGCACAGTTAACAAGTCAGTAAGCCTATTTGACAACCAGGAAGCATAGTTGACAGTCAGGAGGCATTGTGCACAAAACTAAAAAAAATTAACGCATTATCACGCATGAATTAATAGCTATTATGAAATAAATATAGACCATAAGTGGCACTATAATCACACAAGTAATTGCATGAATTTAAGATAGATTAAATCTAACATCAAATCAAAGGCCAGATGTGACGGAAGAAACTTTACACTTAATATATATTGTGTTATAGAGGATGTGAAATTACAGTAATTCGGGTCCCAGCTGACATTAAAATTATAAATAACCAAATTGTCAGAGGGTGTCCGACAAAGTGGATGGTGCCGCAGTAACCTAATAAACAAATAGTAACGCAAAATGAGGTAAACAGGTTACTAAAACACTTACCTAGCCTATTAATAAAAATATATTTTAAAAAAACATACAATAAAACTAAACAGGACAATTCTCGACGTATCGGCTCAAATTGAACCTTTTTCAAGAGACAAACAACAGAAAACGACAAAATAAAAAACAAAATAGATGTCTATATTTCATCAAGCCCCGTCTCCATAATAGCGCAGGGATGGCAACGCATCTAGTAAAAGTGAAAATGCGTGCATTCATTATAAATAAACCGAAAGTGGGAAACTAGAGACACTATAGATGAGTGCAAGAATAATAAAAGAAAGAGATAAGAAAAATACCCCTTTTGTCACTCTATCAGACAGGCAGGTTTTAAGAACATAGTCACAACAGGCACGACTGAAGGGAACAGAGACAGATGAGGACGAGAGAAAATATTCATGTGACAACCTAGCAAGGCTTGGAAACAACGATCCTGATAACAATACTGTGAACAGAGAACCATGGTCACCTACGCCAACAAGAATGGCATATGACAATGATAGATGAGTAATGATGAGGTTGTGTGGTGGTGGGGTGAGTGGGTTTGGGGAAGGAAGGATAGAAGAAGAATCAACATTTGAAAACGCATGGAATGAATGTGAAACCAAATATAGACATAAACATATACATAAAACCAAACCTAAACATACATAGAAATGTAAACACACACCAAGAGTCAAGAAATAAACACATAACAAGATGGACACAGATGTGTGAAGGATACCCACACAAAATGCACAGGCATGTAAATGTATCCACATACAGGAAAGGGCTCACACCAGAATAGGTATACACATTGACACAAAATGGAGATACGTGCATTAACATAAAAAAGCGCTCACATAAATATACATATATATATGTATACATAAATATGAACATTCATGCACATAAACACTTTCTCACATAAATAATAACATGAACATTCGTACACATAGAAACATATACATATATTAATGTAAACATAAACGTTCGTTCACATAAAGATAATGCTATAACAACTGCATATGTATACATACAAATGTGTGGCCCAAAGTAATTGTGTGGATACATAGAACCATGTAAAACGAAATGCATATACAAATAACTATACATGTGTGGGCACCCATCTAAGAAACAACTGCAATAAAAACGAGGAAATCAAAATCTAAATATGTAAATGATTTAACAATAACAAAATGGCAGAGTACAAAATAATCACATATTGACATACACAAAAGAAAGAAGACATAAAGGAATTATATAGAAGAACGGCAAACACAAAAATAATAATTATTCACGAAAGTGTACAAAGACAAATAATTACAAGAATCAGTGCAATACGGGAGTAGAGGGTATAAAGAAAAGGTGGGTAACTCAAACAAAACGGTGATTAATGTTCATTCAGTGTGGTTGCAAGACTCCCATATGACAAATGAGACGATATTCCAAGGACTGACGTTGCCGGTCACCGGTATAACAACGTAACAAACCGGTTACAGAGACATCAAATGTCTCTTGAAAAAGGTTCAATTTGAGCCGATACGTCGAGAATTGTCATGTTTAGTTTTATTGTATGTTTTTTAAAAATATATTTCTATTAATAGGCTAGGTAAGTGTTTTAGTAACCTGTTTACCTCATTTTGCGTTGACATTAAAATTTCATGGAATGGCATGGCAGACAAATTATCTCCTAAAGGTATGATATCGAAACCAACTAAAAAATTAGAATAGGATGTCTGAAATGAATCACTTATACATCCGTCAATTCAGAGAATCTCATTGAGACGAATATTAAACAATCAAGAAAATGTGAAACAAAATAGTGTATCGATTCTGGATTAAAACAGCTATAAGCCCACAAAACCATCAGCATGGAATTTACATCCAGGTTTAATATGGGCATGCCTTCTAAGTTCGGCTTTAATCCCTAAATTAACAGCAACAAGAGCAACATTGTTTCCAAAAGTTAGGCCCTGTTCTTCTTTATGGACACTAAAATCGCGATTGTGGGAGTATTTACCTGCTGCAATCAAGGACCAGTCTGCACATGATCGTATGTAGTTTAGCCGTACTGCCGGTGTCCAGTGTCGGATTTAGACTTGATAAGGCCCTAAGCTATTTGAGATATTGGGCCCTTTATAAGTCCAGACATTATATGTCAGCGCTAAATATGATTTTTTTGGGCCCCCAAGAAAGTGAGGGCCCTAAGCTATAGCTTGTTTAGCTTATAGGTAAATCCTACACCGCTGGTGACCCGTTAAAATGTTTTAATTTGTGCTAATAATAATATCCGAACATCGCAGACAATAATGATATCACGTTCAGACTTGTACTGTTGAATCTCTGTAGTATACATGGAGATAACTCAAAAGTCCAATCCTGGCCTAGAATTTCCTTCACATATGGGACATGTATGATCAGGATTGGGCATCTGTGTGTTTGTTGTTCTGTCTTTTCGGGCAGCACGTTTTCTTTGTGACTCTGAGATTTGATAGTCCTCAGCGACGAGATCACATTGTTTCAATCATGTGTACGAGTTTGAAAATGTTATTATTTTGCTGTACATATTAGATACACATAACCGAATTCTAATTTATCTAAAGATAATACACGCTCTTTAGTGAATGAACTTCTCAGTTGTCTTGTTTCAAAATTTTCTAGTGACTAAACTATTCCAGTTTTCTTGTTTCTACATCGTCTAGTGACTGAACTATTTCAGTTGTCTTGTTTCTCCATCGTCTAGTGAATGCACTAATCAGTTATCTTGTTTCTACATCTTCTAGTGAATGAACTAATCAGTTGTCTTGTTTCTACATTTTCTAGTGAATGAACTGCTCAGTTGTCTTGGTTCTAAATCTTCCCTGATTCCATTTTAACAGTACTACCCCTTTTCGTTTGGCAGACGTCGAAGTAATAGCCATTATCCTCTATGATTCCAGAAAATCTGATAAGATCAGCGTCGTAAAATGGCAATAATTGTCGATTTCTTACGTTAGTCTAGAAAATTGTTCATCCCGGAGAGTGCTACACTCTACTCCCTGAGGTTAATATTCAAAACCGCATCGTATGAAACTATCTTACCGATCTGCTGTTAACCTTTTTCTTTTTCTCCTTTATTTGTTTCTTTCTGTCTGCCTGCTTATTTTTTTCTGTGTCCATTTCTAAAAATATTTGTACCTCTTCATCTGTGGATCGTTGTTTATGAAACATTACCCTCTCTGTAATGTATTTCCCGTTCTTACAAGGTTTCATACAAGGAAATATCATACGAAGATGTACAGAAGAAGAATACTAGCAAAACCATGAATCTCACATTAAAACAATAATATGTGTAGCATGGCACCAATTAGTTGCAATAATAAATATACAATTTTTGTGTTTAACAGATTTTAAGAAGCAGAAATATACTATTCACGTGTGCTTATGGATGCGTATACCTCCAGCTGTGAGTGTTTGTGTACGTATGTGTGATAGTGTTTGTGTACGTATGTGTGATATTGTTTGTGTACGTATGTGTGATAGTGTTTGTGTACATATGTGTGAAAGTGTTTGTGTACGTATGTGTGATAGTGTTTGTGTACGTATGTGTGATAGTGTTTGTGTACGTATGTGTGAAAGTGTTTGTGTACGTATGTGTGATAGTGTTTGTGTACTTATGTGTGAACGTGTTTGTGTACGTATGTGTGATAGTGTTTGTGGACCTAGGACATATATACCTTATATTATCGTGCATAAACCCATACGAGTATAAGCCGAGCATGTTACTTTTCTATAATAAAATTGACAAAAGTTATTTTGTATATACGTCGAATTGAACTTATACTAAGATATCGTTTCTAAGTATATCTAAGAGTTAATGAGCGGTAAAACTGTGCACGTGACACAGAGAACGTAGAAAAACAAAACTATGTCGTGAGATGAATTCGTTTGTAGGGGGCTATAATTTCTGGGGGTTATTCACTCTTGCAGCCGCTTAATTACCGTCTGAAATTTTTTTAAGGATACGCTTAGGGCAAAATTTATTGATTGGTTGATGTGTTCTGATGCAGTGATGCCGAAATGTGGCAACTTAAATAAAGAGGTTGACATCTTACAGTAGAGGAGTGGGTGAAAGAAACATAGCTAGACCATTATATCAGAAATTATCATGGGATCTTTAAAAAAGTTGTCGATAGGTAATGCTATTGACAAATTCTGACATCTTAACAGTAGAGGAGTGGGTGAAAGAAACATAGCTAGACCATTATATCAGAAATTATCATGGGATCTTTAAAAAAGTTGTCGATAGGTAATGCTATAGACAAATTTATTACGATATCATCTTTGAGTAATATGGTGGCAACAATCGTAACAGTCCGACTTTAGCATTGCAATTTTTTACTTTGATTTTCTATGGTGTGGTTTGGCGAACTATACGTTCAACCCTGATTAGTTGCCTCTCACTGCATGTATGACTGATCACAATGTTACTTATCTTTGCTCACCGTTCTGGTTCCGGCTAAGCAGGAACGAAAAACTTAGATTTGGTGTAGAGCTTGTATCTTTACTAATATTTTCATATTGATGACATTGAACATACATTCTCCAAGACATATTGCCGGCACTATACAGTTTAATAATACACTTTATACTTTATGAGCTGGTAGAGTAAACATATATATATATCCTTTTTATAAACCTTTTGTCCGGCTCTGTGGCGAAGTGGTACAGAGCGCGTCTGTGACGGCAAAGGTACCGAGTTCGTTCCTCACCACAGGCAATTGTGCATCCGGACCGTTCAGAAAGCAATGGCAACCTACTGAACGTATTTATATTGCATAGAAAATCACCACAGTCAACAAATGCTGGGTTGATAGCTACGTCCTGGATAGGATATGCTACCAATTTTTTTTTATATATATAAAATTATATATATGTGTGACACGATTAACTGAACATCCAGTTGATATAATGTTTTATGGTCATCCGACGTGATATGAGATAAAAGTCGAATCAGACATGATAAGAGATAACAATCTTTGCTCACACTGCGCAGCAGCCATAACCTTCATTGCTGCTAAGCCTTTGCCTGCCCTTATGATAATGTGGTCAACATGTTCCCTGAAACTCAGGCTTCTGTCAAAAAACACACCCAGATATCTCAATGTGCTAGTTCTTTCTAAACTTTTCCCGGACAACGAAACTTGTGGCATGGGTGTCTTTACCATGTGATTGTTCAAGGAAAACCACGTCACGAGTGCCTTAGACGGATTAACCACTGCTCCCGTATCTCGACACCAATTTTTCAGTCTGTCCAACTCCTTCTGTAGTTCCACGACGCACTCTTCTCGATTTCTGCCCTGTCTATACACCAGAATATCATCGGCATATGACATCGTTCTGCCAACACCTGTGCGATTGATTGCCAGCGATATGTACTGTGTATACATTGAAAAGTACAGGAGATAGAGGCGATCCCTGTGGCAGGCCAAGGCTGATAACCGCTGGTGTAGATATCCAGGTACCACACTTAAGAACTACAACCCTGTGCATCAGGGCGGCGCCAACCAAACGCACGACAAAAGGATTAACTGCAAGATTTAACAGCTGGTGCATCAAGATATCCAAAGACACCCTATTGTACGCATCCTCAAGGTCTATTGCGACCGCACATGTCTCCATGCGCGAATCGAACCCCTCAAAAACATCCTGCGCAAATATGGCTGCATTCTGCCATGTCTTCTTTCCTGGACGATATCCTCCTAACAATGTTGGTAAACACTTATTTCTTTCAAGATAACACGATACCTTTTGGGCCACAATTTTTTCCAAAAGCTTGCCAATCGTATTCTGCATAGTTATTATTCTGTAGCCATGTATCCTGGTGTGGTCCTTCCCAGGTTTGGGTAGTGGAACTAAATAGCTGTGCAACCAGTCTTCTTTCACTGTGCCCTTTAGAAGGCTATTATTGAACATGTCAGCCAACTCTCCCAACTCCTCATCCGTTCTTCTACTAATGTCATCGTATCTAATGCCATCTGGTCCAGGTGCTGTGTTTTTTGTACTTTTGAGTGCCTTCCTGATTTCTTCAACTGTGATTAGCATATGGTTTTCCATGCTCAAGTTCTTACACGTGTCTGTGAGCGTTTTCCTGATTTCTTGATATGCCTCCACATTTCTCTGACCAATTTGTGCGGTGTAGTGTGCCAGCAACGCCGCACCTTTTGTCTCGTTCGTCTTCTGCCAGACGGTATCGAGGCTCTGGAAAGATTGTTATCTCTTTTGTACCAGGGTTTGGTTGTGGCTGTGGTGGAATATGCACTGGCAATTCTGACTCTTAGCCAAACTCAGATCGAAAGACTGGATAGAGTCCAGAATGCAGCAATGCGTATCATTCTGGGATGCACAAGAGACACATCGACAAGAGCTATGCGATACCTACTATACTGCCCAACAGCTGAGCATAGATTACAGCATTGTCGTGCACGGGCGTACCTTCAAATACATGCAGATAAGGAACACCCGTTGCTTTCCGAAATACAGAAAGTTAAAGGCAGCAGACTCAAGAGAGGAAGGTCGTGGATGGGACGTGCTGAGAATGTAATACAAAGCGTGTGAAGATTACAGGATGTGGCAGCAGGTGTGGAATGGATAGGTCTACCCACAGATTTCGAAACTTGTTTGAGAGTAGTAATATCACTTAGCATTGAATGTAGAGAATGGTGTCCCACAGCTGTGGAGAAAGAAGTGCAGGCTTTAATCAGTGAGAATACCAAAGGGGATGTGATTATATACACTGATGGATCTGTAATTAGGCATGTTCGCAGTGCTTGGGCCTTTACAGCTCAGTGCGCAGGTAAAACGATCAAGGAGGAAAGTGGTGCCTCTTTGCGGTCACTACGAGTAGTATGACCATGGAGACTATGGCGGTGACGAAGGCATTTGAGTGGCTACGCACACAGAAGGTAACGCAGGTCTGCGTCTTGAGTGACTCTATGAGTATGATTAAGAAGGTACAAGTGGGTCTCGTTCGCGAACAGTGGATTGAGGCCTTGAGAAATGCGAGCTTGAAATCGGTTACATTTATTTTCGTGCCGGGACATGTGGGCGTTCGAGGCAATGAAAGAGCGGATCAACTGGCATCGTGTGCGATTGTGGCACAGGGCGATGGGGCAATGGATCGCGCTGACGTTTTGAACTGCTTAAGAGATATAACACGCGAGAGTGAGACTAATGTGGATGATGATTCCTTTTCAATGGCTAGGATTAAAGATCAGGGATTGAAATGCGGTGTTGCTAGAGGTGAACATTTTGGAGGGCGCAGAAGAATGATGGTCAACCAGCATAGGACCGGTACTGTCAGCAGAAGTGTGATGGCGGATACACTCAAGGAGAGATCGGAGCAACTATGGATGTGTCCAGTTTGCAGTGATGATGATCCGACGACTAACTAACTAACTAACTGACATGATACGTACCACTGTATGAGATGAGCAAGCAGGAAGTATACTGGGGAATGGTTGATGGGTACGGGATTATAAACTGACTTGTATTCGATTAGGGAGTCGTTTTCACCCACGGGCGTGAGTTCATCTTGGTAAAAAAAACACTAGTTTATTAAGGGGTAACCCCCCCTTCCCCCAACCTCACTTTTAGCTGTCCCCAAATAATAAATTCTCATCATGTGACATATTCTTTCCAGAACGTAGTCTTCCTTATGGATTCTCTGAACATTCCGCGATTTTGAGCGAGTTGACCTGCCGCAGCTAAAGACATGTTTAAGCAATCGCATATATAACGTCACGATCGATGCCTTGGGCGCCTCTTCTCCTGTTGCCCTTTACTATGCCTTCATCTATTAATCTTTCCATGCTGTTATGTCTCTTTATATGACAAAAAACAACAACAACAACACAGCTTTCTTGTTAGGATGTTCTTAAAGAGTCAGCCCTCTTCGAAGTTTATTACGTCTTGATTTGTATTTTTAGCTGTCCATGGTATACGTAAAATCCTTCTGTAGTATCTCATTTCGAAAGCAGCGCTTCTCTTTGCTATTGTTTTATTTAATGTCCATGCCTCACAATCGTATATTGACAACTATACCAACTATTATTAAAAAACTACACATATTAAATTATTACCATATTAATGGGACAAAACACCCTCCTTATTAAAATTGTATCTACGGCCAGCTAGTACATACAGAATAAAATGGTATGTCAATAGCTATTGATCATTCCGCTGATCTTTCCAGTGAACACAGTGAATATGTAATACTTTGGTGATGCGTCTCAAATTGTAAATTCTTGTTGATTTTATGTTGTTGCTTTATAAAATCAATTTGTCTACCCATGGAAAATTCTAACAGGCATAATTTAGCTGTGCATACACTGACTGTCATAGGATCAATGGAGTCGTTTCATCTGATTCTAAATCAAGACAAGACGTTATTTTTGCAATGTCCTGTTTGTGTTGTTTTGTTTAGTTACTTGTAATGACTTGAATATCTTACCTTACTTAGCGCTTCTATTTCTGCAGGATTGATCTGTGATACAACGCACTATATTTTCACAATTTTGTAATCATGAAAATGTTTAGTTGGTGTTATTTTGTTTCAGGTATATCTTGAATGTTATGTGCACAGGTATCAAAATTTGTCTCGATTTTATGTACCAGAATAAATCATAAATATTGTAGAAACATATCTACTATAATAAATCTCACTTCTATAAATTTCGAAAGTTTGCAACTGATTACATAATTATGAAATTTAAAACATAAGCGAATGTAAATTGATCAACTTCTGCGGCTCAGTTGACAACAGAGCATTTACGTCACAGCTCTGGCAACAAGTCCGAATTCACTCTCAGCTTTGATAGAGCAATCGATTTCCTTCCAATAGAAAGATAAACGAAGTTGAGTTATGAACCAGCACCATAGCACACTGTTCTCCCATAAGTGCTCATCTGCCTAGTCAGTGGCTGCCCAAAAACCGTCTATCTTCACATACCAAACGTGATAAGTAGTGATTGCGCTATTCATCGACCTTCTCATAGAACATGATCCCCGGCACTCTACGTCCTTGTGGTCGCATGAAGTACAGGAGTGTTGTTTTAAATTTTAGACCAGGGATAATAAGCGAACTCGAAATCCGTGTCTGCTGGTCAGCAGATGAGTTACTTAACACTACACTACTTCGGTTTTCTTATAATCGACTGGAGAAACAATGACACCAGATATTGAACACTGTCGTCGGGGCACACATCGAGTTCATTGTTATCGATTAATGAATATTATATATAATTGGAAGTTGTTGGCCCCGTGCAAGTTCATCATTATCAAACATATAATCTGTTCAGGATAGCAGGTGTGGCCACTTCAGAAATATCAGCACAAAATCCACCATGCCTTCTTGTTCTCATGTGTTTGAGGGTAGAAATACGTAATCCTGCTTCAGTATTTAATATTACGAATCCATACTTTCCTTTCGTTCCCATCGTATTCTCCCATCCTCAGCTGTCACCTGTGGGGCAGACTTGGAATGGGGATCATGCATAATGACGTGCCGGTAAAGGATACTGTCATTCTATTTCCCCAAAAATCTTTGTATAAATGTTATCTATATCCTTCTTCTTCTTCTTTTGCGTTCGTTCTCAAACTCCTGCAGATTAGCAGGATGTAGTCCGGAGAACGGAATGCCTACTCTCATGTTACAGTGTATGTAGATTTCACAAAAATGTCTTAGTTAAAGATAACATGAACACACCATTGTAAATTGCAAGCCGCATGTCCCAAGACAGAATGGGGTTCATAGAATTAATTGAGAAGACAACGTTCTGGAGAGCATACGTCACATGACAATGTCCTTCACTTTCTTCATGTCTATAAAGAACTTTGTCTTGTCCTATCCACGTGTGCCGCTACGCGTCATGGGGAGTCGAAGTCTTCTTTATTTAGCTAGCTGTGAGCCGCTGCCACAGTGCAGCCTAGTGTGTTCTAGTATTTCTCTGATGTCATCTGTCCATCTTCATCTGGGTCTTTTCCTGTTTCTTTTTTCAGATGATTTTTTATTGAAGGCTATCGATAGAGTACGATCTGGTTCCATTCTGATTAGGCGGCCGATCAATTTGATCTTCTTTGTGTCTATGTATTCTTTGCACGACATTGTTTTCACCAGATTTCTTATAGTGTCATTGTTTATCGTATCTCTTTTAGAACTATGTGAATGAACTATTTAATGTCTTAAAATTACTTCATGTCTATAACAGACTATTTAATGTCCTTCACTTACTTCATGTCCCTAAAGTACTATGAAATATTGTCCTACACTTACTTCATTTCTCTAAATGACTATGTAATGTACCACACATTATTTCTGTTCCCAAATGACTATATAATGTCCTACACTTACTTCATTTCTCTGAAGGACTATGCAATGTTGTCCTACATTTTTTTCACATCCCGTTAGGACTGTAATATTGTCCTTCACTTATTTCATGTCCCTGAAGGATTATGTAATTTCCTACATTTACTTCATGTATCTAAAGAACTATTTGTAATATTGTCCTACACTTGCCTTCCTTCATGTACATAAACAACTATGTAATTTCTTATACTTACTTCATTCCCCTTCTATCTATCTATCTATACGCTGTGTCCCTTGTTTGCCTTGCATCGCCAGGGGGTAGAAGAGTTCTCTGGAGATGGCCTTCTTGTGAGCTGTTTGTAAGCTTGTTCCTGTGGCTTCTTTGATTTCTGTGATCCATCTTTTACATCGTCTGCCTCTGGCTTTATTACCGTTATGTCTATGTGTCATGGCCATTTGTGGCATGCTATATGTCGGTAGTCTGGAAGCGTGTGAAAACCACTTGATCTCATTCCCCTTAAGAACTATTAATGTCCTTCACTTACTTCATGCCACTAAATGACCATGTTGTTCTACATACCTTCAGGTACTAAATATAATGTCTTACATTGTTATGTATTTCAAGTATTATATATTGTTCTAAACCTACACCATGTCCCTCATGTACTACATAATGTCCTAAACTGTGTACTTTAAATGCTACATAATGTCCTAAACTGTGTACTTTAAATGCTACATAATGTCCTAAACTGTGTACTTTAAATGCTACATAATGTCCTAAAATATGTACCTCACGTGCTATCTAATGTCCTACACTATGTACCTCAAGTGCAATACAATGTCCTACACTATGTACCTCAAGTGCTATATAAATATCCTGCATTACGTACCTCAAGTACTATATAATGTCCTACAATGACATCGTATTCCTCAAGTACTACATAATGTAGTAACGCACATCATGTACCTCCAGGAATATGTTACTGTTACACTTACATCACGTCTTTCTAAGACAGCAATGTTACCCTACAATTACATCGTAGCTAGATATAAAATGGACTGTACTCATCAGTGAAAGAGAGCTGATATTGTGGAAGTCAAGCATCAACAGAACTTGAGACAAAATAAGTTCGACTCACAGGAAAAACTAACAAGGTCCAAAGATGGTCCAAAGATGGTCCAAAGATAGAAATACTAATCGTTCAACTTTACGTTTCACACAGAACAATACAGTATTTTCTAGTAGTAGATATTATATATATATATATATATATATATATATATATATATATAACCATGTATGGCTCAATCCTAGTTTGATTCTACACTGTGACCTTTGGTCTACTTTCGAGGTATTTCTTAACCTTTGTTGTGTGATTTGCAAGCATAAGGTTAAGTACTTAGAGTACGGTTAGGATTAGAAATAATATTTCTAATGTGTTCGTGCACCTCGCCCCGTGTATAGCGCGCAGAAATAATGAGAGCTCAGTACAAATCATAAAAAATTTAAAAAACATTATGTAAATTTGAAAAGAAACAGATTATGATAATAAGTTCGTCTGTGTCTAGAGTTGAACTCAGTGATTGGGATGTGACTTCACGGCAGCCATTAATTTCATTGGTGTTACACGGAAATCCGTGACAACAGTGTGCTATTTATAGCACAACGGTGACTTAAACTAGGATTTAACCATAATAAATAAATAAATAAATAAATATATATATATATATATATATATATATATATATATATATATATATATATATATATATATATACATATATATCAGATATATACGCATCCGATGAATGAGTACTTGGGGGGGGGGGTGTTCTTAGTGCCATAATACTGACTGAGCTAACCACTAATGGCAAATATACAGTAGATGTAAGAACTATTAGAGAAATAGATCATCTTCAGTCTGTCAGCTATATGATAATAAAAGTTTGGTTGGAATAAGATAACAGCATTTCTCTGTATTATGGGGGTGAGAATACGATCCTCGTACAATAAGATAACAGAATTTCTCTGTATTATGGGGGTGAGAATACGATCCACGTACAATAAGATAACAGCATTTCTCTGTATTATGGGAGTGAGAATACGATCCACGTACAATAAGATAACATTTCTCTGTATTATGGGGGTGAGAACACGATCCACGTACAATAAGATAACATTTCTCTGTATTATGGGGGTGAGAACACGATCCACGTACAATAAGATAACATAATTTCTCTGTATTATGGGGGTGAGAATACGATCCACGTACAATAAGATAACATTTCTCTGTATTATGGGGGTGAGAATACGATCCACGTACAATAAGATAACATTTCTCTGTATTATTGCGGTGAGAATACGATCCACGTACAATAAGATAACAACATTTCTCTGTATTATGGGGGTGAGAACACGATCCACGTACAATAAGATAATATTTCTCTGTATTATGGGGGCGAGAACACGATCCACGTACAATAAGATAACATTTCTTTGTATTATGGGGGTGAGAATACGATCCACGTACAATAAGATAACAGCATTTCTCTGTATTATGGGGGTGAGAACACGATCCACGTACAATAAGATAACATTTCTCTGTATTATGGGGGTGAGAACACGATCCACGTACAATAAGATAACATGTCTCTGTATTATGGGGGTGAGAACACGATCCACGTACAATAAGATAACATTTCTCTGTATTATGGGGGTGAGAACACGATCCACGTACAATAAGATAACAACATTTCTCTGTATTATGGGGGTGAGAATACGATCCACGTACAATGTATAAGTAAAATGTGCTCTCTCTTTTGGTGACGACTGTGTCTATGAAGGTTACAATCACTGCGATAAAAGTGTGCGATTCATTCTGGAGAAATTCTTCCTATTAACACCGCGAACCGTCAATATAAAGGCAGTGCTTGTGAGTGAGCGCAAATCCTTGCTAGCCGAGCTAGCGCATATTTCACTAGCAACTTTTCTAAGGTTATTCCCTGTTAGGAAAAAATTGATGAGATTGCTGACGTGAGCTTGAACTGTGGAATTTACCTGAAATAATCGGACACTCGCGAACACGGGGGAGTGTTCAAGAGATTGTCATTGATTCGATAAATAGATCAGAAATCTTTGCCTGCACATTTAGATACATATTATCAGATTTCAAGGGAAAAATGTGAGAGCCAAACTTAATACTTTCAGTAAATGTTTCTCCTTTGTTTTTCTGGCCATTATGTCAACAATCCGATGATATTTTGGATTACTGTTTTGCCAGGTGAGTGATGACTTTGTATGTTTATTTAATGTATCACATTCTCAGACAAAATATGTACTGTGGGGGAAAAAATCTAAACGCTTATATTAGTAGTTTAAAATAAAATTTTGTGCACTGGCTTGCCAGTTGAAAGGTACAGGTTCCAGTTTCCAGTTTAACGTGAACTATTTTGGACTGTCAACAATTTGTTTCATACAACGGGTACCAGATTTTGGGAATTTAATCGTCAGTCGTGATGCCAATACTAGGTATGCATACAACTTTTTTTTTGGGTCTACACTGTGTTTTTTTGGTAATTGTACACTACTACGATATACTAAGTAATGTCGTTCGTCAATAGAAAATACGACCGTAACAGTGTATTCATCCCACTGGTGTACACGCGGAGGAGATGCTATATAAAATAACGTGTATGTCCTTGCTATTCAACTAATTTAACATTGGGGTGCCAGCTGTAAGTTTAAGTGAGGTCACTAGGGTGACATCGCCTTCACTGGTATTCCCGCTGTTCCTCAGGCTACAGCGATTGGGCACCGCTCTTTGCGGTAGTCGAACATAATATTTCCAAGACAAAATATCTCCCAACAAAATACCTCCCAACAAAATATCTCTCGACAAAATATCTCCCAACAAAATATCTCCCAACAAAATATCTCTCGACAAAATATTGCTAAAATATTGCCAAACTACTTAAACGTGACAATCCTGGTATCTACATGTCGATACCTCACAAACTATTTCAACATGACATTTTATTGTGCTACAGAACTGAGTAGGAAATTTTCGTAGGTGTGTTATCGAAGATCCCTGAAAGGAGAGAAAGCAATAGCGAGACTGTTACAGGCCATACATGTCCAAGGAAGCGACTAAGGTAGTTTTTGAGTGTGGAGTTGACTAATTGTATTAATTAAAATTTACCCTGAAGCCATGCTGAAGTCAGGACATATGGCGCACACATCACAGAAACACTGAAAACCATGACACAGCGCATTTTATTCTCCGGGCTACGTCCTATCTGTGGGATAATCTGCGGGAGTTTGAGAATGAACATAAGAGAAGAAGAGCAGCAAACCCCAGATCCAACATTCATTAGTCGCCTCTAACGACATGAATACACGGCTATAGTATTACTACTATTTGCTCCTCTTTCGTACGGAGACACACGGGCGAAAAACTGTCTAGATGTGTACAATTGAGAGAGTGCAGTGCCGTCATTGGACTAAAAGTACACGATTAGTCCGAATGATTAAAGGGTTATAAAAGTACACATTTAGTCTCAATAATTAAAAGGATATAAAGTACATTTTTATTCCCAATGATTAAAGTGATATAAAAGTACACGTTTAGTCCCAATGATTAAAGTGATATAAAAGTACACGTTTCTTCCCAATGATTAAAGTGATATAAAAGTACACGTTTAGTCCCAACAATTATATAATAGTATACAAGTAGGAAAATTTCTATTGTATACATAGTAGAAATAGTTTTCACTCAATAAGGAGTTTCAATTTGTGTCACAATGTCCTTTTATTGCGTCTAGAAATGAGATCGTTGATTGGCATCGGAAACGATGTTTTGGTTATCAAGGTCTGACAGTCTAGCCATCAAGTAGCAACATATAAGAAGGAAAGTAATCCAGCTATGAATCAGCTATAAAATAGTTGCTCCTGTATGCACCTCATTAGACAAATTAACATTGTGATGATCCGTCGTAAGTAAAAATACTTTACCACTACATTTAAAATGTGGCAGCGATATAATAATTAAGAGTAGGAGATTGTTATCGTTAAAATGAAGAGATCTTGTGATAACATAAAGTCTGTGATTGTGAATATTAACTCGATTCTGTTTAATAGAGTGAGATATCTAAATGGAACTATTTCGACAAGATAGTGCATGCTACACAATGGTAACGCAAAGTTGGTCAGCAAGAATGAATTCTGGGTTACTGATACAGGATTATTGTGTTCTTGATCGATAATCATTTTAACTTAGATATTTAATTTTGAAGAAAATCAGCAAGTAATAAATAACAGAATAAATTTTGATATTTCTGATAATACAAGAATATCGTAGAACAGTTATTTCAAAGTGATTTGGCACATTTATTAAAAATACTTAAATTGGAATTAAGAACTACTAAAGCTGTTTGGTGAAGGCCACAACTAACTACATTGATATTCTAGCAGAACAGGTACTGTGTTCGATTACGTGTACTTTATAATTTTTTTTTCTTAAACTAAATGAAGTTACTTTTGGGAGGATACATTTTATCAACCGCGGACAAAGCTAATTTTTGTTATCTCAAGATGTTATACAATAATGGAGATTTCATTTCACTTATGAAATGGCTCACTAGATAAACCACCCATGCAACAGAAAATGTTAGTAGATCACATGCCTTTATATTGAGGTTATCTTCTTATAGAAGCTTCATGGCACGTCATCTATACAATCCCGTAGTCGTAACCTTCGATAACAGTTACCACGTTGTTCCAACAGGCCGACGATGTGCTTGAACTAGTTACAGGCACGGCGTGGGTGGGCGGAACAGCAAAGAAGCTGTCGCAAGGGCCAGAGTTGTGCCCTGATGTCGACGTCTGTTTGGCGGCATTAGATTCGAAACAACATCGAGTCGGACGACTGCTGGAACAGAGGGCGGAGCACTTATGGGAATGCCCCACGTGCCGTGAGACCAGTTTCTAATCAAGAATCAAGAATCATTTCACTTAATCTTGTATAAAGGATAGAATGTTCATTTTAAAACCCATTTCCAATAATCAAGATAAGTTAGTCATCACTGACAAACTTCACCACATATCACTGAATACATTTCCAATAATCAAGATAAGTTAGTCCTCACTGACAAACTTCACCACACATCACTGAATACATTTCCAATAATCAAGATAAGCTAGTCGTCACTGACAAACTTCACCACATATCACTGAATACATTTCCAATAATCAAGATAAGTTAGTCCTCACTGACAAACTTCACCACACATCACTGAATACATTTCCAATAATCAAGATAAGCTAGTCGTCACTGACAAACTTCACCACATATCACTGAATACATTTCCAATAATCAAGATAAGTTAGTCCTCACTGACAAACTTCACCACATATCACTGAATACATGTATAGTAGACGCTATATATGATGCCTATTTGTTTGAAAATTCCTTCCATCCTTGAAAAAACTCAAAACTCTCGTCTTGCGAAGTTTCTTTACAATAACAAGATTCCCATTTGTTCGAACCGCATCTCCGACCACAAAAAATGACAAATAATTGCTTGAGTAATAACTGAAGAGTGTAATGTAGTAAAGAGAGTATTAAGAAAAATCATTAGTAATGGTTGATTGCATTGACTTGAGTAGGAAGCAAACTGTGATGGATATACCGTTAACTCTGATAACAAACCAAAAAAAAAATATAAATTTTTTTTGCAAGACATGGATGAACAGCGCAGTTAGTTCTTAAACCTTGTCTCAAATACATTCCAGTCTTCATAACTCTTCAGTCAGTCATCAGGTTACAGCATCAATACCTTCAGTCAATCATTAGGTTACAACATCAATACCTTCAGTTAATCATAAGGTTATAACATCAATAGCTTCAGCCAATCATAAGGTTATAACATCAATAGCTTCAGCCAATCATAAGGTTATAACATCAATAGCTTCAGCCAATCATAAGGTTATAACATCAATAGCTTTAGCCAATCATAAGGTTATAAATCAATAGCTTCAGCTAAAAATAATTAACGCCTAAAACGTTTATGTGCATTCGAATCCACGTCTCAGTGAATCTATCAGAGTATAGATACTGATAGTTCCAATTCGGTGTTGATTTACTAGTCTCTTTGTGTATCTAGTATGCTTTTCTTTACGGGCAGTTACAAACCTTATACAAATCTCACGCAATCAGAGAGTTGCCACGATTCACATATTTGAAAATCTTCTAAGCGAACTTGGTCCTTCAGCGTGTGTGAGAGATCCATTGAAGTAAGTCTTGACACTATGGCAATGCTCGGCAGTGTATCGTCTCGCTAATTACCCTCAATACTCGCATGTCCGGGACGAATATAAATATAATATTTATGGCCAGATAATGCGTCAGCAACTCTACTCAATGACGGCGGACGACTCCTGCTTCAACTTTGTGCAGCATACGTCTATCGAGTCACATGTACGCATGAAAATAGTTATGTGACATCAGCTATGACAGTGTTTCCGTCACACATTGTATCTCTTTTGTAAGACTGCTCGTGGTTGTGGTGAAGGCACCGGTGGATTCTTTGATAGTTTCCCACATGGTGGTATAGAAAAAAAATACAATCAGAGTACAGATAACGATCGACTTACACATGGCAGTGTAGATTATTACACAGTCAATGAGAGTCCGACTTCTGCATCCGCCGCCACCAGATTTTGTTACTGTAACTCTGCTGAGTGTGATGACTCATAGACGGTACCACGTAATACAGACAAAGTGGGTATCCATACCTTCTCGGGATCAATGCAAGTAGGTTCCCAGATTTGTGTGATGCCATGATGTGTACCAGATGTATTAAAAGTGCCATAATTAAAGAAGTATAACGAACAGCTGCACGATATCTCTGCCGAAACCAGGCAAATATCATTAAAAAAATTAATGTATATCGAATAATCACCATGTAGAATGCAGTCGAAAAGCTTTTAGAAAAGATAATTTACAGCACTTCTTCAGTGAATGGTGCTATTTATATTTGGCAATCGGACTTCTAAACGAACAATGATGGACTAAGGCCTTCCACAGGGTTCACCCTTGCCTGCTGTAATTTTTAGCGCATATACTGTGAGAATCAGAGATGCACATAGAAGGAAGAGGTAGGTGTGCGTCTTGGTGTATCTTGGAAACAGAAACGCAGCGGCTCGTGCTGTGTTTCTGGCTACCACCTAACACCGATACCTTTGCGCCAACACATACGGCGGCACTGTCGACACACAGTTACAGAAGGCACTTTTGCTCAGTCAGCGTTTCTATTAGAAAGCCTTAATCAGGTAGAAAAGACAACATACAAACACACAATATACTTTACATAAGAAATAAATATGATTTTACAATGGTAGGAGGGAAAGATTAAATCATAATATCTGCCGAAGACGGATGTGTCGGGCCATTGGCGCAAATAAAACGGCGACACAACGCATTTCGATTCTCTGGACTACATCTTGCTGGAAATCTAGTAGGACCATGGTCATGCTACAAGGGAAATCCAGCAGGAGTTTGAGAATGAACGCTGAAGAAGAAGAAGAAATCATAATATGAAACATATTGGAAATGGGAAAGAAAAAAGATCAAAGCTGGAAGGGTTCAGTAAGATAACAAGAAACAAACATTGTATGAAGAGCAAATACCGCGGACAAGAGAATGATGATGATGACAATGATTTAGCAAGGAATAAGAATGAGCGAGATAAAAAAAAATTGAAAAAGGCATAGGTTGAGTCTGTCTCTGAAACCAATAGTAAGTAGAATGACAGAGATAACTAAGATGACCGGTCCAAGGGCAAATGTGTCAGATATCACGGGGTGGACTCGAGTACCTCTAAAGTAGACAAAGACCGAAGTCAGAATATAAAAAGACAAAACTGTCAGAGAATAACGGGGCTATCATTTATCTTCACCATATTGAACATCGTCTCACTATTCTGCGCTCGTACACTCTCTAGTTATCTCCTGAGATGTCATCACTGTTGTCTATCGGCGGAATGTTCACCTACTCATTATCACCATTTGATCACGGTCTACATTATATATATATATATATTAAAAAAAATGTTTATGTTATAATATACATTTAATTACTCACTATTAGACCACTAGAAGGGGTGCAAAGGGAACGCATTGCTCTAGGCGGACCCAGGGTTAGCAGATAACCAAGACCCCAAATGTACCTCTTCGCGGTGCACCCTGGTAACAGAAAACAGCAGTTCGAGCTGTTTCTGGCCAAATAATTTGGGGATCGTGTCCGAGAATGTGGAGGAAGCAGATAGAAAGAGAATTGGCTGCAAAAGAGACAGACAATATCTCCGACACCATTTGTATCACCACATACAGCGACACTGTCGACATACAGTGACGCCTGTTAGTCCAGTCAGAACATTGGAGGGGCGGCCAATGTAAAAGGCACGTAAAGGTAGATGCATGGCGAGAGACAAATAGATTTCATACAGAGTACAATGACACAATGAAAGGGCAGAACAGCGCCAGAGGGCAGCGCGAACTGCAAATGAAAAGTGAAAAGTTCATAGGAAAGGGGAACTATAAGCTCTGTTAGACGAGCTTCTAGTTACCTGTGATACTTATAGGCAGAGACCCAGACCAAATCGTGGGCGTTCGGAAAAGCAAGAAGACCTAAACCAACTCTAATGTCGAGCCTTCCTATACCGGAAATATGCTCGCGAAAAGAAAGGGTTCCGAACCCGATGGGCTTAGGCAAGACAAGGACAATTATGGCAGTCATGGCCCAACTCTACTGTCAAAATTTCCTATAGCGTAGAGAAAGGGTTCAGTACCTGATGGGCTCAGGTGTTATTGGGACAAGGTTGATCAGCTCGAGAACGCCTTGCTCTCAAACGCGTGGTGTGAGACTCAAACTTGTTCGAGGGGTTCACGATGTCTGTGAATTACGCCTCGGGTAGGAGGGCGAACGAGCCAGGGTCCAACTCTTCTGGCGAGTTCTTCCTCATACGGAACCAGGCTCGCGGATGAGAAACGGTTCAGCACCCGATGTACACAGGCATAGTTTGTCCAATTGCACGAGATGGATTCATAGACGTTTGGGCACCTCGTGCCAGATAGATGCACTCGACAGGCGTCTTGGCGAAGAGGCTCTACACAAGATTTGATATGTCCAAAATATTGTACTTTTCTGGAAATCAATAGAAGGTGGTACTGCTAGTAGAACATAATTGAAAATAATACTCACGTGCAAGACAGGTAATGAAGTCCTACTGAATGACGACTAACACACTACACACTATCACTAACGGATGTAAATATGGTACATACAACAAAACAAAATACAAAATATAATCATACAAATGACAATACACAGGACAAAGTCGACGTTTCGGACCAATATGCCTTTTTCAAGATACGGACATAAAACATAAAAAAACAAGTAGAAATGAATGCGTATCCGAGTGAAATTTGGTAGTTAGATAGATACCGGAAGCATACAAACAGGAAGTACACAAAGACGATAATACAGGTGGAACGAGAGGAACAAAACGATGACGTAACAAAGACCAACACGACCGAGAACTAAGCGAAAGAGTGGTCGGAATTGAGTCCAAATGGCTTGATGGTACCCAACTCGAAAATGAGACGATTTTCAAGGTCGTACCTAGATCTATCATCGGTGGTGCAGGATCTGATTGCAGTGACCTGAATGTCAAGGAAACCACGGTGGCCATCGCCGTTGAAGTGATTAGCCACAGGAGTGGGTGTTCTGTGTTTGGTAGCATGCAGGTGGTTACAGAAGCGGTCGCTCAGTCTAAGGCCTGTCTCACCGATATATTGCTTACCACAGTGTTTACATGTGATCATGTAAATAAGATTACGGGATTCACATGTAAAGGCCTCATCGATGGAGAAACTGGCTTGGGGGAATGAGATGGAGCGCATCTGAACCACATAAGGACATGTGTAACAACGACCGCGTGAGCAACGAACGGTACCAAAATGGTCAGGTGCAGAGGATCTGAGGTAGCTGTGGACCAAGATGTCCTTCAGATTTTTGTCGCGCCTATAGGCCACCAGAGGTAATTTGTGGAAAGTGTCACGGGTGTCAGAATCAGACTGGAGAAGGGAATAATGTTTAAGCAGGATGCGACGGACAGTCGAGTTATGGGGATGGAAGGTAACAACCAGTTTAACCCTATCAGAGGAGGAGGAAGAACCCTGGGAATTATTCAAGGTATCAAGGCGAGATAGCTGGCGTACACGGAGCCAAGCCAATGAAAGAATGCTGTCAGGGAAGGAGCGTCTACGGAAGAACTCAATCATCTCAGAGGATGTGTCGAGAAAATCGTCGTCATCGCTACATAAGCGACGAAGGCGAAGAAGCTGTGAGTAAGGTAGAGAGTTACGGCAGGCAGGAGGATGAAAAGAAGTATAGAGCAGAAAGCCATGTGCATCAGTGGGTTTGTAGTAGACTGATGTGCTGAGGTATGGGGGATGAATAGTGACAATGATGTCCAGGAAATGGACAGAGGTGGTGGAAATGGTAAATGTGAATTTAATAGCGGGGTTGAAATTGTTGATGAAGTTGATGAAGCGATTCAGTTCTGCTTCTGTCATGTCAGTAATACCTATCCCATCATCAATGTATCTGTGGAAAAGAGATGGGAATGTGCCATCGTAGGTAGACCAAACTAGATGTTCTAGATGTCCCATGAAAAGACAGACATAGCTAGGCCCCATCTTAGTGCCCATGGCCACACCACTGATCTGATCTAAAAAATGTCCATCAAATACAAAAGAGTTGAGTGTGAGCACCAGTTCAGCAAGGCGGATAAGGGTGGGAGTAGATACAAAAGGATGCGGACTCTTGTCCAGAAAGAACTGCAACGCCCTAAGTCCATCGGCATGTGGTATAGACGTGTACAGAGCAAACATAAAGCAAGAACAGACGATATGTACGATCAGAAGACAAATGTACAAAATAAAAATGGTGAGAGCATGCTTGGTGTCTTTCAAGAATTAAGACAGTGCCTCGACTAAGGGCTGCAAAATACTGTCGAGGAAGTCAGAGATGCGCTCTGTAGGACAAGAGCAAGATGAGACAATAGGTCTGCCGGGATTCAATTCCTTGTGTATTTTGGGCAGCATATAGAAGACAGGTCTGCCTAAACAACTTTTATCGATGCAAAGAGCCTTGGCAGTGGTGGGAAGGTGGTTGTCCTGGATGAGGGTGTTCACAGTGCTGTTGACCACCTTCTGGTTAGATACCGTCGAGTCTGTGGTGCGAGCAGTGTAGAAAGAGGGGTTGGAGAGTTGGTGGTGGCCCTCCTGGAGGTAAAGGTCCTTGCGCCACACAACAACGGCCCACCCTTATCTGCTGGTTTGATGAAAATATCATCCCGGCGGCGAAGATTCGCCAAGACGCGAGATTCGTCAGGGGTGATGTTGGAGCGTTTGATGCGGCTGTGATGAAGTGATTGGATGTCATGGAGGGTGTTCTTCATATAAAGATCAAGAGCCTCGGATGCACCAGGATTAGGAGTCCAAGAATGTTTCTTTTCATATCGAGAGAACAAATTATCAGTGGTAGATGACGCTTTGTCAAAGAAATGATAATGCAGCCGAAGACGACGATGGTAACGGTGGATATCCTGAAGAAGCGAGTATTGATCATATGCAGGACGGAGAGGGACAAGCTTAAGGCCATTGTTGAGGACATAAATTTCACTGTCAGAGAGACTCAGGTCAGGAGGAATGCAGACCACCCGGGGATTAGTGGTATTAGTGCTATGCCTGTCTTTTCATGGGACATCTAGAACATCTAGTTTGGTCTACCTACGATGGCCCATTCCCATCTCTTTTCCACAGATACATTGATGATGGGATAGGTATTACTGACATGACAGAAGCAGAACTGTCTCGCTTTATCAACAATTTCAACCCCGCTATTAAATTCACATTTACCATTTCCACCACCTCTGTCCATTTCCTGGACATTATTGTCACTATTCATCCCCCATACCTCAGCACATCAGTCTACTACAAACCCACTGATGCACATGTCTTTCTGCTCTATACTTCTTTTCATCCTCCTGCCTGTCGTAACTCTCTACCTTACTCACAGCTTCTTCGCCTTCGTCGCTTATGTAGCGATGACGACGATTTTCTCGACACATCCTCTGAGATGATTGAGTTCTTCCGTAGACGCTCCTTCCCTGACAGCATTCTTTCATTGGCTTGGCTCCGTGTACGCCAGCTATCTCGCCTTGATACTTTGAATAATTCCCAGGGTTCTTCCTCCTCCTCTGATAGGGTTAAACTGGTTGTTACCTTCCATCCCCATAACTCGACTGTCCGTCGCATCCTGCTTAAACATTATTCCCTTCTCCAGTCTGATTCTGACACCCGTGACACTTTCCACAAATTACCTCTGGTGGCCTATAAGCGTGACAAAAATCTGAAGGACATCGTGGTCCACAGCCACCTCAGGTCCTCTGCACCTGACCATTTTGGTACCGATCGTTGCTCACACGGTCGTTGTTACACATGTCCTTATGTGGTTCAGATGCGCTCCATCTCATTCCCCCAAGCCAGTTTCTCCATCGATGAGGCCTTTACATGTGAATCCCGTAATCTTATTTACATGATCACATGTAAACACTGTGGTAAGCAATATATCGGTGAGACAGGCCTTAGACGAGCGACCGCTTCTGTAACCACCTGCATGCTACCAAACACAGAACACCCACTCCTGTGGCTAATCACTTCAACGGCGATGGCCACCGAGGTTTCCTTGACATTCAGGTCACTGCAATCAGATCCTGCACCACCGATGATAGATCTAGGTACGACCTTGAAAATCGTCTCATTTTCGAGTTGGGTATCATCAAGCCATTTGGACTCAATTCCGACCACTCTTTCGCTTAGTTCTCGGTCGTGTTGGTCTTTGTTACGTCATCGTTTTGTTCCTCTCGTTCCACCTATATTATCGTCTTTGTGTACTTCCTGTTCGTATGCTTCTGGTATCTATCTAACTACCATATTTCACTCGGATACGCATTCATTTCTACTTGTGGTTTTTTTATGTTTGTATGTTATGTCCGTATCATGAAAAAGGCATATTGGTCCGAAACGTCGACTTTGTCCTGTGTATTGTCATTTGTATGATTATATTCTGTCTTTTGTTTTGTTGTATGTAGCATATTTACATCCGTTAGTGATAGTGTGTAGTGTGTTAGTCGTCATTCAGTAGGACTTCATTACCTGTCTTCCATGTGAGTACTGTTCTGGAGAGAACCTTGTTGCTTAGCCAGATTTCGTGTACTCTCAATTCTCTCAGAATATTGGAATATCTCTATTGGTGATCTTTTTAGTCCATGGTATTATGAAGAATCTTCTGTAACAATTTATTTCAAATGCTGCAATTTCTTTCTCACCTTATTGGTGATTATCCAAGATTCACATCCATATATTGTAACTGGGAATATGCAGGCTCTAAGGAAATATCACTTTGTTTTTTTGCTGCAGCCTAGCCATATGTTTTTATTTTATATCAGTTTATTTGATGCAATGGTCAACCCCAGCCTCACTTCTTCATATTAATCTCTTTTGATGCTTGAAGAGAACCAAGGTATTCGAAACTAGTAACTTTCTCTAGTTCTCTGACATTGACTGAGATTGAGAAGATGTTCGTGATTGTGTCGTTTGTCATAATCTTGCTATTTCGTTCAGAAATAGTTTTTTTTTCGATGTGTTCTTTGAGGTATCGCGGGATATCCGATATAAAGTGGGTCAAAGTTGATTCTCTGCTGGTCATTTCGTACATTACTCATCATATTTCCTGCATTAACATTGCATATATATGGTGATAGGGCACATCCTTGTCTAACTACTCTTTCTACATTTAACCAAACTGATGTTTCACCATCTACTATTTTGGAGGCTTGCTTGTCTTGTTACAACTCATGTCTCACATGATACTCCAAAGTTTCTGATATTGTACATAATCGATGGCCTTACTACAATAAATGAAACATGTGTAGATGTTTTGGTTAAACCCTCTACATTTCTCTCTGCTGTTTCGCATAATGTTAGATCAATCAATATCAATAAACCCGTAACCCTTCAGGGCCGTAGGGGTACCACATTGGATGCCTCAGCACACAGAGTCCTCCAGCGAATTCTATCCTCAGCGATGCGGATGAGTGTGAAAATATCTTGCCCTGTTCATTGCTTGATGTTGCCTGTCCATGCCTTTATTTTCCCTCCTCTGCTTCTTCCACCCTCGACTGTTCCCTGCAGTATTGTTTTTGACAAGGAGTCGTGTCTGCATACATGTCCGAACCATGCTAGTTTTCGTCGTGTAATGTTAGATATTGCAACACAAAGTTGAAAATATCGCTATAATTATGTAAAACATAAATAGATTTTTGATATTGCTAGGATTTACGTATATATTTAAAAAATTTAACACTGTGTGTGGATTCGTTCTGTTTCTCACTCTTTGAAAACATTAGTAAAGGTGTTAAACATAACTCCCTGAAATATATGCCGACAATTTCTTGGCATAGCTTGTTTGTTTCTGAAAGTATGACATGTTTTTATAAAATAGATGTTATGGATCATGAGAAGCTATTTCCAGAATAGTAATGTCCAGCATTTGTTGAACGTTTGCCAGTAACTTTCTCAGACTCGACAGGGGGAGAGAACAGCCCATATATATAAACCGCTCAACTTAATACAATAATATCGTGCACTACATACGATATAGTACGTCCTTGAAAATGACTATATACTTCTGTTTGGTACCATTAAGCCATTTTCTCTTAATAAAGATTATTCATTGATTTAGATTTGGTTGGTGGGGCCGTTGTTGTGTTGTCGTTTATGTTGTTTTCAGGCAGTTTTCCCAAATTTTATTTAATGCGCGTTCTATGACAATATTTGTATACACGAACGTTGTTGTTACTTTGGCTGTTTCTGTTGTTAAATGTCTGCTGACTAATATTTCTGTGATATTGCCATTTTACTTTTTTACTGTTTGTTCACTGTTTTATATTTTCTTAAGAAAGGCCTTAAGGTTGAAACTGTATTGTGTACTGTAATGTGTATTTTCTTATAACCCTACCCTATAGTCTGATAGTCTATGCGTACATTGTAAATCTGACCAACTTTGTGTTTTACGTAAGTACTATTGGTGTACAGCTTTACAAATCTATATTAAATAAGAGGTTGGAGAGAAAGAGAGAGAGAGAGAGAGAGAGAGAGCGAGAGAGAGATCACATTATGTCAATAGTATTTTATTTTGTTCCGTATGTTTGAGAACATTCCAGAATTATTTATTTTCTTTCATCTCATCGTGTTCCTAATGTGCTGCTGTTTTAATTGTAAAGATCGTATTTTTCTACAATTCGTTTATTCAATTACTCCACTAAAAATATTGCATGTTTTGATTCATATCTTGCTATAATATCTGCTAAAAATGTTTGATAACAATATCTCTTATAAAGACTACTGGATGTCGCTGGAGGAATTCTTCTGAAATGCAATATCAATCAAATCAAGATATTTCTTGAAAAACAGAAAGTATAGATTATAAATGACGTCATTAATGGAGGAAATAATTCTAAGAGATGAAATTACAGGTTTTCCTTTGGGGCAGTCCATACATTACATCAACAATATATATAAATATATATATATATATATATATATATATGAGGAGGAAATGTGGGTGGGGGGTGGGGGTAGTCTGAAACAGTTTGACAGTTGTTGACTAGGGTGAGGGTAGTTGACAAGGGGGAGGATAATTGGCAAGGGGAGGATAGTTGACAAAGGTAGTTGACAAGGGGGAAGGGTAGTTGATGAGGGGAGGGTAGCGTTGACAAGGGGGAATGGTAGTTGACAATAGTTGACGCCAATAATACTGCTTTTTAAAGCACCAATAAAATTGTTGAAATTAAAACATTTTGCTAAGAATCCTAAAGAAATCATATACTTTTTTCGTGATTTTCTGCAGCATTTTTCGGTGGTGTGGGAGTGGTTGAATATTTTTAATTAATTAAGCAGGATGAGGTGGTCACTGACTTCTTGACAGTTATTGACAAGGTTGAAAGGGGTAAAGAATTGACTGACATCTTTAACTAATTTATGAAAAGCCCCTTTTCCAACGCTGTTCGGGAATTACGTTATTAGGTGCTTTTTTCATGCCTTAATGGTACACCAACGGATGAGACATGTAATTCATTAACTATAATTAATTCGTTCATCAATGCCAGTTAAACTTTCTTAAGAACTAAGTACTGAAAGAAATGTACCGTTTCTTCCTCTATAGACAAAATAATAAGGTACTTGGTGACATATTGCTTGGTAGGAACAAATTCAATAGTTTCTGTACCATCTTCCTATTTTCGGTTATATGTCAATTACAAATGTTCTCATCAGAAGTTGTCAGTGGCTGAGTGGTTGTAATTGTTTTCATCCGTTTCTGTGTGTGTAATTGAAATGAAACATTGTCATTTACATGGGGAATCTCATGCAGACTGATCAAGATAGCATTTTCACATTACATTATTTTATTGATACAGCGTATAGTGGGCATGTAAATAAACAAATGAAATATTACATTGTCTTATTGATGCAGCGAAGAGTAGACATGCAAAGGGAAATATATGAAAAACTTCAAATAGCAAAGACTGTCAGTCTGAAAATACACTGTGTTGAAGGTAATATAATGAAGATAAGTGCCAAAAGTATTTTAGATATCCAGGTGGGATAGAAAGAAAGAGGTGGAAGAATTGACATATATAGGTGGCTACTTGACCAGTGATGGAGATACAGACAACAAAAGATATAATCAGCCAATCAGCAAATTTCAGACCATTGTATGGCAAATGGGAATAATCAATTTACAAAACACAGACATAGCTAAATTTATACAAGAAGACCCTCACTCAGTTCTGTTGTAAGACACCGAAAAAAAAGAAACAGAACAGATAGTCTAAGCGACTTTGAAGGTCGATATCTAACACAAAATTACAAATCAAATGGGAACAGAAAATAACAAATACAGAGACCATCAAATGGTTAGTAAACAGCAACATCGTTCATGAAAATATTTAATCTATTGATGGATAGGACACCTTACACGAATGAGGGTAAAAAAACCTTCCACACACAACCCTTAACTAGACTCTTACAGTCAATATTCCCTTCCAAAATCTTATTTACTGTCTTTAGCTGATAAAAGTCAATTCAAGAAATAACGTTAGCTGTAGCCAGCATAAGAAACAATACAGATTCAATAAATAATGTTAGCTGTAACCAGAATAAGAAACCATACAGATTCAATAAATAATGTTAGCTGTAACCAGCATAAGAAACCATACACATTCAAAAAGTAATGTTAGCTTTCAGTGGCGTAAGAAAACATACATATTGAAGAAGTAATGTCAGCTATAACCAGCATACTATATGTGCAAGCCTTATATGAATATAAACAATTAACAAATCTCTCAGATTCTCCCACCCCTATCATCATTGAGTACATAAACCATGGGAAAGAAATCTTAATTTATTTATGTTCTTGAATATGCTGTCATCATCTCCCCAAATTAACGTAATCTGTCTATTTTTTCCCCATATCTCCACTATCATATTTCTAGATCTTCAATAAATCCTTCTTCCCAGTGATATCCACTTCATTCATTTTTAAACATCTTGTTTTCCAACTTTGCGTATATGTATGTGTTCGTGTGTGTGTGTTTCTAATTCAGCTCGGATTTTTTTCTTGTTCCAGATGTGCATTCTAATAAGATCTGGTCTTTTCAGTATCGTGTATTTTATACACATTATCATATACACTATACAATATACTATAATGATTTTTATACATTATCCTGCACATTATACTATAATGTTTTATATACATTATCCTACATATTATAATATAATGTTCTATACAAATTATCCTATACACATTATACATTATACTACAATGTTTTCTACACATTATACATTATACTACAATGTTTTATACACACTATACATTATACTACAATGTTTTATACTAATTATACATTATACTACAATGTTTTATACACATTATACATTATACTACAATGTTTTATACACATTATACATTATACTACAATGTTTTATACACATTATACATTATACTATACTGTTTTATACACATTATACATTATACTACAATGTTTTATACACATTATACATTATACTATACTGTTTTATACACATTTTAACAATATCTTGTGTTTTATACACACTATCCTATAAATGTCAATCTCCACGATCCTTCTTAAGCAGTTATTTAAATATAATCTCAGTGGCTCAGTGGTTTAAGTATTTACCGTGCGTTCACGAAGTTGTGAGCAACAAGAGCAATTATGTGCTACAAGGTCGATGGGTTTTATCGTATGAAATGAGGAGTTGCGTACTCTATACGAAACTATTGTCAGGATGTGTGCTGCTGTAATGAAAGGACAGACTATATATTGGAAAATCATATTAAAATGAGGACAATATTATGAGACTTTGAGCCCGTGTTTAAGATTTATTTATTTAATATTGTATTTGCTGTTTTATTACCTGTTTTATAAACTATCTCAAAAAGCATAACGGTCTTGTCAACCTAAACACGTAAAGTCTTATATTAGGCGAATTTACGCGTACGAGGTACGATGGTTTATCGGCCCACCGGGTAATGTAGGCGAACGCCAGCAACGCGGTGTGGACCGCATCAGGCATGGTGAGACACGTAGAAAACCATGGTCATCCATTGCATCGTACTTCACTTCCAGTCGTCTCGATTCGTCTTGCTACTGGTTTCAAATGAGGTCCGACAAGAGAGTGAGGGCGATGCTTTGCACAACTTTTCCTCACTTTAATCAAAATCCACAGTGCAAGTCATTTTCACATTCATGAAAATTCACGCACAATCAGGGATCTTCTATTTGCTGATGACTGTGCCCTAAATGCCAACTCTGAGGCTGATCTACAATGTATTATAGACAGATTCTCCAAAGCCTGTACCAACTTTGGGCTTACCATTAACACAGAGAAAACAGAAGTCATGTTACAACCAGCACTTGGCAAAAGCTATCTCGAACCCTGCATAAAGGTAAATGGCGTAGCACTGAAAGTTGTGAATAGATTCACATATCTAGGCAGTACGTTATCACAAAATGCCAACGTGGATGATGAAGTGTACACTAGGATCGCCAAAGCAAGCAGTACTTTCGGCAGATTGTACGCAAATGTTTGGCGTATAAATGGCATTAACCTACAGACTAAGCCGAAAGTGTACAGAGCAGTGGTACTTCCAGTGCTGCTATACGCTAGTGAAACATGGACTGTGTATAGACGTCATGTGAAAAAACTCAATCATTTTCATACAAATTGTCTCAGAAAAGTTATGAACATCAGATGGCAAGACAAGATTCCAGATATCAATGTCCTTGATAGAGCTGGTATCCCAAGCATTGACACGATCCTGCTGCAGACACAGATTCGTTGGGCAGGTCATTTGGTGCGTATGCCAGACCATCGTCTGCCAAAGATACTTCTCTATGGTGAGCTAGAGAAGGGTATACGATCTCAAGGTGGCCAAAGGAAGCGCTACAATGACTCGTTAAAGAACTCACTGAAAGCCTATGAAATGGACCACTATACATGGGAAGAACATGCACAAAATAGATCTACATGGCGTTCTAAAATAAAAAAAGAGCGCATCATTTTGGGAGAAGAAGAGAAATGCAGCAGCTCAACAGCGGAGAGCAACTAGAAAGTCACGGATAGACCAAGATCCGTCTACAGTCGTTATTCCATGTCCAAACTGTCCAAGGACATTTAGAGCTCGAATAGGGCTCATTAGCCATCTACGAACTCATAATCAAGGACATAACTAAAATTGAATTTTCAAAAGTGGATGTAACAAATGGTCATCATCACTTGTGATGGACGAACAACACATTACCTGTGTCATATTTCACAACCATGGCAGCAGTTGTGAAACATTTGTACCCTGGAGTCTATGTTTGGTATATATGTTCTTAGACTGCTAGTTTTCTCCTTCTTCTTCTATGATCTATTCTCAATCATCCAATTCAATATTGGTCATTTAAAGAGCGACTTGATTCGTTCGGATCCCGTTGGAACCCGTCGTCCCGTCGGACGAATTTTTAATAGGTTGCTTACCCTGATTTTGGGTAATAGGTTGCTTACCACATTGCCAGTGTGAGTACCAACCCGGCTCACTGTATGGGAACAAAAGCGAGTATAGCATCATACAATTCTTAACCAATTCATCAAAAAACAGTCCAAAACCAATATTTTATGAATGACTAAATGGGAATGTCGCGGTGAAAGGGTGGTTCTCCATCTTCATTGACGAAATCCATTGCAATATTGCTAGATGTTGATCTCATATTGACGATCACGGATGAAGACCATGTTTGCTATTGTAATTTCTCATTCTGTTTGAGCAGCATTATAAATCTCTCTTGTTTCGATATCACACATTATCTGATACGAATGTGCTAGTCTATTGTGTTGACGAAAAAATCTGTAGATTTTATCAAGAATTTCTCTTTCGCATGTAGCATTTGCTGCGTGTGCTTGTCGAACCTCTGTTGCTTGAGTATCGTCCAAAACATACAACTAAGCGAACTGTGAAACTATGTTGTATATCGGTTGTATATGAGAAATTCGATAATAAGTGTTTCCATAAACTTTTAACATATGGATCTCGACCGTAACAATCCGTAATTTTTGCTCCCATTGTCGCGAAAGAAAGAGCGCTATTATAAGAGCGAATATTCTCTTGCGAATGTGTGTATTTAGGGTGTGTATTGTCAGAGAGGATCAAGCGCAGGAACTCGGGATGCTCCAGCGTATTACCATGGATATCTTGTGACTTTGGGAGCATGATCTTTCCCATTCGGTAACAACTTGTAAACTTGCTGTTCGTCTCAAATTGTTTTAGAACCACACAATTGACATATAATATCGAAAATGCCACAGTTATGTTCAGCAACACGACCCTCAGCTAAATTGTCTGCTTCATTTGAAATTTCATAACTTCAACGCATTTGTGACAATGACTGAGCCTCAACATTTGCAGCTCGACGTCTCTGCGTTTCCTCAACAGTTTCATGCTGTCTGTGACGATTTGGTATTCTATATTCATAGATTGTCGATTTTATCTTTCGCTGATGATTCTAGCTTAGCTCGACGTCTATGCAAATCAGCATCCTTTAGAAAGTCGTGTTTGTCTTTGTTGAAGGGATTCTTTTTCAATTCTTTGCATCTCTCTTACAATTTTATGCCTATGTTCTGCAACATTTGATGCACGAATCCAAGCGAGTGACTCTTGACTTTGATGACTCAACCATTCAACTTTTTACTCTTTTATTTTTTGACGATTTCTTGCGATTGGATCATCTTTATACATCAATTAAAGCAAATTAAATGTATATTTTAAATATGATGTATTTTATACAACTTTACCCCCAAGCCGATACAGAAGTTTACCTGTTAGCGCATCAATAACATTTGTATACAAAAATGTCGTCTGCTTTGAATAACGTCGACACCAATCATTGTCATTGGATGTCGCACGCAGTTCCGTGACGTAAATTCGCTATATATAGAGTGTTCCGGAGTTTCTGACAAAACACGGCTATTATATTATAGATTTGTTTTAGGTGAATTTAGTTTCCCCACAATTTGTTTGAAAAAGAAGCTCATTTGTTCCAGATTGTCATGTTATGAACAACGAAACTAGGACGATCATGTAGTATGTGTTCTGGTGTCTGTGCTGCTGGTCAGACAAATTTATATTTGAGACAAATCTGCGGATGTGCACACTTTCCAGGCAAACAAAAAGAAGCTGCAAATGTTGACAAATTCCTAAGCATCAGTATATTAGTAATCTATTTCTTATTTTTATTTAACAAGTGATTCTAGCTGTGAGCCAGAGTATCAAGACGTTTGTAATGTGCAGAACATCCAGATGTTGCAACAATCAAATGAATGTGCTATTTTCTCTTGTGTGTGTGCTTCCATTCTCAAGTGATCGCTACCAGGAAATGAAATTGGGAATCTCCCTGTCGTAGTGGTTAAGATGTTCGCTTTGTGCTAAACAAATTGTAGGTTCGAATTCCGCCCGCAATGTCCTTTTTATCAAAGTTAATTTTTTCGAGAATCCCTGGGGATTATCGCACGAAGCTACATGTTATGAGTTGTACTCTCTGAATGTCGCATGTCGCTTCATAGAGAAGGACAGAGAGCATATGGGATAATCCACGTAGAATAAATTCAATCCTCTGTCTTTTCAACGCTGTTCTTGAGCATATATTTTTGGTAGACATCTTTTATTATGATTAGTTTCTGTATAGTTTCATTGCGCTTCAGACACGGATTTCTAGATACAAGGATATTTTACTGAATTTTTGACGTCTCGGAAAGGGCTAGTTGGTAACAGAAAAATTGATAAATTATTAGGTATTAAATAAATGAACCCTAAATAAAATTATATTTAAATTTATAAATACGTTTCGGGTGTCTGATAGGGAAAAAATCAAATACTGGGGGGGGGGGGGGGCCACATATTTTCGTATTGAACCGAGTTTTACTTTGATATTTTCCCCAATTATTTTAGAACCACTTTAGTGTTGTATAAACTACAGTGTGAACTACACCAGTGACGACTTGGTAAACTTTTCATAATATCACGGAGCCAGCTTTCATTAAAATGAACAAAAATAGGTATAAGTATTACTAAAATAAATCATAAAACAACCTATCAACGAGACGCAGTGACAGACGTTTTATGACTTATTTTAGTAACACATACTTATTTTTTGTTCATTTTTTAATATTTGCCATGTGTTACCCCAGCCACCCAATTTCTGTTTGGGGTTGTTACACGACACTTGAACTTTTTTTCCCCAGACAGCTCTCACCAGTTTAGAAAGAAAATATAAAAACCGCAAAGGAACTCTCAGCAGTGTTTGTGTTTACAACTAACTCTTGCGGTTATAGTACAAAGCCAGTAGCACATATTTGTCCTCATAATATTTACACTGTTCAAATGTCTTCATAATAATTACACTGTTCAAATGTATCCATCTCCATAGTATTTTTCAGTATAGACAAACGGTTCTTAAATTGTCTGTTGCCGAGACACCCCTTTTAAATATTTTTCCACTGAGGACCCCCATTTAAATATTCGTTTTGCACCGTGGACTATAAACATATTCCCCATTTTAAAATGTTCAGGAATTATCTGTGTGTTAACGATAGTAAATTAAATCTGCAATTGAAAATGCAATGGTAATGTGTTGCTTGAATGTGTTCCTATATTTTGAATGCAATATAAATAATCACATGACTTTGCGAACTCTTTAGAGAACCAAAAAGGATTGGCAGATCCCAGTTGAAGATCATAGGGCTAGACCAGGGGTCGGCAACCCATGGCTTGCGAGCCAGATGTGGCTCTATTGATGGTTGCATCTGGCTCGCAGACAAATGTTCGATTATTTAAAAAAATGTTTCTTTAGACTCCTTTGATCTACATATTAATTTCATTTCAATATTTCATTCTACAAATGAGCTAAAGTCTACTTCAGTTCAGCAACAGAAGTCTATTTAATGGTAAGAAATACTCATTATTGATTAGCAACAGCATCTTCTTCTTCTGCGTTCGTTCTCAAACTCCTGCAGATCAAGAGGATGTAGTCCGGAGAACAGAATGCGTTATGTCATGGTTTACATCATTGCTGCGATATCTTCGCCATTCGGCCTGACACATCCTTCAGCATGGCTTTGGGTCACTGACTCTATATTGGATGGGACAGCCAACTCCATCCCATAACCTCCTTAGTCGCCTTTTACGACATGCGTGGAAGGTAAACATTGGTGCTATTCTTTACTTCCCATTCGGGCCCCGGCAACACATGGGCGAGCAACAGCATAACAATGTTATTAAAAAGAATTCAGAGATATAATTATTGTACGTTTAGTGTTGAAATTACACAAAATGCACAGATTTACTTTTTAGTTTTAAACATAATATATGACTCTCACAGAATTACTTTTCAAAATATGTGGTGTAATATGTGGCTCTCTCAGACTAAAAGGTTCCCGACCCCTGGTCTAGATTGTTGAATACTTTCGGATAGACAACAAATGTTCATCTTTAGCAATATGGTTTAAACGTGATATTCCATGTCCGAAACCAACCTGTTCCTCTGTTAGTTATCAGTTATCCTCTCGAGAAAGGTCTGCGAGTCTTACCAATGGCATACCAGACCTAATACCAATCAACAGTATACTCCCAGTAAATTATATGACTATAGTAGGAGTTTAGTGGGGGAATAGTGGGGAGAGGTGTGGAACCAAGTGAAAATCAATACACCAAAATTCATGTTAACAATAATGAATAAATAAATCAATCAATAAACCCATACCATTTTAGGGTCGTAGGGGAACCACATTGGATGCCTCAGCACACAGAGTCTTCCAGCGAATTCTATCCTCAGCGATTCGGATGAGTGTGGAAATATCTTGCCCTGTCCATTCCTTGATGTTGTCTGTCCATGTCTTTATTTGTCCTCCTCTGCTTCTTCCAACCTCGACAGTTCCCTGCAGTATTGTTTTTGATAAGGAATCGTGCCTGCATACATGTCCGAACCATGCTAGTTAACAATAAAAATGTTTGATATTGAATGTCTTGTTTTCCAACTCATGGGTTAAATAATTCATGTCGCCTCTCAATATCTGACTTGTATATTCTATCAAATAATCCCCCTACATGACGAAGATATGCAGGGCAGAGGACATTTACCATTTGTCCTTGTGTTACATACTACTAGGCGGCGAAAATGTCAGATGTGCCATCACTGCAGATGATATGAAATAAGAAATCCGACGGAACAATGATGAATTAGTTGGCCCAGAAGCGTATGCTACACTGACGTGAAAATCATGAGATACGGCCACACTGGAATGCCTCCCTTTGAGGATTAAACATGTATGCATAAACCCCCTAACACAACCATGTATTTGAAACAACAAAGTCTTAAACGAGTTTGGGTATCAACCCTCTTCTTCAACTGTGTGAAGACGGAAGACCTGTGCTGTGTTAGAGTCTAGAAATGTTAAGAACTACCTACCTCCTGTTAAAAGCATTATTTTATCATCATCATCGAGTTATAATTGTGATCATCTTGACCTAGATTCTATACATGATTGTATTCACTGAATAGCAGTGATAGATAGTTTCATAAATTCAGCATTGATAGGTTTATGTGTGAGTTACAATACTGATATATAATTATATATAATAATTTTTGTAGTGATGAAAATTCTATGGACAGCAAAGAAATCTAATGTAGAAGTAATCAGAGATATCGTTAAGAAAATAATAATACAAAGTTTAGCAACATTAGAAACAGTCAACATTTTTAGTGCACGTGATAAGAACAAACCATGAACATCTAGTAATCAACGGAAACATCAAGGGGAGAAAGATAGAGGAAGACAACGTTGTAAACTGCTGGATGTGTTGTCACTATGGTAAGAGAAAATGTCACCAACTGAACGTATTATCAACACAAGCGACAGAGAGTTGTGGAGAAACATGATCGAGTATATCACTCGGCATGGCACTTGATTGATTTATATACTTAATATACAACCTGAGAAGATCCGGTGAGCCGGTGATGCGTATATAACACAAATATAAAAATAATTATTAAATTGTTTATCGATCATGTGGCTGTTTCCCAGTTTACATGTATTTTCTGTATAATTATTTTACTATTACTTTGTTCTTTTGAAAATCTTTTACTGTATCGTTGTTTTTCTGACATAGGTCTTAGACCGAAACGTCAATCTGTTTCATCGTTTTGAGTTATGATTTTTTGGTATTATCTTATCATTATTAGTATTAGTTTTCCCGCCGAATACGGATGTGTTGGGCCATTGGCGCAAATAACACGGCAACACAACGCATTTCCATTCTCTGGACTACATCCAACTGGAAATCTTGTAGGACCATTGTCCTGTTACAAGAGAAATCCAGGGGGAATTTGAGAATGAACGCTGAAGAAGAAGAAGAAGAGTATTAGTTTTGTGCAAAACAGATTCACTTATTTATATAATAGTTATTTTAATTCATCTGTTATTTTTTCCTCTTTTAAAAATCTGGGCTGAAAAAAGAGCTTCTCTTGCTATTTCCGTCCAAGTCAGAATTTCATCGTGGTCCTGGATCTTCATGTTTCTTTAGCCCCGAGATGACCCGATCAATTTCAAACCTACTGGGTGGTTCTATGTTTATATTAGTATTTCAATGGCACTTGATACTGTTATTTCAGACGCATGTCTTTAACATTTGACGGAAATATTTCGTTCATCTTATCTGTTCTTGATACTGATACAAATGAAAAACATATGGATGGTCTACAGCCAAATAACACACATAGCTTTCCATAGAGCCTGTATATTCCTGGTTGCAATATATGGATTTGAATATTGGAAAATAACCAATGTAACCAAGAAAACAAAACTTTAGCATTTGAAACATATATAAAAAAATAAAATATCGGAGGAAGTGCGACAAAATGGAGAGTGCCGCAGTCACCAAACATATACGTAGGAAATACTACATAAGGTAGAAAGATTAATAAAAAATGATTAACTGTCAATAATAAAAAATTCCTAGTTCTCAATATTTTTATGGATTTGTGCTTTTGGTTGGTATATGTTTCTTGAAATAGGTCCCGTTTGAACCGCAACGTAGAAAATTGTCCCTGTTCAAGTTATATTGTTACTTATTTAAAAAAAATTATTATTGATAGTTAATCATTTTTAGTAACTTTTCTACCATATTTAGTATTTCCTATAATTTGAAACAAAATGTTACAGAAGAATCCTCAAAATATCATGGACCAAAAAGATAACAAATAGGGACAATTTTGAGATAATTTAAAGTAAAATAAAACTGGCTAAACAACAAAGTTTTGTGTAGGAAATAACAATATTTAAGTCAAATCACACAACGCGACAGCCTTGAAAAGACAATAATGTAAGTGTAACGAAAAAAAGGTAGAAAAAGAAGAAGATTGACGTAAGATATCAAAGATCACTTGAACATGACCCTCACAGAAGCAGAATGATTGTCTCATGATTGGCTGGAGTCTTGAAATGCTTTGATGACTGATACATCCTGCCCAGGATGTGTTACTTCATGGTGTTGTCTGTTCTGTTATTCATATTTAGTCTTCTGTGTTTGTGATAGTTATAATTAAATCATATGATCTGTACATCAATTGTTGTGTGATAGGTATAATTAAACCATCGCCATCATCATCAGGTGCCATGCCGACTGGCGTAGGCGGTCATGGCTCTCCACAGCTCTTTGTCCACAGTATTATGTATCAAGGACGTAGTTGTTTCCTTGCTGTGCCAGGTTGTCAAACTGTCTAATAATTTCTCACGTTGTCGCCCTCTGTCTTTGGTGCCTTCAATCGCGATAAAGAAATAATTACACGCTTAGCACTTGCAGCAAGTGTCTTCAATAAACTAGTTAACATTCGGCAAAGAAAACCTTTAAAGACACATTTAAGAATCAAGCTTATAAAAATTCTTGCGTGATACCTGTACTAACATTGGCACCAGAAAGCTGGACATCCACTCAATCCATAGAAAAAAGACTCGATAAATTCGAGAATAAATGTTTACAAAAAATCCTGAATTTAGATTGGTAAAAAACTTTGTCACATGTAAATCAATAGGAGCCATATCCAACTACGAATACGTGTCAACTATTATTAGAAGACGGTGTAAGTATTTAGACCATGTTCTTAGATCAGATGAGAATAAACTTACCCACCAAGCTCTGTCATAGTTTGCAACAGGAAAACTAAAATGTGGAAGGCCCAGGACAACATTATGAAGAACAATCAAGAACTCTCATTGACAATGGAACACTCAATGACACAGGATTTTAACACCACACAAGAACTACAACAGCTTACAGCGAACCACAAGCACGGCAAGGTCGTGCTATGATGTAGTGAGGTGGCTGCATAGGGTGGCACCAATAAAATACATTGTTGGTAACGGTTTTTCAAAGACAAACCTTTTAGTTGTAGTGGGTTGGGGATTTCGAAGACTTGCATCATACTGAGAAAATCTACCGCACGTCATAGACTCAAGACACGGAAAAGCAGGACTTCTGCTCGATGTGCCGCCCTTGGCACAAAAGGAACAAACAAACTAATTAGTAGAGCTGGGCATGCCCGAGGCAAGAAACAAACTAATTAGTAGAGCTGGGCATGCCCGAGGCAAAATAACGAGAACATTAAATCAGTGAACTTCATAAACTATCAACATACATATATGTCGACATTACATGTCAACATCACCATGGGACTCGCAATATTCACTTTCATTTGTTTTCACGGAAGCAAATATGAAGATGTCTGAGCTGTGAATATTTTTGTGTGAGCAGGAGGGCTGTAGATAGATACCGGTGCTTACTAGGACATTCTATGTGATTTTTTTAATGTGGTCGGAGTGCTACGTTTTGTCATCAGTACCTTCTAATTACATGCGCGACCGCTCATCCGCGTACGTTAGAGGAAATAATGCACAGAAGACTGAGCATTCATGGGTCTATCTGGAGAATAATGGTGTCAGTTTATAACCGATAACCAATATTTTTCTGATGATTCATGGACTGGCTGAGAACTAATGGGAACATCGCCTGGGCAGTGCTGTTGATAGTTAAATACTAATTATAAACACACGTGAATCACAATAAAATAATGATAATTACATAGTGGGAGGAAACGATTACCACAACAAGTAATGGGACCAAACTAAGAATTTTAGATCTCCAACAAAAACAAAAATATAACAGAAAGACACATTCGAATATCCCAAAGTGGAGAAAGTTTGGTTTAGAATTAGATCAAACTATTTGGGATGACATATATATCTTATCTTAAAGTAGAGTTCAAAAATGGGAAACGAGATTCAACTGAGAATTATACAGCGTCGATTGTTGAATTAAGTGAGCTAACTGGCATTGAGTTTTTCAAACAAGATTTAAGAAAATATAGATCATATATTCCTTATTATGTAATAAAAATCTAGACCAACAATACCTCATTATTTTATCAAAATGTAGGTCAGTAGTTCCCTCATTATTTCAGTCATCAAAATGTAGGTTAATAGTTCTTTTATTAATTAAGCACAATGTAGGTCAGTCATTACTTAGTAAAAATGTAGATTAGTAGTTCTATCACTGTGCAATGAAAATGTTGGTCAGTAGTTCTCTCATTACATAGTCAAAATTAAGTTAGAAGTTCACTTATTACTTGATCAAATGTGTAGATTAGTAGTTCTCTCTTTACTTCTTTGAAATGTAGGTACGTTTATCCCTCATTACTCCACCAACTTGTAAATAAGCAGTTTCCTCATTCATCATCATCAGGTGACATATTCTTTCCAGAACGTAGTCTTTCCTATGGATCTCTTGAATTCTCCGCAGTCTTTAGCAAGGTGCCCTGCATCTTCCAGTGACATGCGCAGGCATTCGTGAATGTCTTTTGTCCAACGGCGTCGTGGTCGGCCTCTGCCCCTGTTGCCTTCTATCATCCCCTCCATTAACACTATTTCCATGCCGTCGTGTCTCTTAATATGATCGAAAAAAACTAGCTTTTTTTAATTTATTGTTCAGAAGCCAGCCAACTTGGACGTTAATTGTTCGTAACACCACCTGGTTTGTTTTCTTCGCTGTCCATGGTATTCTCAAAACTCTTCTATAACACTTTAATTCAAATGATGTTATTCTCTTGGCCACTGTTTTATTTAGTGTCCATGCTTCACATCCCTATGTCGCCACAGGAAATACACATGTTCGTAGTAAACACAATTTGGTTCTTATGTTAGTACCTTGCCATAGTTTCTTTATCCGTTTTAATTTTGCTAGCGCCATTGCCGTTCTTCTCTTGATCTCAACTGCGCAGTCCCCCGCATTGTTTATATTAGTTCCTAAATAATCAAAATTCCTCATTTCTTAAACAAAATGTAGCTAAATAGTGTTCTCATTACTTCATCAAATGTAGGTATCTACTTTCCTCATTACTTCATCAACTTGTAAATAAGCAGTTCCTCGTTACGTAAACAAAATGTAGCTAAATAGTGATCTCATTACTTCATCAAATGTAGATATCTAGTTTCCTCATTACTTCATCAAATGTAGGTATCTAGTTCCCTCATTATTTCATCAAATGTAGGTACCCAGATTCCTAATTACGTCATCAAATGTAGGTATCTAGTTTCCTCATCAAATGTAGGTATCCAGTTTCCTCATTACTTCATCAAATGTAGGTAACTAGTTTCCTCATTATTTTTTTAGATGAGTGCCACTCATCACTCCATCAAAATCGAAGTCAATTTTCATTTAATACTTCATCAATTTAACTCAATTTCTCCATATTACTTCATTAACGTCTACGTCAAAAGGGTTTAAAGGGCATAGAGAAATTACCTCATTGTACCCAAGTTTACTATATGTAACCCATCCCTCTAATCGCTGAAGCGACATTCTGATTGCAGAGAACACATTGAAGCATGTAGTTCTGCAGTTTCAAACGATAATCTTTAGGGGTTTCCAAAACAATTCACTTTGTAAACAAGACGGCACGATATAGGTTCGAACCCGCCACCTCTTGGGAACAAAGAAAAGGTCTTACACACGACGTCTATAGATTCCAAAGGTCAGTAACTCTTAATTATTTCCTCAAATTCTGGCTCAATTATTTCTCATTACTTCATCGACGTCTGGGTCAATTATTTCCCCTCATTACTTCATCGACCTCTGGGTCAATGTCCCTTAATTACTTCATCAATTTCTCGTTCGATTTCCCTCTTATTACCAAATCTTCTCCTGTTTGTCATATTCTAAAATTCTGCAATGCTTGTCTTTACATTTCAAGATTGAAAGAGTCCAGGTGGTGGGAACACTTGCAACAAATAAGTCCCGACAAAAGCTACTCGATAATGAGAATGTATAGAAGAATTTCTAAACCGTCTGGGAATAGAGAATCCAAAAAACCTTCAGAAACAGGAAAGACTGTTACAAGCAATCTTCAGAGCTCGGAATGTTTAAGACGACATGTATTGTTTAGGTGAAGTTAAGAACTCGAAGTGTTTAAGAACATATGAATTGTTCAGGTAAAGTTAAGAACTGGAAGTGTTAAAGAGAGTATAAATGTTTTAGGTGAAGTTAAGAACTTGAAGTGTTAAAGAGAGTATAAATTGTTTAGGTGAAGTTAAGAACTGGAAGTGTTAAACAACGTATGAATCATTTAGGTTTGACTTTAGGTTGGGATGATTAAAAATAGAGAATAAGTTTAAATGTAAGTAAGTACATTCCCATATGTTACTGTGTCTCTGAAAGAGAGCAAGATGATTAAAAAATGTGACCTTCCAATGATGATATACGAGACGGGTAAGAAAGGTTGCTCACGGGTTGAATACTCTTCTCACAATCCTTAGTAGTATGTTAAAACAAACAATAAGTACTAATGTAACACCAAAATCAAAGCCATCAGAAGATATAGGTTCTCCAAGGTTGAAGTATATGTCGCTCTGCAGGGAAAGTCACAGGGAGCCGGAGTCGCCAGGATGCCTGTTTTCCTCTTGGAAACGTCAAGGCTTTTTGAAGGCTTTAGCGGTGTCCTATCACAAATGAGGGCCGATTACACAGAAACCGTGCTGAAGTCAGATGTGTCATGCTGACAGGCGCAGATACCCAATTCAAGCTGTAAACCATGACACAACGCATTCTGATCTCCGGACTTAATCCTACTTATCCGCAGGCGCTTTAAAGCGTAAGCAGATGTACTCTCTGTAAATTGAGAGAACGCCAAATAAAGAGCTGATGTGGTCCTTAAAGAAAATAAAAATCTCATTGAATCAACACGTTTGATTAGCTTCAGATGGTAGATTAGTCGAGGATCAAATCACTTTGAATCAACACATTTGCCTCTGATAGTAGATTAGCCGAGGATCAACCCACTTTGATTCAACACATTTGCTTCAGATGGTAGATTAGCGCAGGATCAAATCACACAAACCGCTCAAGTGTTAGAAGATTCCTATTAGAAGGTAAAAACAACAGACCACAATGATTTTGATGTTTGTAGATCTTGAGAATGCTTTAGTTCACTTAAGGAAAGATAATCTGCTTCTCAAGTTACGACTTAGCTTTCTTCTTCTGTCTTTTCTACGTTCGTTCTCAAACTCTTGCTAGTTAACCAGGAGAGTTTATTACGCACAGTTTACAGCCTGGCTGTAATGTCTGTGCATTTCGACTTGAGAAAGCCGACATCAGCATGTTTTTTTGTCACTTTGAACATAGGATGAAACAGCCAAAATCAACTCCAGCAACAGTCCTACTTAGTCGTCTTATGTGATATGCATTACAGGTCGCAGTGTTGCTATTCTTTGCTTATTTTGGGCCCAGATAACACAGGAAATGACTATGCAAATGGACAAATTACGTGTACACTTTGACGGAATACCTTAATAGAGCACTTTGATAATACTTAATGGAACACATTGAAGAAACACATTGGTGGTATTTGATGGAACACATTAATGGAACACATTGATTACTTGATGGAACACCTTGGTGAAACCAAAAAGTAATATCAACTGTCATATTTCAATTATAATACAGTTTCTTTTTGTTTCTAGAAACTATTTAAATCATGGAATTCCAAAAAATGGAATTGTTTCCTACTTTATTCCTTATATACATGAATGGCAAATATTCTTTCCCCGAGATTAATACATTGTTTATAACATATACGATTGTTTAAATTACATATTAAAACTCGACGTTAATTACATCTAATCTCTACAAAATCTACATCCTTATCGCATGAGAAAATCTCCCTTTTATGTGTCTTAATAATGATTTGAAAAACGTTGATGAGCACATTATTATTGCTATGAGCTACACTTGAAGAAGTGGTCTCCTGATGTGATAGCTTTTTAGCTCTGTCAAGAAATCTTACGTTAACATAAACAAGAAATAAAAACCGACATACTTGATGTTTTCCCTGCAAGCCCGTCTACTCTATTTGCCTGTAACAACATTCAACAAATTCATCTGGTCCAGATCAAACACAGCTAGCACGTTTTCTTCTTGTCCGTGAAGGTATTGCCAATTCTTCAGAAATACTCGATAAATGCCGTAGATACTCGCGGCACAATTTTTCGCAGCAGCATAAATTGCGACACTTTGTACTGGTCTCTATAGCGTATAGTAGTGATAAGCGCAATTGTTTATACAAGGATGGATGCAATTTTTGAGACAAAATTACTGTTAGATATAATATAATAAATATTGCAGTAAAATAACACCTTTGTGCTTGCATTTATATATATATATGGAGCCGATAGAAGTATTTGTACGCAAACATATTTCAAGGAGCAAACTGTTTTTCATAGACAACCAGAGCCTAATATATGAAAACGAAGATCAACTACAAAATCATGTTAGCTCACTATCTGCAACATGTAGAAAATACAACATGAAGATCAATACACAAAAGACTGAAACTATGAAAATATGCAGAACATCGAGTCCACTAAATATACAGATAGACAATATAGGAATAGAACAAGTAACAGAGTTCAAATATCTCGGTAGTATTTTTACAGAAAATGGAAGCCTCGATTGAGAGATAGAGACGAGATGTCAAAAGGCAAATGTAGTAACATACGAAATGTCACCAATACTTCTTCAACCCAAGATCGAGATGGATGTTAAGAGACAAATGATTTACAGTATATTCCTACCAACACTGTACTATCAGTTCTAAACCTGGTCTCTCTCATCTTCACATTACAAAAAGATAGTGACATTCGAGATGAAATGCTTGAGGAAAGCTACCGGGGTCACTACGAAATGAAGATATCAGGGAAAGAATAGGTATAATACCTTGCACAGAATACATAGAAAGGCAGCAGATCAAATGGTTTGACCACATTATGAGAATGCATCACGACAATTTGCCCGTACAGACATATAGCCACATGAGATCAGGGTACAAAGCCAGATGAAGACCACGGAAAAGATGGATAGAAAACCAGGGAAATCCTGAAAAAACACGGTCATAGCACAGTCGAGGTCACAAATCTGGCTTTAAAACGCAAACTCAAGCTCCAATCACCCTTACGCGTAAGGGCAAGAGTTGATAACAAACCACCTGGGGAAAGACAATAGACAACATATATATATATATATATATATATATATATATATGACTCGTATATATATATGTTCGCCAGATCATTAAATTTGCATCCTATGCTGTGGGGCGCGCTTCTTTCAACCACAATCGTAAGTCTAATTAGGTTATATCAGATTTTTTGACCATAAAAAATAATGGAGATGGTGATTCAGGTAATTTTGCCACAATGGCTGCGAAATGTTGGTAAGTTACCCTACCATAACGTTAGAAACGTTGGTTCTCTTGGGCGCCTCCTTATATATCTTGATACATTATACTGTTTTACAGATTACAGAATTCATTCATTGCATGTTTGCTTGTAGGCTTGAATCATCATGACTTATGAGCATTAGAGCTATTGCATTCTTTCCATTTATGCAGTTAGAAGTTTTCTGTCACTGTAAAAAAACAACAACCTTTAAATAAAGCATGTTCTCTGTTATGGAGTTTTAACCAGATTGTATAAGGTGGAATATATCAGCAGAGCTTTATTTCATACAAAGAAGGTTGTAAAGTGCAATGTCTTGAGAATAAGCCTCCTACTCACAGTGCTACCATTACTCATAGTGTTCCATTGCACTGAATGTTTTTTTCTATTTTTTTCAATCTCAATTTCGCTGAACCAAACCCTGTATAGTAGATAGCTTTTAACTATTGTATAATCTGTATGCATTACTAATACATTCAATCATATCGTATTCAATCATATTTGCATTACTACTCACATTGCTCATTCTAAGTTTATGTTTTTTTTATCTGAGATGGGTGGTAGCTAAGTTTATGTTTTTATCTGTGATGGGTGGTAGCTAAGTTTATGTTTTTATCTGTGATGGGTGGTAGCTAAGACACGTGCACTTTTTTTAAGATCTCGATTACAAATAAGAAGATAATGTGTGCCCGTTTTCTGGGGGTCTGAATGTTGATTTTCCATCTTGTTCGTATATTTCCTACTAATGAATTGCATCAATGGCATGACATATTTGTGTCCAATGGGTAGTTTTGTTCAATTATATAATTCTTTGGACATCGGAATCATAATTCACAAGTGACGTTATTTGGCACAAGGTATATACAAAGTGAACAATGAAAATCAAGAAACACGTCAAATAATATCCATTTTTGACGAAGAATTTCTCTTTGGGTCTATATGACTATAAATGAGAACATACTAGCGTTTGCGGTAGCCTAATGGTATAAACCATATTTTATAAATTTGTGAAATATTTTTTGAGGCCAATCTAAGATGTATTGACAATGGATGACATTTATTGGGCACAAGACAAATTAGACAATAATGGTAACTGTGTTTATCTTTTTTCCCCCAGTATTATTCAGTATCAACTCGGTGGCAGAGAGGTTAGTGGTCCCGTAATACAAGCTACTATCCCTCGAACTTGTTTGTGGTTCGAAAGTCGAACGTCCACATTGTACTGGCGATATGATTTAATGTATTAGTAGTACATACAGATTATATAATAGTTAAAAGCTATCGACTATACAGGGTTTGATTAGACGAAATTGAGATTTAAAAAATTGAAAAAAAAACCAAAACATTCAGTGCAATGAAGCAATGTTTATGTATATCAGAATTAGAGCTATATGGTGTAATATAATGAATCAATTCGCTATGTCAAGCAGTGGTATTATTCGTAGGTTTCTATTGTTCCCTATGACAAGCAGTGGTATTATGAGTATTATTGTGAATTCCATGTACATTCCGGGCATGTTGTAAGAGGCGAAAAAGGAGGTTATTATATTAAATTGGCTGTTCCAATTCATGTAAGGCCAAAGTGACCCAGAGCCTTTACTGAAGTTGGATGTGTCAGGATGAAACACTGCAAAGTTGTAAGCCATAACACATCTCATTTCGTTCTCCGGACTACCAATTTGCTAAACTGCAGGATTTTGAGAATGAACGAAGCAGAAGAAGTAGTTACGTCTAGACTGTTGTTTCTCTGGCAGTCGTTTTAAATAGGAAGTTCTCTAGAGCTTGAGAAAGTCCCCGATGACTATTTGACTCGATGTGGCTGTGGGTGCAAAGTCATACGCTGGATAGCATTTGGCGAAAACTTCGGTTAAATTCCTGCTATCTCGAGGCGTGCTCAGTTGAAAGGGCGTGGATCTTCTGCAGTCTTCATTACAGCAGAGACCATGATATTATTTAGTCAATCTCACGCCAAAAATGTGATTACTTGCCTCATACAACATGTAGGTGTTGTAGGAGTCAGTTTCTCAATTCTTGTTCCCTTCTGTGATTACAGTAATTTACTGGCTATATAATATTATTGAGATTTTGGAATCAAGGTAAAACTAGTTAGATAGTGTTACTGTGGATTCCATTTGATCTAATTAGTATGTAACTATGCGTTCATACACCGTCCATCTCTAAACTGTATCAGGTCATTGTGTTATGGAATGTAAGATCTACATTAAATTTCCCTAAAATGTATAAACCAACTTTTCTTTGACAAGTTAAAATCCTCTTGTCTGGTTATAGTCTATTTTGTTAGAAACACCCTCGTACATTTCCTTGTATATTAATATTCTGTTTTGCGGTTTCTTTACACGTCATCGGCAGACACACTTGTCTTCATGAAAAATTGTAATGTTCATTTTGTGATTGCTTCAATTGTCTTGTATCAGCACATACAAGGGATAACATCACTCAAGTGAGATCAGTAGGTTAGAATTCATATAGTCTAAACAAAGATATACTACATGTTTGTTTTTACTTACTCATAAACTATTTCATCAAATAGTCATGGTCATAGAGAAGACAGAATAATATATCGAGATAAATGGAGAAAATTAAGTAACAGAAGGGCAAAATATATCAAACTAAAGAGAGACGTGAACATTGGAAATGATCTACACATAACTATGTACAGGCAGAAAGAAAAACAGAAAAGTGATTGATTGAACCTGTGTTTTAAGCTACTTTCAATCCGATCCGAACAAGAACAATGGATTCTATGTTATAGCACTATAGTGAAAGATAAAGATAAACGTGAATAAAATATAACACACACCCACACATATACAAACATACACATATATATGAATATATATCTGATATCACTGACATCTTTACACACGAGAAAGCTAATAACAAATGAAATAAAATACTTGAGAATGACTGTCATTATTACCAGATTAGACATGTTACGAAATGAAGACATCATAAATAGAATAGACATTATATCACGCAGGGAATATATCTAGAGGCTGCAAATACTATGATTTTGACATCTTATGAGAATGAAGACTCACAACTCCCTACAACGCTATTTAATAAAGCAAGATCTTCCTATCTTCCGGAGGAAGCTCAAGAAATAAAAGGATAGATATCATCAAAGAAATTTTGAACAAGTATATATGTAGCACAACAGAGGCGATATATATCGCTGCATAATAATAAGCATTATTGTATCTCACGTGAGGCTGTTTCACGTACTGTGTGATCAAGTTTTCATTAACTGCATTTATTCTTATTCGTTCTCGTTTCTTCACAAATTATAAATGTATGAAAATACTAGATACGGATTAATTGGAATTGATCAATAATAGTGTATGTAGATGAGAATAATATATATACACACACACGCGCACCCTCACATGCACACGTGCACACACAACGAGGGAGAAATAAACAGATAGTTATGTTATGTTCCTCCAGGGCCATAGGCAGAAACCATATCTTTCCATTTCTGTCTTTGTGTTGCCAGGTCTTTCAATTGTTGCGTGTTGTTTAGGTTCATTGACATGCCTTCTCTATTAATGGTTCTTTGTACAGTTTCTCTAGGTCTCCCTCTTCTTCTTACTCCAGGTGGCACCCAATATAGTGACTGCTGGGGAATTCTTAGGCTGTTCATTCTGAGAACATGGCCGATGTAAGTCCAACGCCTTTGTCTAATGAAGGAAGATAAATAGGTTTGTTTGCTTTCCTCTCTTATAGTAGTGTTAGATTTAAAGTCACTCCACTTAACGTTCAGAATGGGACGTAACGTTTGGCAACATTCGACTTAATAGTAACTATGGTTCTGGTTCATAAACAGTGGTAGGTTTTATGTTGGCAGTAGTTTACACAACCGAACAACCGAGTAATCCAAGACCGAAAGAAAGAAAAACCAGATAGAGAGAGTGAAAATATAAAAGAAATAGAGACGTATAGATAATCACAAAACGTCAGCGAGAAAAGTATTAGAGAGCCATAAACATAGACAGAGAGAGAGAGAGAGAGAGAGAGAGATCGATCCTCATCAATCATGTTCGAGACGTTTTGACAGATGCTATAATTCTAGCTCCATTTCTGTATTTGTCTAGAACAAGTCTTAGGAACTAATAACATCACGTTAAGCAGTTAAAGTGAGTCTTAAGTGGTGAACTCTTAAATCTGCTTAAGTTAGCGCCAGGTTAGCAGGCGCACACAGCTATCCAGGGTTAAGATTACCCACTAATTGTATGTCACCTTTCTCCAAGAATGTCAGAATGCCAACAACTGTGATCATGAATTTTAATCTAAGATTTTTTAGTGTATATAATTTTTTTGGTAGCCTATGTTCAAGTGCATCACTATCTGAATATATATACTGTCATCCCTCAGTTATCGCGGTTTATAGGGACTAGAATCGGCCGCGATAAGTGAAAAACCGCGAAGTAGTGTCATCCTCTCATTTTTAACACACGTACATTTTTTGTGTATGTATAATATCAATAAATGTATATAAAACCATATAAGTGCATATGTTATCATTAGAACATTAAAGAATAGTTTCAAACATATAAATAAAATATTAATAGTATAAATAACATACACACAATAATGTATAAACAATATGAATATGATACATGTGTGTGTGTGTGTGTAACATATGTAGATGTAACTAAAGTGTACATACTGTAAATATGTTTTTAGAAATTAGCGATGTACTGAAGCCGCGATAAATGAACCGCGATGTAGCGAGGGACGACTGTATATGCATCTTGTACAATCATCCTAAATTAATTTTAATCTATCGATCTATCAATCGATCTATCAATTGATCTATCAATCGATCTATCAATCGATCTATCAATCGATCTATCAATCGATTTATCAATCGATCTATCAATCGATCTATCAATCGATTTATCAATCGATCTAGCAATCTATCTATAAATCTATCTATCAATGTATCTATCAATCTATCTAGCAATCTATCTATAAATCGATCTATCAATTGATCTAACAATCGATCTATCAATCGATCTATCAATTGATATATCAATCGATCTATCAATCGATCTATCAATCGATCTATCATTGAATCCTTCCATCCTTAAATCCTTCCATCCATCCATTTATCCGTTTTCCTGCCTATATAACTACATACCTACCTACCTTCCTACCATCCATCCATTCATCCATCCATCTATACATCTATCTCTCAGTATGTCTGTCTGTCTGTCTGTTTCGTCTGTCTGCCCTGTCTGTCCAATCTATCTCGCAATTCCTGGGGTTCTCAATCAATGAAATCAATGAAATCAATCGATCAATCAACCAACCAATTCAATCAATAAATTATGTTTTCCCGCATTCATGAATTAAATGCATGTCTTGCGTCAAGTTTTTACTTCTGTCTTCTATCAAATAATCCTCATGAATGACCGAGACATCCTCGTCAACTGACATTGCACTTCTGTCTTCTATCAAATAATCCTCATGAATGACGGAGATATCCTCGTCAACTGACATTGCACTTCTGTCTTCTATCAAATAATCCTCATGAATGACCGAGACATCCTCGTCAACTGACATTGCACTTCTGTCTTCTATCAAATAATCCTCATGAATGACGGAGATATCCTCGTCAACTGACATTGCACTTCTGTCTTCTATCAAATAATCCTCATGAATGACGGAGATATCCTCGTCAACTGACATTGCACTTCTGTCTTCTATCAAATAATCCTCATAAATGACGAAGTATCTTCATTAGTTGACATTGCACTTTTGTCTCTGTGACAAACTCCTAGGTGTCAGTGAATGCCATATGTACCATCACTGCAGATGGGTCAATAAATCTGACAGAAGAATGATGAGTTTCACCAGAAGCATGTTCTATGCTCATGACAAGACGTAACCACTCCGGGATACTGCTGACCCAAATGCCTGCCTTCGGGGAACAGGCATGCATCCATAAACTCACTAAGACAATCATGCCTTTGAGAAAAGAACCTTCTTGTCGGAATTTCTACTGGCTGTTAAGACCCTACCATCTCACAGCTAAAGGGATTACTTCATCATCATTACCACCAGTATCATCACCATTGTCACCATCATCGTTTTCATCTTCATCGTCATTATGCCATCACAATCACAATCATCAGCATTTATTATTTATTATTTCTGTTTAAGTGGACATATTTTTATGCCACACCATAGAAAATATTTCAGGCAAGATAACTTTTGAATAACACGTTGGGCTAGCTATTGTATTATGTAAAGAAAACTATGTAAGATCAAAGATAATATGCACATGCGTCCAGCATAACTGTCTGGGCTGGAATAGTTTTCTCTTTCTCCTGTAGTAACAAAATTGAACAGGCTGGAAACTTGTGAAGTGAAAAAAAATCACATCACACAGAATTTCAACCAATAAATGTACAACAGCTGCGATGTCTTGTTATATATACACCCTAGAGACTTCATGTAACAGCTGCCATTTGACTCTGGAGGTTGCTTGCTTCTGTTTACAAGACGAAGTGATAAGGAATAACAGCACCTGCTACTTTGGACATGGATTTAACAGTTGTCACAGAAGCCTATTCGCTATTCCTGTTCTGTTTCTTGTTTTTGTTTCAAACTACAAATACGACTTTCATCTTTAATATTTATTCCAATCTCAACACGTGATCACTTTGTGTTCTGTGTATTCTTACTTTGGTGGTCTATCTAGCGCTGGGGATTGGTATTGACATCATTCACGGCATGTATTGAGATAGTATCCTCCTTGAGGCGATTTAGGGAAAAGATACAATTGATTAATGGCAGAAAGATAGTGCGGTGAAGTTTGTAGTCTAATACATGACGGATGATAATAAACCAGGAGGATCTGTGAGCACGTTGTTTTCGAGTTTACAGGAACACTAAGACAATAGGAAAACAAGATAAATGTAGGATAAAAAAGCTCGTCCTGATCAACAATTTATTATACCAGTGACTAAAAACACTTTCATAGGTAAGAGACTATCTAAAAATCAACATCACGTGATATGTCCTTGACTACAGGCTTTTGTTCTGTTGCTATGATTGTCTTAATTAAGGAAAAATATATTAGCATAAATGACTATTGACCTAAAGTGAACTGAGGGAGTCCAAAGCTAAATCCCTGCAGATGGCATCGGTATGTGCTGATATAATGATAATTTAAGTTACAACGTTCTTTGCACGTACAACTGATCTTAGATCATCTTACACGACGAATTCCCAACTCAGAAGGTTTTTCTAGACGCCACTGACCGAAACAGTACTACACTCAGGGCCGGATTTAGACTTGATAGGGCTCTAAGCTATCTGGGATATGGGGCCCTAAGCTATTTGAGAAATGGGTCCATTAACTATTAAGAATATATAGATAGTGAAATAAAAAAAATTGTGTAAGGGGGGGGGGTCCCTAAGAAAGTGGGGGTCCTAAGCTATAGATTGTTTAGCTTATAGGTCATCAGCACTGAGTACACTAAGCAATTTATGGATTTTAAAGAAATTTTTATTGGAATTTTACTTCACAATTCCTCTACATATCTTTGTGGATGTCAATGCTTCTTCATTTGAAAAAAACAAACAAACAACAACAACAACAAAACAGCATAATTCATGAGAATGACTTGAGGTTGGCATTAATAAAAATTCACCGCCAAATGTGAAACTTGTTAACGAGTTACAGTTATTTCCGGGGTGCAAAGGGAACGCATTGCTCTAGGCGGACCTAGGGTTAGCAGATAACCAAGAACCCAAATGTACCTCCACGTGGTGCACCCTGGTAACAGAAAACAGCAGCTCGAGCTGATTCTGGCCAAATCATTTGGGGATCGTGTCCGAGAATGTGGAGGAAGCAGATGGAAAGAGATTTGACTGCAAAAGAGACAGACAATATCTCCGACACCATTTGTATCACCACATACAGCGACACTGTCGACATACAGGGACGCCTGTTAGTTCAGTCAGAGCATTGGCTGGGCGGCCAATGTAACTTGCACGTAAAGGTGGATGCATGGAAAGAAACAAATATATGTCATAATGAGTACAATAACACAATGAAAGGGCAGAACAGCGTCAGAGGACAGCGCGAACTGCAAATGAAAAGTGAAAAGTGCCTCGGAAAGGGGAACTATAAGCTCTGTTAGCTCGAGATGAGCTTCTAGTTACCTGTGATCCTTATAGGCAGAGACCCAGACCCAACGGTGGGCGTTCGGGAAAGCAAGAAGACCTAATCCAACTTTAATGTCGAGCCTTCCTATATCGGAAATATGCTCGCGAAGAGAAAGGGTTCCGAACCCGATGGGCTTTGGCAAGAAAGTGACAAAGATGGCTGTCCTGACCCAACTTACTGGCAAAATTTCCTATACCGGAAATACACTTGCAGAGAGAAAGGGTTCAGTACCAATGGGCTCAGGCACAAAAGGGACAACGATATTAGCCCTGGCCCAACTCTACTGTCAAGCTTTCCTATACTGGAAAAACACTTGCAGAGAGAAATGGTTCAGTACCTGATGGGCTCAGGCGCTATTGGGACAAGGTCGCTCAGCTCGAGAACGCCTTGCTCTCAAACGCGTGGTGTGAGACTCGAACTTGGGCAAGGGGTTCACGATATCGGTGAATGACACCTCGGCTAAGAGGGCGAAAGAGCCAGGGTCCAACTCTTCTGTTGAGTTCTTCCTCTTAAGGAACCAGGCTTACGGATGAGAAACGGTTCAGTACCCGATGGGCACATGCACAGTACGTCCAATTACACGAGGCAAGTTCACAGACAGTGGAACACCTCGTGCGAGACAGACGTGAGCAAAAATCGTCTGGGCGAAGAGTCACCACACACACGCATGCCTTGCGACAGATATGAAGGCTGTTACAGGCTAGGGTAGCCACCCGAATTGTCAAGACATGCCGAAATCGGATGTGCTAGGCCTACAAGGCGCATAACGGTGGCACAACGTAATCACGCTCCCGGCGGAAATCACACGGATATCCGTGCTGGTTACAATGGAGCGAACGAAAGAAAAAAAACCCAGTTAATTCCGTGGCTCTCGACGTTACTGACGTTCTAGCTGATTTAATGAGGCCTTCATTCGTTCCTTTTCTTTGTGTTTTCTTTTGACCAATATTTATATACTTGAAATTGAATGCAAAAAAATAACCAAGGCTACTTCAAGTATATAAAATATAAATACCAACAAATGGAAAGCCTGACAATAATAAAAAATATTAAATATTAGATACAACCTAATATAGTTAGAGCCTAATATAGATACAACCCGAAATAGTTAAAACTAGAAGATCAGAAGTTAAACAATACAAAATAAATAGACAAAACACATTCACACTTTGGTGAAACACGTTAGAGAAATGACGAAAAAACATGATATCATAAACACGACTGACACAAAGAGATCAATCCTGACAACTGATATTTATATATGTAGCGGTTTTCAAGCGTCTGACACGTCTGGTTATGTGAGAAGTATGACTTAATATCTGTCACCTGACAAAACACTATGGGTACCCATGATGACCAGCGCCATGGTCAGCAACAAGAGTATCATTTTGGTTTTTGATGCTGTGCAAATGTTCACAGACTCGGTCTTCGAGCCTCCTTCCAGTCTCACATATGTACGTCTGGTATATAAATGTCTTCCTTCACGGACATGGTCAAACATATTCTCATCTTCCACCCTCATAGCTCTGATGTCAGTCATGTCCTACTCCATCATCTTCCTCTTCTTCAGTCGGATACCAAGCCGGTGATGTGTTCTGCGATCCCCTCCTCTCTGGCTTATTACAGACGTGACAAGAGCCCCAGGGACATATTGGTCTGGAGTCATGTCAAGCCGGATGTTCCTAATCATGTTGACACCATCAGCTGCAAACGTAGTAAATGCTGCACCTGTGCCTACGTCACCCAGACCCAGTCTGTCACATTCCCCAAAGTCATCTTCACCATGGAAGAGTTACACATGTCTTTTCCGCAACTTCATTTATGCCATCACCTGCAAGCGTTGTACTAAGATGTAGATAGGTGAGATTGGAAAGTAGCTTGCAGACCGATTCTACGAACATCTGTCCAGCATAAAAAAACCCAGACTGGTACTAATGTTGCTGACCACTTCAACGGCACGATCAATCCGGGTGACAATAATATTCAGGTGACGGCCATTAAATCGTGCTTCTCAGATGACCGGACCTGTCACGCGTTTGAGAACGGCTTTATATATCGATTTCTCACCACTGAACCATTTGGATTTAATGCCCGTCAGTGGTGTGGACAATATCATATTGTTCCGTCGTTTCTCTGTTTGTCTCGTTTAACCGATATTTATGTATGTTTTGTCTATATATATATATATATATATATATATATATATATATATATATATATATATATATATATATATATATATATATATATATATATATTTATATATATATATATATATATAATATATATACATCTGCCATTCTCACTTGTCATTTTGTTGTTGCGAATGTATTCTTGATGGAGACCTTTTTCAGAAACGTGGATTTGTGTGTATTCATATAATCATATTATATTTATCATCCTCATCATCCAGTTGACTATAAGAATGATATGAAAGTAATCTCGTCATGCATGGGTTGTCAAGAGGATGTAATGATATGAAAGTAATCTCGTCATGCATGAGGTTGTAAAGATGATGTCACTCAACTATCCATCAACTCTCTCTTTGATTAAACACAGTTCTGGACCACAATGCTCATGTATGTCTTAGTGGTGCAATTGTGTCTTTAATGTCCTCGTTGTCTATACTACTCTTTAATGTCCTCGTTGTCTATACTAAACTTTAATGTCCTCGTTGTTTATACTACTCTTTAATGTCCTCGTTGTCTATACTACTCTTTAATGTCCTCGTTGTCTATACTACTCTTTAATGTCCTCGTTGTCTATACTACTAATTAATGTCCTCGTTGTCTATACTACTCTTTAATGCCCTCGTTGTCTATACTACTCTTTAATGTCCTCGTTGTCTATACTAAACTTTAATGTCCTCGTTGTCTATACTACTCTTTAATGTCCTCGTTGTCTATACTACTCTTTAATGTCCTCGTTGTCTATACTAAACTTTAATGTCCTCGTTGTCTATACTACTCTTTAATGTCCTCGTTGTCTATACTACTCTTTAATGTCCTCGTTGTCAATACTACTCTTTAATGCCCTCGTTGTCTATACTACTCTTTATTGTCCTCGTTGTCTATACTAAACTTTAATGTCCTCGTTGTCTATACTACTCTTTAATGTCCTCGTTGTCTATACTAAACTTTAATGTCCTCGTTGTCTATACTACTCTTTAATGTCCTCGTTGTCTATACTACTCTTTAATGTCCTCGTTGTCTATACTACTCAATCTTTTACTTTGCAGTAATGAAATCTGGTTTCACATATTGTGATCAAGTCATGACTCTTTGAATTATTTTATAATGGAGAATACTTATGAGTTTTAACAGCTATGTGTTCTATCTTATCTTTAGAGTTCATTCTCAAACTCCCACTGGATTTTTCATGTAGCAGGAAAATGGGTCCTACTATATTTCTAGCCTGATGTACTACAGGGAACGAAATGCGTTCTGTTGCCATTTTTTGTGTGCAACAATAGACCGACATATCCAATTTCGGCGTATTAACTAATACTTTTCACTACCACTGAATTGTGAAAGTTTATAATTATATCACAGTCGGCCATCGTGCGAGATAACATTTTCTCGTAATGTACACTGGACGCCTACTTGAAAGCTAACCACAGTTAAGAATGCTTGCCCTAGCAAGTTAGCAAGACACCCAATGTCTTATTTGTTAGTTTGATTATTTATTGTTTCCAAATCCTTCGTTGTATTAACAACATCGTATCTGAAAACCTTCTAAGATCTTTACGTCTTTTTTGTGTAGAGTGCGCATCATGGAAATATAATAATGTAAAAAACTAGAATTATATGACGAAAAATAAAACTAGAATGAGAAGACAAGCTGTGGGAATCCAATAACACGTTTTTAATTTCATTTTTACGCAAGGAAAAGCGCGCACTGACACACACACACACATACACACACTTTGTCATACCCATAGGCAAAAAGAAATCTTGCATTACACAACAATCGTATAAAAAGTACAAATGATAACATAAATCTATAATATAATATCCTTGTTCTGTCATTCTATCTATCTTGAAAGATATATAAATAGCGTATTTACGTCACGGAATTCCGTGAGACATCAAATCAAAATGATTAGTGTCGAGACGGTATTTTCCCCCGCACGACTCAAAGCACACACCATTGTTGTATACAAATGCTATTGTGAAGTGCAAGTGTTAATCTGATCAACGTCGTTAAAATAAACCAACATCAATGGTTTTCGTTAACGAAGATGGCCTTTCACCGTGACATTCGCATTTATTCATTAATAAAATATTGGATATGGACTGTATTTGATGACTTGGTTATGGACTGTATGATGTCATACTAGCTTTTGTTCCCGTACAGTGAGTCGGGTTGACAAGCACATTGGCAAGATGAGGCATATCAGGGTAAGCAACCAGTAAATTCTGTCCCGTCGGGTTCCGAACGAATCTAGTATTAAATATATTAAAAAAATAATAGAAACACAATTTGGACACAGAAAGCAAGACATTTGTTATTGAAAATGATATCAGTAAGATGCGTGTAAGACATTACATGTGGTGATAAATAACATGCTTATAACAATGGGAAAACATCTAGAGGTGATGAATAGTAGTCTACATTTGTGTGTGCGCGCGTCTACATGCGCGTGTGTGTTTACATGTATATGTGTATACATGTGTGTGTGCGTCTACCAGTGTATGTATCTCCACGTGTGTGTGTACGCAAATGTGGGTGTTAGAGTGTCATTGTGGGAGGAGCTGCGCGTGCAGGTGTGTGTATACTAAACTTGAGTATACTAGTGTGTATTGTATCGTGTCCTTACACTGTTTGATTTGAGGAAGCCTGGATAGGCTGTCTACCATAACGTATATCTTTAAACTGTCTAAGTTGAGGAAAACTGGTCTGGCTGTCGACCATCACTTGTGTCTTTACGCTGTCAGAGTTGATGAAAGATGACCATGCTGTCTGTCATCACGTATGTCTTTACTCTGATTTGAGGAACGCTGGCCAGCATGTCTACCATAGCTTATGTCTTCACGTTGATTGAGTTAAACAAGGCTTGCAGAATAATTTTGTTTTCCTAAGTAGATCATATCTTGCTGGACAATTCCCCGAATTGGGAAGTTAAAATAATTCACTCACCTTGGTCAACAGATTTGTGGTTGTTGTTATATGGCTGGTACTCATTTATATAGAAGCTTAAACTGCTAAATAATGTGCACTATAAGTTTCCATCATACACGGTTGTCATGTGTTGTTCTATCGGTTTCTGGTCATGATGGGCAGAAGAAAATAATAATAATATGCAAACTGAATTAAAAAACGTGTAAATTAAAGTGAATTTGGTAACCTAAAGATGAAAGGGTTGTCATCATCACTGCAATCACCACCACATCATTAACATCGCCACCAGCAACGTTATCGTAATCATCACCACAACCGCCAAATCATCGTCATAATAACTGCCACCACAACCTTCTTCATTGCCATTACCAGTGTTAACAGCATCATCATCACTGCATCTATCGTCCTCACTATCGAAATATATTATACTTCTTGTAAGTATATCGTTAGTCACGACCAATGCACAAAATGAGATTTTAGTTTGTGATCTGCTCACATATTTTGTCAAATGTGAATGCAATAAATAAACAAATGTGAGTGTAGAAACTAAACAAATATTCTGAATAATGATAGATAATCTACATAATATCTCCATACTAAACAACATAACCAACTGCAGAAGAAGAGCACGAATCGACCCGGCACCAGAAAAGATCTCAGCTGCATAATTGTTTGTAACAATTAGCCTAGTCTGTGGTTCTCTACTTTTAATAATAAGAAATCTACTAGAACAAAAAGTGAAAGAAGTATTATTATTGATTTCTTCGGTATAAAATGGACAGATAAGATTCTTGATGGTCTTGATTGCACAGACGACTTGGTGGTATTAAGCGTAAATTTTGACTAGGACAACACAAGTAATGCTAAATAGATTTTCTCATCATTGAGAGTAGACTTTCAAGTGAACACTTTCCAAGCAAAGATTGTGAGTGCTACCAACATAAACTTTAATGTCAATCTCAAGTAAGTAACAATTCTGAATGTTGACATCTTTTTCTGTTTGGACAGCAGAATTACTCGAGAAACTTCAGCAAAAGAAATGTCTACTCGACCTGGTTTGATCTCATATACTTCAACGGATTAAAAATACATCTGGACATCAAAAGCAATAAGAAATTATAAACATCAACTGTTGAACTCAAATTTAGTATTTGAATTAGCATATCTTCGCGAAAGGCAATGAAGAAGAAATTAAAATGTCTTAAAGCATTCTTAAATATTAGCTGGGAAGAATTCAAGTCTAACATGCAAATAAGAGAAGACAGAAAATAACAATATGTTTCTACGACAGTAAAAAGAAGTCAATTATATTGGATATGTACTTAGAACGAATGAAAATAGAATTCTACTTCAAGCATTAAGTGGGTACCAAATGACAAAAGTAAGAGAGGAAGACAAAGAGAAACTCTTAATATAACAACTATCACAGGCGGTATGACGCTGAATCTCTTCAATATGAAATAAATGCACACAGTAGCACCACATCGCTGAAATTGGAGACCACTGGTTTCATCTCTATGCACCGAGTTCGGCACTAAATGAATATATATATGTTTATATATGGTTTATATATGTTTATATATATATATATATATATATGTTTATATATGTTTATATATATATATATATATATATATATATATATATATATATATATATATATATATATATATATATATATATATATGGTTGTAATCAAGTTGCTCCCTTCCCGTAAACTAAACCATGTGAGATAGTTGATAGTGTGAATATAGAATACCAACATGGAAAATCAGCGAATTGTAGAATTATTTCCCAAACTCAGGTAGTTTGGCTTGAGGTGTTAAAGTTAAACTTTGGTTAATATACCGCTCTAATAATTGAAATATATACTTGTATAGTGTACTACAGCTAACTGAAAATATTATGAGGTTCCAAACTAAGAAATATAAAAGCTATACATGTATATTTATGTTATTTAGATATGAAGGGAAGTGCTAAAGTAGTAACAACATGTAGCGACTTGTCATGTATGTGGTATGAGATGGCAAAGTATGGTTGGGCTTCTTCTGTTTGTCTCACACTAGAAAGTTTGAAAAAAAATGAGGAAACTAATAAAGTGAAGCATAGTTTCCTTTTTTCACGCTTATAAGTCGTAAACCTATATGAGAATACAGGTTTTCAGTAGTAAGCTTATAGAAGAATACAGATTTTCAGTCGTAAGCCTATAGGAGAATACAGGTTTTCAGTAGTAAGCTTATAGAAGAATACAGGTTTTCAGTCGTAAGCTTATAGAAGAATACAGGTTTTCAGTCGTAAGCCTATAGGAGAATACAGGTTTTCAGTAGTAAGCTTATAGAAGAATACAGGTTTTCAGTCGTAAGCCTATAGGAGAATACAGGTTTTCAGTAGTAAGCTTATAGAAGAATACAGGTTTTCAGTCGTAAGCCTATAGGAGAATACAGGTTTTCAGTAGTAAGCTTATAGAAGAATACAGGTTTTCAGTCGTAAGCCTATAGGAGAATACAGGTTTTCAGTAGTAAGCTTATAGAAGAATACAGGTTTTCAGTCGTAAGCTTATAGAAGAATACAGGTTTTCAGTCGTAAGCCTATAGGAGAATACAGATTTTCAGTAGTAAGCTTATAGAAGAATACAGGTTTTCAGTCGTAAGCCTATAGGAGAATAAGCCTATAGGAGAATACAGGTTTTCAGTCGTAAGCCTATATGAGAATACAGGTTTTCAGTAGTAAGCTTATAGAAGAATACAGGTTTTCAGTCGTAAGCCTATAGGAGAATACAGGTTTTCAGTAGTAAGCTTATAGAAGAATACAGGTTTTCAGTCGTAATCCTATAGGAGAATACAGGTTTTCAGTCGTAATCCTATAGGAGAATACAGGTTTGGGCCTGTATTTTTCATGACCAACGGCATAATTGAAAATGATGTAGATATCATCAGTTTCGCCGCCTTTAATTTGACAGAATATAGCACAAGATAAAAATGTTAGCAACATCTTCGGAAATGTGAGATTTCTTTCCACACTGTGATAGGATAGGTTATATTTGGAAATAATTGAATGAATAGCTCAAAACAGGTAAAGATGGACGTTGTAGACTTGAAGACATGTAAATGTGGAAGTTGTTTGTTGTAGACCTAAAGACAGGTAAAGATGGAAGTTGTAGACCTGAAGAAAGGTAAAGATTAACGTTTTTTTGTTGTATACCTGAAGACAGGTGCATATGAAAGTTGTTGTAGACCTAAGACAGGTAAAGATGGTAGTTGTTTGTTGTAGAGCTGAAGGGGGATAAATATGGAAGTTATTTGTTGTAGACCAGAAGATACGTAAAGATGGAAGGCATTTGTTGTAGATCTGAAGACAGGTACAGCTGGAAGTAGTTAAATATAAAAATATTAATACAACGTTTCGAGCAAAAAGCCTTATCCAACAAGATATTCATAATGAAATTTACAGCTAACCTTACGTGAAATCTGAAATTGCCAGCAACATCATTATTATTACTTAATATTTGCTTTCAATCTCACTTTTCCGTCGATAATTTGTGTGTCTTTGTAACAGTACTTTAATAAAAAGATTCAACCCTTACACTATAACTTAAATGATCAACTACAAAATCATATATAAACATTTAGTCTCAGTTTAAAGTTCTGCACATCAACTCGAGATTTTTATATCAACGTTAGCAACACAGCAATCAAAACCATAGGATCACTAATTAACTATTATTACAAGACAACAGGTACCTAAGTCCTTCTTTGCCTTATCTTGAGTATCTGGACCCTGACTCCCGAATATAATTGTATCCAATAACAAAGTCAAATTGTTCTGCCCTAATGGATAACTCCAAAGTCGATGTGGCTATTCCACAGAAATTCGATTACCATGATACAACAGCAGTAAAGAACATAAAAACTTCTATCCGCTGGTAAAGAGCGTCCTAAAGGCTCTGGTTGTCCGCATCCGTAAGGAACATCTCCAAAAGCTCTGGTTATCAGCATCAATAAAGAACATCACCAAAACTTTGGTTATCAGCATCAGTAAAGAACATCACCAAAACTTTGGTTATCAGCATCAATAAAGAACATCACCAAAACTTTGGTTATCACAAAAGCTCTAAGCCAACACTGTGAAGAGAGTAGTAGATCACTAACACATGATAATAGTGAACATCTTTGTCTGTTTTCAATATATCCAATGTGGTAGAGTTCCCAACTCAATAGCTAACACTTTCGAACTGTAATAAATGAATGACATTATATATCAAACGGGAAAGTTAACTATTTCCATCTGAAGTAACTGCAACATTCATCCAGTCACATAACACTAGAAATTGTACCGAGAGCGCGTTCCATGTGAACCGTCTCGTAATCTAATCTCTCTACTTAGTATTTGACAACTAACTCTTCTCCTCATCAAACTCCCGTATATATATTTATACTTTTATAAACTCCCGTATATATATATATATATATACTAATACAAACTCCTGTATATATATCTCAACCTCGCTCACCTGTGCCTTGTCTGGCCGGTAGCATATCATTTACAGGACTTAACTATCAACCCAGCATTTGTTGGCTGTGGTGATTTTCTAGGCAATATAAATACGTACAGTAGTTTGCCATTGCTTTCGGAACGGACCGGATGCACAATTGCCTGTGGCGGGGATCGAACTCGGTACCTTGGCCGTCATAGACGCGTTATGTACCCACTTTGCCACAGAGGCAACATGTTACAAATGATATCTAAACATTTAACTCGCCTTGTTAGAATTTATGACCGAGCTAAATAATCTATGTGTATAGAATGCGTCAAAGTTTTAAATCCTCGTGTTTTGCTAATACATTCCAGTCAATCTCAACGTTCCTGTATGGATTAGTTCAATAACTTGTCCTGTCAATAATTATAATTCTGTTTGATTACATTCCTTGATTTATCTCTAATACATCAGTTAATTCTTTATGGACATATACCAACACTGTTACATTTCTTGTTATGTAACTTCTCATAAGTGTTTTGTTCTTTATCTACTATATTAGTATTCTGTGTTTGTCTCTATCTTGAAAATAGCCTTTTGATCTAAACGTTAATTCTTTCAATCTTGTATTCACTTTATGTAAAACTGTTATTTAACCCTTTTTTAATATTTATTGTTATTAAGTATATATTCCACATTGGAATAAAAGATTCTTAGCTGTTATTTTCACTGTTATTTATTATTCTTTCACTGATTCACTGTTATTAACTGTTGACTATATTTTGTTACTCTGCAGGAGTTTGCGAACGAACGTAGAAGATGAAACGATACAATCATTCAAAATGTCTCTCTTGCTCTTGTGCACATAAGATACACAATTAAAATGTCTCTCTTGCTCTTGTGCACATAAGATACACAATTAAAATGTCTCTCTTGCTCTTGTGCACATAAGATACACAATCAAAATGTCTCTCTTGCCCTTGTGCACATAAGATACACAATTAAAATGTCTCTCTTGCTCTTGTGCACATAAGATACACAATTAAAATGTCTCCGGGGTGCAAAGGGAACGCATTGCTCTAGGCGGACCCAGGGTTAGCAGATAACCAAGATCCCAAATGTACCTCCACGCGGTGCACCCTGGAAACAGAAATACAGCAGCTCGAGCTGATTCTGGCCAAATCATTTGGGGATCGTGTCCGAGAATGTGGAGGCAGCAGATGGAAAGAGATTTGACTGCACAAGAGACAGACAATATCTCCGACACCACCGGCATCGACACATATAGCGACACTGTCGACATACAGTGAAGCTAGTCAGTCCAGTCCGAATATTGGAGGGACGGCCAATGTAAAATGCACGTAAAGGTAGATGCATGGCGAGAGATAAATAGATTTCATACCGAGTACAATGAAACAATGAAAGGGCAGAACAGCGCTAGAGGGCAGCGTGAACTGCAAATAGAAAGTGAAAAGTCCCTAGGAAAGGGGAACTACAAGCACCGTCAGCTCAAGACGAGCTTCTAGTTACCTGTGTTCCTTACAGGCAGAGACCCAGACCCATTTATTGGCGTTTGGTAAAGCAAGAAGACCTAATCCAACTCTAATGTCGAGCCTTCCTAAACCGGAAATATGCTCGCGAAGAGAAAGGGTTCTGTACCCGATGGGTTTAGGCAAGAAAGGGACAACGATGGTAGTCCTGGCCCAACTCTACTGTCAAAATTTCCTATACCGAAGTACACTTGCAGAGAGAAAGTGTTCAGTACCCGATGGGCTCAGGCACAAAAGGGACAACGATTTAGCCCTGGACCAACTCTACTGTCAGGTTTTCCTACACCGGAAATACACTTGAAGAGAGAAATGGTTCAGTACCTGATGGGCTCAGGCGCTATTGGGACAAGGACGCTCAGCTCGAGAACGCCTGGCTCTCAAACGCGTGGTGTGAGACTCGAACTTGGACAAGGGGTACACGATGTCGGTGAATGACACCTCGGCTAAGAGGGCGAAAGAGCCAGGGTCCAACTCCTCTGTTGAGTTCTTCCCCTAAGGAACCAGGCTCACGGATGAGAAACGGTTCAGTCCCCAATGGGCACAGGCACAGCACGCCCAATTACACGAGGCAAGTTCATAGACAGTGGAACACCTCGTGCGAGTCAGACGAGAGCAAAAATCGTCTGGGCGAATAGTCGCCACTACGCGTGCCGGGAGACAGATATAGAGGCTGTCACAGGCTAAGGGTAGCCCACCCTAATTGTCAAGGCATGCCGAAATCGGATGTGCTAGGCCTACAAGGCGCATAACGGTGGCACAACGTAATCACGCTCCCGGCGGAAACCGCACGGATATCCGTGATGGTTACAATGGAGCGAACGCAAAACAAACAAACAAAATGTCGCTCTTGTTCTTGTGCACATAAGATATACAATTATTAATATAATATTATACACTGATTATGGCTGCTTGTTTAAAACTATAAATTATTGGCGTTAACTTAGAGTAATAAAACAATTTTTGACTCAATATTTATACAGCAATGTTTCTCAACCTTTGTGAGACCGAGAGAAGGAAATTTTTTTTTTATAAGATCAGGGGCAGGTTTAAATAAATTCTACTTAGTGATAAATAACTTTACAATTCTAGGAGACACTCTTGCAATCTGTTGGGTATATTGCCGTGGCCTGGCGGTTTAGAAGCAATACTGTGTAGGACAGTATTCTTCAACTAGTTGTTCATTTTGTAGTCACCACTTAACGTCCATCCCTATTGTCAGTATAATCTAAAATGTCGATTTCACTTCGTCTAGAACTTGGAACTAGATTTGACGAGCTAGGATTGTGAGACTATCTCACTGCTATAGTAGCCGATAACTTGGTTTATGTCATAACATGTGCCGAAATACAATGTGCTGGACCATATCTGGATGTGAAAGGAGAAAATAACGCATCTCCGAAGTAAACCTAGCAGTACAACATAATTCCGCTCTCCGGTTCAAATCAGGAAAACTCGTGATGAGCGCGAACACAGAAGAAGAAGAAGTTATAACAACGTTTGATAATATATTTTGTTTCGTTACTCTTGTATTTTTACTACAATATTAGGCGAAATGTATTTTCTGAGATTCGCGGAATTGCCTAAACTTCACAAAACATGAATTACAGGTCTACTCTCTCAGCTTCTACTCAACCCCCACATATTCGACTTGGATACACCTACCATTAAAATGGTTTCTTCCGAGGGATATCACATCAACACGAAATGTTAAATGTAAAATGAAACAAAATACATAACATATAAGCTGAACATTAATCTGGGCTTTCCGTAAAGTGAAAACGTTATTTGTGGAGAAATTGACGAGAGCTGCGTCTTTCATGGAGAGTAACTTCCAAATGTCAAACATATTTGCATGAAACAGGATACACCAACCACCGTGCGTCCTCATCTCACTCAATGAATCAACGTTCTTGCTTGTATAACTTCTACTGCATGAAAACTCGTGTGGATGAAGTTCATGTTGTTGGATCAGTGTATTGCGGAGGTAATTCTGTAAGTAATGTTCTTGATGTATTTCTTTGACGATGTTTATCCATTTACTTTTGGTTCTTTTTTTATACTCTCAAGCAGCATGTTCTATTGTTGAAGATACACTGTGGTCTAGTCTTTGCATTTATAGAATTTCCGATCCATTCTATTTCCGTTCTTCCAATACTTTATGCGAAATGATGTTCCTACAATTTTTCTGGTGTATGTGTTTTTCATTTCGTATCTCAGAGAATTTACGAGATCCAACGACAACATAAAATTCGAAATGTTCCATTATTAAAAGTCAACAATTTTACATATATAGGCACCAATCTAGCAGTGGATGGAGACTCATCAAAAGAAATTTTACACCGTATTGCTCTTGCAGCGGGGGTGCTTTCAATAAACTACACAACATCTGGATGTCAAACACACTAAGAAACACCACAAAACTCAGGTTGTTTAACTCCAACATCATTCCAATCCTATCATATGGATGCGAAAGTTGGAAAGCCATACAAATAGACTAGACGCCTTTGAAAACAACTGTCTACGTTCCATTCCGAACGTTAAGTGGAGTGACTTTAAATCTAATACTACTATAAGAGAGGAAAGCAAACAAACCTATATATATTCCTTCATTAGACAAAGGCATTAGACTTACATCGGCCATGTTCTCAGAATGAACAGTTCTAAGAATTTCCCATAAGTCACTATATTGGGTGCCATCCGGAGTAAGAAGAAGAGGGAGACCTAGCGAAACTCTACGAAGAACCATTAATAGATAAGCCATGTCAATTCACCTAAACAACACGCACGAATTGAAAGACCTGGCAACACAAAGACAGAAATGGAAAGCTATGGTTTTTGCCCTAAGCGTCGCCTATGGCCATGGAGAAACATAGCATAACATCTCAGAGAAGTAGTTTTTAAATTTGGGCCATATGAACCAATAGAAGCGACCGTGGCCAACCTATCGGTTTTTCCAGGCGCCATGTGGACAGACTACTACCAAACGTGGTAATCTGATTTCCTATTCGTCAATTTATTTCATAATCTAAAGTAATGGAGGTAAGAATACCTGTGAAGAGGAGAAAGGGCATACCAAGAAGACGATGGACTGACGACATTAAAGATAACATGAATACATTGCTAGAAAATGCAAGCCACATCGCCCAATACAGAGAGAGGTTCAGAGAGTTTATTGGAAAGACAACGTTCTGGAAGGAATACGTCACATGACACAAAGTAAGAGTGTATGGAATTGTGAAACCTAGATAAGAAAGTTGTCTGCCTGTTTTATTTAATTTCTGTTTAACTTGGTGCTTCTTGGTACTGTAGATCCTTGATACTAAGTTACAGTCTCTGTAATGCACTCTTTCACAGAGAACAAATCGCAAGCCCAATTTATGTTGTCAGCTTGGGACTGTAAAATGGACTCACTTCTGCAACACCATCGGGGAAGAGGAATTCCCTGAAAAATAAATAATAATAAAATAGATAAACAATCAAGTAGGAAATAGTTGTCACAGATCTGTGATTCTACATAAGAATGATAATCTCAAGAAGGCGGTACTAATTATTAAGGCGGTACGGAAGGTGGTTGACATAGAAGGAAAATTATCTTTAAATATCAGAAATAAGTTGTCCATATTTATTGGCTACTTCATGAGAGATCTGAAGTACAGTATGGGACCATGCACAACTCAAGTTAAAAAAATACAGAGTACAACAACCGTTAAAAGATGATGGATTACTTAACATGATGTCATGATAGAGTCATCAGTAGAGGTTATAGATGATGTTAAGAACGCTGTGAAGTTCAATGGTTACATACTGTATTTGGTGGCGTTTCTGTAAACTCGCCTTTTACATGAGCCAGCGTTTTCCATGTGTCACCAAGTACAACGAAATATTGTGAGCACTAAGCCGAAAGCTGATGTCTCCTGGGTATTAAAGAACGCCCCGGGAAACTACCCCACAGCACACAGTAAGTAATAGCAAGTTGCTCGCAATTCCTGGTGTCTCCAAACACACGCACTCACATATATACACATATCTAGGTACTTCTAAAGTGTTTTGACATATCGTAATACTGCGGTGCATTATGTTTATGTCTGTATCAATCATGTTTTATTCTTATTTTACTGACATGTAGTAAAACTATTAATTAATATACGTTTCCCCCAATTTTTATATTTCACAGAGCTCTGAGTTATTTCATACGGACTTCATTGGTTGTGTGCCCAAATCAAGTTATATATTGGATTTCACAAGAACAGAATCTTGACCAGTTAGATGTTAACGAAATCTTTCACGGTTAAATTATTTTTTTGGTGCTATATGACGTAAATATATCCCAGATTGTTACGTCGCAGGTTCACGTGATAACTAAACAAAACAAAGAAATGTAATTAGAGGGGTTTCTCGTGTCCTTACCATCAGCATACTCTTTATCAATATTGTTGCTGTTGCCGTGTGTCTGTTGGATTCCTATTGTAATGTAAACTGTACACATGTTGGAGATGTTTTTGTTTGTTTGATTAGATCCCCTACAAACAATAGAGCTCTTGCATCATTTTGTGTAAAGTATTTTTTCCAGAACTTTATTTCCTACACAGAAGAGTACAACTCTTATCCGTCTGCAATGCTATTGAAAAGAAGCCTCATACCCAGATTGCGGTCTATGTATGTATTATAAAGGCATGTTCCACAATTCTTATCCCATTTTCCAATTATTTTCCTTGGCTGGTGACACAAATTATACGCTAAGTGACCAATGATCAGCCGCTTCAACTGGGATAATTGACATTTTTTGAAATCTTCGCCCAGAATTATCACGGAGAAGGTCCTAAGCTGGAGAATATATATATATATATATATATATATATATATATATATATATATATATATATATATATATATATATATATATATATATATATATATATATATATATATATATATATATATATATATATATATATATATATATATATATATATATATATATATATATATATATATATATATATATATATATATATATATATATATATATATATATATAATGTAAGAGAACTCCCAGCAAAGTTTGTTTCCAACCAATAGTTAGCCTGACGTCACGTAGCATACCCTTGTGTCTAGAGATGCATGCAGCTGCGTGTAAGTATATCCGGTCCACCAGCAACCCTCCCCACCATGTTTCTTATGAGAAACTTGGATGAGAAAACAATTGATAAAGTGTGGAAAAAACACAAACCTAGTGAGAGAACAAATGTAAACGCATACAATATAACAATAAACAGCATTAGTTCTATGGAACGTTAATGTACATTGCTTTTAAATACATAATTTTGTTATAAAGATAAATATTGAAAATTGCAATGGAAGATTAGATTTGTTAGGCGTAAATAAATATAATGTACAAGAGACGTTCCTGAATCACTGCTAATAGATATTGTGATAATTGGACTGTTCAGATTTTTGCAATCTCTGAGATTCACAGTGGAGGCGCTGAGAATATTCCTGTACGTAGTTACTTCATTATTTTAAAAAAGTGAATAAAGGGTAGAGAAAATAATGTAATATATCTATAATATTTTGTCTAGCCCCTGGTGACACTACTAGTTCCCACTTTCCTTTAAGCCTAGTGATGGGAGCTATAGTTAACGTTCAAAAGCAAATGTTTTGCATGAATGGTATAGATTCAGTGTTTATAGCAATGTTGTATAAGTTATTACTTCTTTCTGACAGATTTTATTTTAGGGAACGGAGAACTTTCTGATTATGTCGTCACTAAAGTACTCATATCAGTGTTTAGAGATACCTGATTCTGTTGTCACTAAAGTACTCATACCAATGTTTAGAGATACCTGATTCTGTTGTCACTAAATACTCATACCAATGATTATAACTGCTTGATTCAGTGCTTCGCTTCTTCAAGTCTCGCGTTGCTACGCGTAAATTATGAGCCTTGCTGTAGGGTTAGGCCTATAATAACGCTTTGTTGCCTTCAGGGAAGAACAGATAATCATTACTACCAGTTTAGTCAATACAGAAGCAGGTGTTTAATTGTGATGAACTTTGCTCCAATAGGTAGATCCAGGAATAAGGTAATACAGTTTTGCTAATAACCAGAGACACACATAATAACATACACAAAATGACGATTCGACCAAAAGAGCTTTATCAAGACAATAGTTGAAATAAAATTAAAACATAGAACAGAAAACGAACAGTAAATACATCGACGGTCACATTGGTATGTGTAATATAGATTGACCGGAAGAGGTAAAATGACACCGGACAAGGAAAATGCAAAAATTACCACAAATATGTGACACGAAACAAGCAGAAACTATGGATCGACTAGAGTCATACATGAGACAGGCGCTCATTAATGCCGTCGGGTTTAAGAATGCCATATTGGTAAATGTAGCGGTTCTCAAGTGCCAGACGGGTCCGGTCGTTACAGAAACACGACTTAATGACCGTAACATGAATCTCCTTGGCGCCCCGATGACTCGTACCACTCGTCCATTTGAAGTGGACGTCTACAGGCAAACCCGTATGGTTTTTATGCTATACAGATGTTCGCAGAATCGGTCTGCGAGTCGCCTTCCAGTTTCACCTATATATGTCATGGCGCAACGCTTGCATATGATGGCATAGATGACGTTGCGGGACACACATGTGAAGCTCTCCTCAATAGTGAAGGTGGCTTTAGGGAATGTGACAGATCGGATCTGGTTGACATAGGCACATTTGAAGAGAGCAGTTCAGGAATTCTTCATCTCTCTAATATGTGATACTCTAATATGTGATACTCTAATATGTGATACTCTAATATGTGATACTCTAATATGTGATACTCTAATATGTGATACTCTAATAGTAAAGTTAGATTTTCAATGGGAAGTAGTCCAGAAAATACAGATTCATTTTGTAGGTGAATTTGCGCAAATGGCCCATCACACCCAATTTCAGTAGTGGTATGTATATGTCTCGCAATTAGGCCTCATTTGTACCCATTTGAATGTTGACCGTGGTCATGACTGTTTTACATTTAACGCTGTCCTGGCCGCTATTGAGAAGACCACAGACGCCCATATTAAAATATCCGTTCACAATTTGTGTAGAGAAATCTACAACCGCAGTCTCCATTGTTTTTATTCTATGATATACAGGAATAGCTTCTAATATCCCCATAAGGTTATTGTTGTGATTCTGTATTATGAATTTGTATTTGTGTGTGTGTGTGTGTGTGTGTGTGTGTGTATGTGTGCTCGCACTAACCCATTTTTTAAAGTAACCCATTCGTTTTGAAACGTCAGTCCCTCTTTATGTTTACGTGTATACATGTCAGTTTGCTTGTATATTTAGTTCTGTACTGTATATTCTAAAGATGCAAACTTTCCTTCCGTTAAAATTATATTTGACTGGATTTTAACATAATGTTTCCTAAAATCGCAGAAAGTGGTAACAGTTTGTAGGAAAAATCAATCAACACGGAAATTATTCATGAGATCCTTCATTGTCCATTTGGCTGAAGATTAAATCCATATACAATGGAATAATTCGTTGTTTTTGGGAAAACGATTGTCATCAAGAGTTCTGGAAACATTTTCTGAATATATGGTCATGTAATATTAAATAGACGTACAGAGATTTTAATGTGTGGTTAGTTTTCGTCACGAATAGTGCTAGCTAAATAATTTACATATTATAAATATAGACCAAAATTTGGAATAGGGTGGTGAAACGTTGCGTGTTACCGGCAACAAACATAATAACGCATACAAATAGACGTTTCGACAAACAGGCCTTATCAATAATACGTTAACAATATAAATATCTAAATATAGACTAGAAAAATAAGTATTTGTTATAAAAGTGTTTCTAAATGGAGTACACCATCTATTATTTCACACGAAGAACATGCAAATTTGTGTACTAGGCAGATACTATTAGGCAAAGACTATCTACTGTTTGTGATCGCCTAATTGGACGACGTTATCAACGGTAAGAACGTAATTTTTCTCCTCGTTTATCTTAGTGTGTATCGTGCATGCGACGAACTAAAGCTGTGATTTACCTCAGCTTGTCAACATTTTGAGACATCTTCTCCGTCAGTGGGAATGATAACACCGGCATCAGCTTGCTATGCTTCTAAATACCATGGAAGCATTTGTAACTGATGTTGTGAAGTCAAACTACAAGTGCTGGATTCATATTTGTAACTGATGTCGAAAATTCATACTACACGTGCTGGATTCATATTTCTAACTAATGTCGAAAATTCATACTACACGTGCTGGATTAATATTTCTAACTAATGTCGAAAATTCATACTACAAGTGCTGGATTCATATTTCTCAGAAGTTTCTAGCTTTAGTTTGTTGAATCAAGTTGGAGAATGCGCCCTCCATTTACCTGGCAGCATCAAAATGGCTGACAGTTGGTGGAATAACGGGATGAGAGCTCACTGGCTTCACTGCTGGATTCTCCTTGTGACAGTCGTACACAAGATGCAAACAGGTAATGTGACATTTCTGTCATATCATGAGTGTTTAGGTACTTGTGTGCAGAAGTAATTTATCATAAATCGATGAAACAAGCATTTCAATCATTTTAGATCGTCCGCTTTCTGCCAGAACCGAAAATGAGAACCAAGAATAACAACATTGTGACCTGTCATGCATGCTGCAAGAGGTGACTATGAAGGTTTTTGGGGTGGGTTGGATGCCCCATCCTATTGCGAGTCAAAGAAACACAGAAGTGATTCTATAATCCGATGTGTCAGGCTAAAAGGCGCAGATATCGCACCTTAGTTGAAAGCCATGATACATACGCATTCTGTTCTCCGGACTAAAGATAACTTTTTCTATGGTAAACAACTTTGACATGAAAATAATGGAATAACGCCCACAGTTGAAAAATTGGAATATCGTCCACGGTTGAACAAATTGGAATAACGCCCACAGTTGAAAAGTAGTTTACCTCATCATAATATATACATTCTATTAGAAAAAAGGATGAGTCACAATTAAGATCTTGGAGGCTATGGTATATATATATACCTCTAATATCTTCTTCTAATTCTTCAGCGTTCATTCTCAAATTGTCGCTAAATCTCTTGTAGCAGCACAATGGTCCTACTAAATTTCCAGTAGGATGAAGTCTAGAAAATGAAAATGCGTTGCATAGCAGTTTTATTTGCGCTAGTGACCCAACCCATTGGTCTTCGGTGGCGAATCTCTGTTACAACCATATTGATCTAACATCTGTGGTCGAAAGCATTGTACTTCCCCATAAAAAGTACTATCCATATAAAAGTATGAGCCATGTTTATCCATGTTTGTTTGAATCACCAGGAATTACCCGCGATGTAGATCTAGTTTCCTATATACAGTACAAAGTTCTTTTGCAGATTTGTCTTATACCCAGAAGACTCATTATATTAGCGATATGTAATGCTTTGTGAAAAAAAAGCCTTATACTCTCATGTACGGGAGAGATATTCTATGGAGAAAACACTTTAATGTGGTGTGTGTGCGGGCATATGTGGGGGAGATATTATATGGGGGTGACACTTTAATGGGGTATGTGTGCGGGCATATGTGGGGGAGATATTATATGGGGGTGACACTTTAATGGGGTATGTGTGCGGGCATATGTGGGGGAGATATTCTATGGGGTTAACACTTTAATGTGGTGCGCGTGAGGGTATGTGTGTGTGTGTGTGAGGGGGGGATATTCTATGGGGTAACACTTTAATGTGGTATGTGTGTGCGTATGCGTGGAAGCAAAATTCTTTTGGAGTAACACTTTAATGTTTAAATATTGTTTAAAGTTGATTTTAAATGTTTAAAATAATATTGTTTTTACTTGTCGTCATCTGTTTAAAACACACCAGTTGTTGCGGAGTAATGTGGGGGTGTGTTTTGACCCACTTCATTCTTAAAGTGAACAGAGTATATAGTTGCAGTTCGGCGTTGATGTAGCAGTCTCTATGTACATTCAATATAAATACGATTGGTACTTAGTAAATAATTATTGAATATTTTCATGACTGTATAAATCGTTACTTTTCAGCTGTTATTGAATTTCTATTCACTACATATATATTTCATTAGTCTTGCCAGAGTTAAGTGTAACGGCTCGATCTACGCCATGCGTCGAAACTCCGACTAAATTTATACGAGTTGAGACTTCATACAGCGCATCCAAATATCAGTTAGAAGTTAGTTGCTAATGTAATTATACAGAAGAGCAAAATCGCGCAATTCTATTGATATGACTCAACTACAGCTGAAGCCTGAACCCAGCTAAGATTATTCAAAGCAGTATCAAGCTTCTACTGGTTACAAAAAAGCAAATATTTCATTAGTTTAAGTACAGAAAACTTTGGCTTATATGAACAGTGAAATCTAGCAAGCCACTTTGTAAATTGTCTGTATCACCTGTTACCAGCAAGTTTGAACGTTTTTAAGTGTGTTAAATTTGTTCTCATTGATGGTGGCGTAAAAAGATCACTCATATCAAACATTAGGGGCAGGCAGTCTAGGTTTCTAGGGCATGTGCTGAGGAGAACACAGCTGGAACACTTAATAAGCACTAGAAAGATCAAGGGGAGAAGAGATAGGGGACGAAAAAGAGAAAAGTTGCTAGATGGATTAGTATTGTGGCATGGTAGAAGTTCACCAACTGAGTTTATTGACAACACAAGAGGCAGAGAATCGTGGAGAAGCATGATCATCTACGCCATTTTGGATGGCACTTGATTGATTGATTGAAATTTGTTTCCTTAAAAAAAGAAATCATCTCAAGCAACCATCACGAATATTCGAATGATTTCCATCGGAGAGCGTGAAGTGCGTTGTTCATGTGTTTGATTTACGCCTTGTAGGCATACCACATCAGATATTAGCATGATTTTAATTCAGGCGAGCTTCCATAGTATGTCAGCCTGCCTATCTATCACCAGACAACGAGTATGTATCAACTCTACTCCGTGACACTTTAGCAGCCACTGTACCCTTTGACTTTCCAGACCAAAAACATATTCCGTTGTGATAGTTTTCAAGGAAATGTTAAGCATGGATTTTGATCTTGGTCAACGACGTCTATCTAGTAGATGTTAAGCTGCCAGTGAACGTGTGTCGCGTAATTGAATTATATGTTGCCTATGTGCCCGCGGTTACTGAACATTTTTCTCATTTGTAACTGAACTGGTTTAGTATAGTATAGTATAGAACTTTAGTATAGTATAGGAAAATTATCGACGGATAAACTGGACTAGGTTTGGTTGGCACTCTTTGCTGAGTCCATATACTTCATGAATACCTTACCTCGTTCAAGTCCCATTCTTCAGTGGGCTGGGTCTGTACGACATTCTACTTTTCTCGAAATATGCTTGCGGGATGTATCTCGATCATCATGAATACTTTAGTTTTGTCTCCCATTTTTATTTTTCTCAATTTTTCTTGGGAATTGTGTTGCACTCTAACCATGTGCTACCGTAACATTCTACTCACTAGACTAACTTTGTTTCTACTACTGTTCTCTTATTTCCCTTGCAACATTTGACTTGCTCATTACTCTTCACCGAGTTGTGGAACATGGCAGCCCCACAATCCAGACCAGCCACAGCCTTACATTACCATTGTGGGACAGTATTTTGGCTGTGGGGACCGAGATGTGTATCAGTCAGATATATTTTTTGTTCTGTATAATCAATTATTGTATTTTGTTTTAAACTTCCAGGACACGATCCATAAAGTATTAACAAGATTGTTTCGCTCGTGCTTCGAAGCAATATGTTTACAAACTGTTTCGCTCGTGCTTCGAAGTAATCTGTTTACAGAGTGCACAACTAGGAGATCGTTTTAGTATCTTCTTAAGATGCAAACTCTGGGTTACCATTTCAGCCGCAGAAATAATGAGCGCGCAGTACAAATGATTGCCGTTTTACAATCTGCGCGTTATGGTAGCACAAGGAAAATAATGACGCTCTGCACTAGTGTAGGGTAGCGTGGAATGGAGCAACAATACACACCGTGTGACATCTCTATAGAATCTTAAAAGTTATCTTGCGTAATTTATGTGGATATCAAGGACAACAACCCCAGATACCACATGCCATGCTCCTCACATTCGTATACAAGATTACTTATCCCAATAAAACTTGTTGCAGTATTTCTGATTGTGTCCAGTGTATAATATATTTAATGTCCCTTTGTGCCCTAGTTACGGGTAAACTTCGTTTCACTAAAGTTTGTTCCATTTAATATGTGTTCGTCTCTACGAGGACAGTACTTAATAAATAATAATAATAATAATGATTATAATAACATGGAAAATAAGAAAAATACACAATAGTAGATTAGATACACACTAAAGGTGATTGATCTCCTCAGCGTTAGTTTTCCAGTATGGCAAAATTTTGTTTAGAAGCAATAATAAATTAAAACTGATATCATAATTATGAACTGCATGGTATCTTCAAATTAAAACGTTAGAAATGCCACTGCCTAACCTGACTTGCTAAAAATGTAATGAATAAAAATGAAACAAATTTACAAATAAGTACATTGGGTAATTCGAATGCGATTGATACGAATTTTTTTATAAGCTCGTCTTTTTACATCTGTAATGTTATACATATCAATGTCGTGAGCACTAACTATTAATCTGAAAATGCAGAAAAACTGGCACAGTTACTTCTTATAATATCATATTATTTATCGTCTGCGATATTATTTTGACAGAAACTGATAGGCTGATGTCAAAGCAAGAACAGAAACAGTTTTACTAAATAAACATTGAACATATGCTTGGCACATTTAGATTCAAGCACCTGTTTTTATTATCAGTAGCTGGATACAAGGACAGAAGTTAGTGACAGAGGAAGACTCAACATGAAAGGAGTGGAACGGAAATCGTTTAAAAATAACAAATTTGATCTTTTGCGGAACGTAAAAGCGTATAACAGTTTTTCGTTCGCCCTGAAGCTCGTTTCGGTTTGTATAATTTTATTGCATTGGGGTTTATAGCTAGGCTGTGATGTCTGGGGCTGTGACACTTCTTATTTTGCGCTCGTTTTCAAACTACTGCAGATTAGCAGAATGTAGTCAGGAGAACAGAATACACTTTGTATTGGCTGCGATATCTGCACTTTTAGCCTAACACATTCGACTTCAGCAATGCTTCTGGGTCATTTAGACTCCCATATGGGCTGAAGCAGCCAACTCTACCCTACGGCTTTTGACTCTCCCCTCGACACCTCAATGACATATTTTGGTCAATTGTGGATGGATTGTGGAGGGAACTCTCCATAATATCCTCTACGACACATTTGGCCAGGTAAAGTATTTATTTTCATTGCTCCGTTTCATTAGACAAATAGACAGATTACACCAAACATACCACACCTTTAACATAAAGATAAATATAGAGAAGACCGAAGTAATGAAGATAGGAAGAACAGAAAGAAACACCAACATATATATTGGAAACAACAGACTTAAACAAATGACAGAGTTCACATACCTAGGAAGCAATATAACAACAGACGGCAGGAGCAGAATAGAAATACACAATAGATGTAGTAAAGTATACTAAGCCCTAGGACAAATGACACCAATCTTCAGAAATAAAAATGTAGGTTTAAACACAAAAATAACACTATTCAAAACAATTATTATACCAATGTTGTGTTACCAATGCCAAACATGAATAAAGACAGCACAGGAACGTAAACTTGTGCCAGCTGAAATGGCATGCTTGCGCAGAATCCTAAGAATATCACGAAGAGACAGAGTGAAACACGAAGACATTAGACAAAGAACCGGTAACACTGCAATCTTGGAATATATTAAGAGACAACAGATAAAATGGTTTGCACACATCAGCAGACTACCATCAGACAGCATACTACAGCAAGCTATGCTACACATATACAGTGAAGGCAGAGCTGGGGACCGACCTCGAAAACGATGGACAACCGAAATAAAATAGGCGACAAACTCCACAATATACTCAGTACACCCGCAGGACATCTCCAGAAAACTCTTCTACCCCTGACGCTGAAAGGCAATTAATGGTTAAGCGAATAGACTAAGGTACAAGGTTCAAACAATCAAATATTCAACCAGACCGTTTATAAATGACAATCTACTGAACGTAATATATTGCCTAGAAAATCAACACATAAAAAAACCTGTAGTGTTGATCACTTCATCCTGAATACTATATGCCTCCAATAGCTGTAAATGTATAGATTCTTGAGAATAACGGGAATTGAACCAGGTCCGTTCTAGCGGCACCGAATCCCACAACCCGAGTAAACGGGGTTTTGCGTACTTGACTAACCGCACCCCCCCCCCAAAAGATGCGATTTCGTCAAGAGATTCAAACTGTGTACTCAAGCCACTGAGAACGGACCAATCGATACAAGAAGACCTATTGGGCCTTGTAGTATGAACACTGATGTTATATGTTTGTGTTACTGAGGATACTTTAATACTTGTATGGGATGTTCGTTGTTATAGTAATAGCCCTTGTCTCAATTGATCCGTTCTCAGTGATTTAAGTACACAATTTGAATATCGTGAAGAAATCGCATATTTTTTGGGGATGCGGTTAGTAAAGTACGGAAAAACCCGTTTATTTGGGTAGCAATGCGATTCGGTGCCGCTAGAACGGACTTGGTTCAATTCCCGTTAGTTTCAAGAATTTTTATTTTATCCTCATGCTAGCTACTTGAATTTACTTGTATAAATGTATAGAACAGTATGATTAGTTAATACTATAGAAATATAGAACAGTCTGGTTGCTTAAACTATAGATGTACAGTATGGTTCGTTAAACTATAGATATATAGAACAATCTCGTTAAGCTATAGATATATAGAACAGTCTGGTTGGTTAAACTATAGATGCATAGAACAGTCTGGTTAAGCTATAGATGTATAGAAAAGTCTGGTTGGTTAAACTATAGATGTATAGAACAACCTGGTTGGTTAAAATTATAGATGTACAGAACAATCAGTTGGTTAAAATTGTAGATGCATACAGGACCATGTTGTGATATGATGCAGATAGGCGGCCACATCAGGCGGCATCAATCAAAATACATTGTTGGGGGTGGCATTTATAAAAAAACTCTCGGAGGGGGAAGGGGGTGGCGACATTTTGAAGACTTGCATTTTACTGAAAAAATTTACCAAACGGTCTTGAATGCATAGACAATTTTAGTTGGTTAAAATTATAAATGCATATAATAGTCTGCTTGGTTAAAATGACAGGTTTCTTGCACTTAATGTTTTAAAGATTCTTTAACACAACATTGTAGTTTGGTGTCGTTTTTTTCTGTCCATAGGTAAAAATAATGGCAGAGTGGATGTTTACGTTGTCATGTTAGGACTTCTATTGTAGACGGACATGGCCAAGGTCGGGTCTTTTTGGTCTTATAATTATTGGTCATTGAGAATAAATTAAATCTAACAGACTATACTTCAGTATAAAGTAATCAACCTCAGAAATTATTATCTACGTTGAAGGAAACATATAGATGAAGGCACATGATCTTACGAGCAACAGTAAAGACGCGTTTACAAGATTTTCTTTTATTACATTATTCATATCATATCAAATATCATCACATAATAATGTTTTGTGATGTGGATTCCAATCATTTTCTCACTCCCTAACACGCTATCTCTCTCTCTCTCTCTGATGCCATTGTTAGGGTATGTTAAAACAGGCTATTATTTTTCATGTCTCATGGTTCTGTCTTCTCGGATACAATCTTGACATCTATTGACATCTCGACATCAGAATTTTCTTATAAAACAGGGTTTAGTCCTATTTGAGTAGAAAACTTATTATAAAGTATTTCACGTCACTGCATCCCACAATTATGTTGTCTGTAAACCAACCCTCACTCTAACGTAACACATTTCATCTATTCTCACAATTATGTTGCATGTAATCCAACCGTAACTCAAACTTAGGGATTTCATCTATTTCACAATTTTCTTTCCGACATGCACATTTTTGTCTTTATATCTCTTTCTTCCTTCACACACACACACATACACACACGAACATACACACACACACATATAATTATATAGTTTTAATTTTAATATACATGCACATACACACCACCTCTCTTTATTCCTGGCACATTAATTAATATAAGCTTATTTAAGGACACTTTCTTTCACACTCACACTTTCTCGCACACATTTCGTCTCTTATGTACACCTTCATATCTACACAAGTGCGCAGCTCTGTCAAAATCACATTCACAACCCACTCACAGAAATAACGCACAAACAAGCTAGTGCACACACACATATATTATGACATACAGATACGCATATGTCAATCCAGATCAAACTATTAGCTCATTTGCTCAACTTTAGCGCGCTAGACAAGCTGTACTTAAGCGGTTTATTCTGATCCCTTTTACAAATTTGTTTTTGCTGTAGACCATAATAGGCCATATTTGAAAATGTCAATAAAGGAATTAACTGTTAGTAATGTCTGAGGCCGAGTTAACTCAGTTGTTAGTGATTTGACTTCCTGTTCGGGTAATCCAAGGTTCAATTTTGTATGTTGGAGAGATTTTCAAATCACCAACGACTCATTGGTTGACCCAGCCTAAGGAAAACGAGTACCAGATCTTCTGAGGAAAGTAAAGACAGAAGGCCTGATACTGACTACATCATCATTGATACTGATTAAGTAAAGAAAGCAGACTTGATGTTGACCACATCATCAGTGAGAATGACTAACTAAAGACTGCAGGCTTGATGCTGACCACATCATCAGTGATACTGATTAAGTAAAGAAAGCACACTTGATGCTGACCACATCATCATTAATACTGATTAAGTAAAGAAGCAGACTTGATGCTAACCACATCAAACCATGATATTCTGTTCTATCTACCATAGCTATTTCATTTTCTCTGCTTTTACTGTAAGACGTCGCAGAATTGAATACCGATCGGTTTTCGGGTATGACATGTTTTGTCGCTTGATATTCAGTAATATTGTGATGTCTCAGAATATTGGTAGCTTCTTTAATCCACCTTCTCATTGGTCTTCCTCTGTATCTTGCTGTTTCCATTTTCATGTTGTTCGCTCTTGTATAAGGATATGTTGTTGGTCATGAAACATGCGGAGCTAACATCGTATTCCATTAATACGTCTCAATGGCGCGAGAAAAGGGAAAACTTGGATAACAATGTCTGCAATTGAAAATGTAATAGTATCCTGTGTTGATAAAAAAATAGTTAAACATAGCTGTAAAATATGTTGTCTTACCATTCACAGTTAATGAATCATACACATCTGCGAGAAACAATAATTTCTTCTAACGAGCTAGCTACCAGACGATCAGTTATGTTGGTAAAAAAGTTAACCCATAGCACTTATTAATGTCGTAGGTGTGTGAGATGTTAGCATTCTCACATTTCAGTGACTCTGCTATGTGACTATGAGGGCGGTAGCCATGTTCTCTTCCTCACAGTCTTTACTTCCCGGATTAACCGGTACCAAATTAAGACTGAGTCGACCAGGGAGCCGTTGCGATCTGAGAACTGTCTCAACTGGGGAATGAATGAAAGTAGGGAGGTTTGTTCCGCACCTTTTGACTGGCTAAATTCTTAGTAATAGAAGTCATGATTTCCTAAGAGGGGGAGAAGTTGGGGGGGGGGAAGGTAGAGGCGGGAGCAGTTTAAACCCCTTCCACTTTACATACGAGCTTGTAAATCATTTAACGACAGCAGCAGGTCACCACGCTGGTGACATTATACACGTGGCCTCAGATCAACAAATCAAACATTTATTTCTGTCATCAGATGTAACCATCTAGGCTGAGGCCACGATAGACTTCTTTAAATACGGTATTTTGATTAAAGTGACATTGTTCCTGTAAGGAGAACCTTTTTTATATTTTATCCTATTCATTAAACTGCATCTTGGACTTGAAAATGTTAAACCATCTATCATTACTCAATCGTGTTAACAGTTGACTGAATGGCTCCACAGGAGAGTAAACGGACATGGCTTGTCAATGGAAGAATTGAAATAATACAAGTAAGATAGTTTTACAAACTATACAATCTTTGCCGGTATAAAAATATTTTGTATTAAGCACGTAATATATGATATCATTCAAGCAATGAGGTATACTGTAGACATGTAATATATGATCATCATCATCATCAGGTGCCATTCCGGGTGGCGTAGGCGGTCATGGCTCTCCACAGCTCTCTGTCCACAGTATTATGTATCAAAGTCGTTGTTGTTTCTTTGCCGTGCCAGGTTGTCAAACTGTCTAATATTTTCTCTCGTTGTCGCCCTCTGTCTCTGGTGCCTCCAATCTTGCCTGTTGTGATTATGTTCTCTAAACCTGCCTGTCTCATGAAGTGGCCAAAAAAAGAAGATTGCCTTTTTCTTAAATTGTTGATTAAGGTCCGTTTCGCATTTAACTCTTTTAACACCTTTACATTAGTTTTTCTAGCAGTCCATGGTATTCTCAGCATTCTTCTGTAGAACCACATCTCTGTTGCCTCCAATCTCCCACTTTCCAGTTTGTTTATTGTCCAAGACTCGCTCCCATATGTTAGTATAGGGGTTATATAGCACTGCAGAACTCTCTTTCTCACCTCTAATGACAAGGTCATATTACAAAGTATATTTTTCATTTTTCTGAATGTTGTTTTTGCCTGTCCTATTCTTCATCTTATTTCTGTTGAACTTCTTCCATCTGCTGTTATAATTGTACCTAGATATTTGAATTGGTGGACCTGTTTTAATACTATATCATTCACTATGATCTTGCAAGGTGTGTTATTTTCTTTCTTTGAAATAACCATTACTTCTGTTTTCTTGATATTTAGGAAGAGGCCTTTCTCTTTGCTTTCTGTGACTACTACTTTAATTAAGTTTTGAAGGTCTTCCTCACTTTTTGCAAACAGAACAGTGTCATCCGCATATCTCAAATTATTTATATTATGTCCTCCCACTGATATTCCTGGGATATCTACTATTGCACGCATTATGTTTTCACTGTATAGAGAGAACAGGTCTGGTGAAAGCACGCATCCCTGTCTGACTCCTTGTTTTATTTGTTGAAAAGGGCCAAATTGCTTTCCTACTCTTATTGCTGCTGTTTGTTGCCAGTACATGTTCTTGATTATTCTTAAATCCTTGCTGTCAATGTTCAGATTCTCTAGCATGTGTATAATTTCGCTATGTTTAACTTTGTCAAAAGCTTTAGTGTAGTCTATAAAACAGAGGTACAGATCATTTTTTTACCTCTATAGACCTCTCTATTAGTGTTCTCAATATATAAATCGCATTGTTGGTGCCTTTGCCTTCTACAAATCCACATTGTTCTGGACTTATTTCTGGTTTTATTTTGTTTCTCACTCTCTTCATGATGATTCTGAGCAGTATTTTGGTTTTTGGCTCATGAGGCTGATTGTACGGTGTTCTTCACATTCGGTGGTCCCTGGTTTCTTAGGTAATGCTATGAATATGGATCTCATTAAGTCATCGGGTATGTTTCCGCTGTTATATATGTCATTCAGCAATTTTGTGATTATTTCAACTCCAAAGTCATCTAAAGCTGCTAATTCTTCTAATGTGATATTGTCTGGACCTGGAGCTTTGCCATATTTCATGTGTCTTAGTGCCTCCCTTACTTCTGCTGTGAGTATTGATGGACCCTCGCCGTTATCTTGTATGTTTATTTCTGGTCTATTGTCCTCATAAAGTTCTTTGATATATTCTGACCATCTCTGTACTATGTGATCTATTCCCATTAATACCTGCCCTGTCTTAGATTTTAGACACCCTGTAACTGTTTGTGTTCTCTTTCCTGTTATCATCTCAATTTTCTTATATAGTAATGTTGTATCTTGGTTGTAATGCAATTCTATTTCTGTGCATTTCTTGTTCAGCCAGCTTTCTTTTGCTATTTTGCATTTCTCTCGTATCTCCTTATGTATTTTCTGATATTCCACTATCTTGTGTTTATTTTTCCTTCTGGTGCTCATCAATTCTAATATTTCTTCTGTCATCCATTTTTGTTTTGATGTATGTTTTACTTTTGGTATTATCTCTTTAGATGTTTGTTTTATAACTGTTTTAGCATGTTCCATTGATCTTCAATACTCTGAATCTTTGCAATGGCATTGTATCTATTTTGTACAATTATGTTGTATCTTTCTTTAATGTCAGCATCTGATTTCAATAAAGCTAAATCTAATTTCATATTCCTTGGTGCTCTCTTGATCTTCTTTAATCTTATACACAATTTCGCTACCAGTAGTATATGATCACTGTTGCAGTCAGCACCTGGCCTTGTTTTCATAGATCTAATGCTGTTTCTATGTCTTTTAGAGACTAAAATGTAATCAATTTGGTTCCGAGTATTATCACCTGGGCTAATCCATGTACACAGCCTTCTTGGATGTTGCTTGAACCATGTATTCCCTATTATTAAATTATGTGCCTGTGCCCACTCTATCAATAAATCACCTCTTTCATTCTTAGTTCCTAAGCCAAATCTTCCTGTCACATCTTTTATTTCAGTTTCACCTACTTTTGCGTTAAAGTCCCCCATTACTATAGTTACTTCCTGATTTTTACACTGTTTCATTGCGATTTCTAAATCTTCATAGAAAATTTCGAAGTCCTCCTCTGAACTGCTTGATGTAGGTGCATATACCTGCACAATGTTGATATCCAACGGTTTTCCTGTTAGTTTAACTAATATTACCCGATCTGATATTGCCATAAAACCCTTCACCGTTTTTCCTGTTTCTGTGTCTAATAATACTCCTACCCCGCTCTTGTGTTTTTGTCCTCCTGAGTATATGACTTTAAATGTATCTGACTGTATCTCTCCTGCCCCAGTCCACCTCATTTCGCTCATTCCTAGGATATTTATGTTCATTCTTTCCATTTCTTGCTTGATGTTGTCTAATTTACCACACTGCGCTAACGATCTGACGTTCCATGTTGCTATATTTACACTAACTGTAAGCCTACTTCTGTGTGTCGCCATGACTTTCATCTTGGAAGAATAATGTGGTAGTTTCCCGTTGCTTTCCACACCCATATGGGGGATATCCATTTGTATCCGCTCCCTTTGACAATATTTTACGTCGGGACAAATGGGTGCCCCGCTCTGCCCAGTTGCAGAGCTACCACTTATACCGGTGGCTATCGGTCGCTTCCTTGTTCGCCGCGAACATCATGACGGCACGATCAACGACTAAACTCCAGACATCCCTCCAGGAATATTCAACTATCCACACTAGAAAACACACAAGGAATTTTCTGCACATTACAGTTATTAGTCATTCACTTAAAATAACACATAATACAATCAAAATAATCCTCAAATGACGACTGAGCGAATAACGTTCAAACTTGCGCCATGTTGACACCGGAAGTCATATTTGATAATTTTATATGATAATTATGGTTGTATAATTTTTTCTTAAATATGATGCCCAGATTTATGGTATTGAGACGTTATGAACTGTAAGTGAAGGTTATTATCATAATACACCGAGCGAGCACGTCAAATTATTGCTCTCTTCTCCGCCTCAGTAAATAGAAACATCAGTGTAGCAATTCATAGTTCCAGTTTGATGTTAATTTAGCAGAATTTTCATATATCTTTCATACATGAAAATATATGATAGCAATAAAACAATAATAATACCTCTCCACACAAAGATTGATAATATCTACAATTTATATACTAACACTCTGCAACCAATGTCAAACATGGTCTTTAACAGTTTCGCAGCAAAGGAAAATCATTTCATGTGAAATAAAGTGTCTATGAAAAGCTGCAATGGTTACTATAGTAGCATGTTTGAGGATTTTGTTTCTAAAAAATAACTATTTATTCTTACTTCGTGTTATTTAACAGAAGACATTTCTCTGTATTTTCTGCTACTACTATGTTTATTGGACAACGACAACACGCGACAAACGTAAACTTTTGACAGCTGAAATGGTATGTTTACGCAGAATCCTAGGAATATCGCTAAGAGACAGAGTGAGAAATGAGGACATTAGACAAAGAACCGGCACCATCATGGAATATAGACAACAGATCAAACGGTTTACTCATCAGCTGACTATCATCAGACAGCACACCACAGTAAGCTATGCTATACAGATACAGTGAAGTCAGACCTAGAGGCCGACCACGACAACAATGGACCACCGAAATAAAAGAGGCGACTAATTTCATGATATACTCAGCACACACGAAGGCCATCTCCTGAAAACTCTTCTACCCCTGACGCTGAAAGGCAACAAAGGGTTTAGCAAATAGATAGATAGACTATGTTTATGCGGGTATACACATTTGTTTTTCATTTTTGACAACCATTACTGTTTCGTATGCATATACAACGCTACTTATATATTTATTAAATGCTATTTCGAAAATATTATCAATATCTTGCAAATGCTAACATAATTTTTTCTTAAATATGATGCCCAGATTTATGGTATTGAGACGTTATGAACTGTAAGTGAAAGTTATTATCATAATACACCGAGCGAGCACGTCAAATTATTGCTCTCTTCTCCGCCTCAGTAAATAGACACATCAATGTAGCAATTCATAGTTCCAGTTTGATGCTAATTTAGCAGACTTTTCATATATCTTTCATACTTCACTTTCGGAGCTGTTTAATCTTTTAATGCAATGTTCCATTGTGTTGAGAGCGACCACGAAAATTATGGCAGCCTTTCTTGCCCTAGTTAAGAGATGCAACACAATGAAGATATGAGGCCTGGGGTAACGCAAGGTAAATATCAAGATAAACGAAAATAGGTATAATGTTAGCAATATTTATAAACAAAACAAAATAGGAGCGAGACACAGCGACAGACGACGTTTCGACTAAAATCTATTATCAGGACGAAAGACAACAGACACACAACATACTTTACATAAAAGCGTACATATGATTTGACGATGTAGGAGGACGAGATTAAAGCATGATATGAGGCATGGAAACGGAAAGATAATGGAAAGTCCAGCAGGATAAGAAGAGGAAAACAGCATGAAGAGCGAATGGAGTAGGACAAAATTGGTAGCGTATCCTATTCAGTATGTAGCCATCAACACATTATTTTTTTGGCTGTAGTCATTTTCTATGCAATATAAATACGTTAAGTAATTTGCCATTGCTTTCTGAACGGTCCAGGTGCACAGTTCCGAAACATTTCTGGGTACCGGAACATGGCTCAATATATCCGCGTCCTTGTATTTATCCATGTAGCCTCATGGTTGGCATATTGGGACGCGATATCTGGGCCTTTCGGCACGTCCGTACCTTTCAACATTCCGTCTCTGTTTCTGGGTCACCTCGATCCTCTGAGGACCGCTATAGCGACTTTTATCCCCGTTTCAACCTCCCTCCCATTTAGAAAATACATCGTGATTTATAGTATCAGGAAGCAAGTCAAAAAGTTAGTTAACCCACAACCCTTCCCTTCATAACAGTTTTCACACAAATGGTCACCAAAAGTCTCACAAAAAGGAAAAAAAAAATAACCATCGAAAACGAATTATCTTTTGTTTAAAGTAAAGCTCCTCACCCCCTTCCCCCATCGAAGACGTCTAAGGCCGTGATTCGGAATATTGATTAATTTTTTGTTATTACTGTGACCTTTACAAGTGGTTTTTCTTTGTAGTAATCCGGTGTCTGTTGTGAAAGGTCTTGATGGACCAGTGTTAAGTTGCAGATAACATTCATAATTAGATTTCTTGTAGCGAGACTGCTGTGGATATTGAAGATGTCATATTTGAGGGTGAATACTCTTATTTATAAGTTAATAAACTTTAACTTGAACTTATCCTTTATAATAAGATTTCTGACTTCCTTTTAATGTACGCATAGAGATATGAATTATAGTCATTCTAAGGATGTTCTGAAAGTAGTCAGCGTAAGTAACTGATGTATCTTAGCCATGCGTGCTCAACATATTGTTACATGTGTCAGAAACATGGACACTACTCAATTCACGAAAATAGGATAAACATGTTTCATGTGCGGTGTTTCCGGATAATATTGAACATCAGGCAGCAGGATAAGACTACTACCACGGAAGTCTTGCAGCGAGATACGATACTATCCCTCTACCTGACTCTTAGACATAGGCGTTTAGCTTGGCTATGTGAAAAAATGTCAGACCATTCTTAAAGAAATAATAGTTGGTGAGCTCTCTGGTAACCTGAGATATAAGGATATCTGTAAACCTGAGATATAAGGATATCTGTAGACCTGAGATATAAGGACATCTGTAAATCTGAGATATAAGGATATCTGTAGACCTGAGATATAAGGATATCTGTAAACCTGAGATATAAGGATATCTGTAAACCTGAGATATAAGGATATCTGTAAACCTGAGATATAAGGATATCTGTAAACCTGAGATATAAGGATATCTGTAGACCCGAGATATAAGGATATCTGTAAACCTGAGATATAAGGATATCTGTAAACCTGAGATATAAGGATATCTGTAAACATGAGATATAAGGATATCTGTAGACCTGAGATATAAGGATATCTGTAAACCTGAGATATAAGGATATCTGTAGACCCGAGATATAAGGATATCTGTAAACCTGAGATATAAGGATATCTGTAAACCTGAGATATAAGGATATCTGTAGACCCGAGATATAAGGTTATCTGTAAACCTGAGATATAAGGATATCTGTAAACCTGAGATATAAGGATATCTGTAGACCCGAGATATAAGGTTATCTGTAAACCTGAGATATAAGGATATCTGTAAACCTGGGAAATAAAGACATCTGTACAGCAGCCTTGAACTAATTCATGATCAACACAAAATATTGGGAAGAACTGGCTGATGATCATACAGCATGGAGTGCTGCCTGCCTCAGACATCCAGTTGTCTGAAGGGGGCCCTGAGGGATAAGAAATAAATCGAATCGTATTTTTGTGTTTTAAGAATAAAAAAGTTCTTAATTCTGATTTGGAAAACATTGTCAAGGAAGTCAGGTATGCGTTTACTAGAACTGATAGAACAGACAGATATCAATCATCATCATCAAATGCCATTTCCGCAGCAAAATTTGACTACCACGTACCTCCAACATCCCCTGTCACTGCATTGCTGGTGTCTTCTGACACACTTTATCTTGTCCATCTTGTGATATTTACTTCCCAATTGTATCTCTGTCTGCTTCTTATTTGGCTCTACTCAACTCTAAGTAAAATATAAAAAAATCTGTCATGTCTTTTAATATGTCCAAAATATTTTATGTGTTTGAATCTTATTTTCTGTAATAATTGTTTTTCCCCCAAGTGTTATTAGAATGTTTTTGTTCGATGTTTTTCTCTTTCCATGAAGTTCTTCCTATTCTTCTATATATCCACATGTCAAAGGCAGTAACGCTGTCTTCTAATTATTTGTTTACTTGTTTCTTGGAATATATGTTAATAGACAACCGATCAAATGGTTTGGACACATCAGCAGACTACCATCAGACAACATACCACAGCAAGATATGCTATACAGATACAGTGAAGGCAGATCTAAAGGCCGACCACGAAAACAATGGACCACTGAAATAAAAGAGGCAACAAATTCCACAATATACTCAGCACAAACGAGGGCCATCTCCAGGAAACTCTTCTACCCCTGACGCTGAAATGCAACAAAGGGTTTAACTAATAGATAGATATATAGAAAGAGATGGACTTGTTTCTGAGATATGTAGCAGTGTACGATTGGTATATTTAGAAAGAACGAATAGACCAAATTGATTATCGATTATTTGTGTATGCCATGACTATTTCATAGTCGTGTAGAGAACATTCACACTTTTCTATTGTTAGCTGTCTCGAACATACAAATAATGATATTCCCCGAATGGTATCTCACTAATGGTGTCTCACTAACGGTATATCACTAACGGTATTTCACTAATGGTATATAACTCATGGTATCTCGCTAATGGTATATACTCATGGTATCTCACTAATGGCATCTCACTAATAGTATCTCACTAATGGTATATATCACATGGTATCTCACTAATGGTATCTCACTAATGGTATATAACACATGGTATCTAACTATTGTCTATTGTCTATCCCCAGGTGAATGAATGTTGATCGCATTCACACTTGCCGTTAAGCGTAGGGGTGTATCTTAAGCTGTCGTTTCAAGGCCAGATGTGTCGCCGAGGTTGCATTTAGTCCATGTTTGTTCAAGGTTATCTTAATGTTTTCTATCCACCGTTTTCTTGGTCTACCTTTGGCTTTACGTCCGGATATTCTTGTATTATATGCTCTTATTGGTATTTGGTTTGGCTTCATTCTCATAAGGTGACCGAACCATTTTACTTGCTGTCTCTCAATATGTTCGATACATGATATTATACCAACTCTTTTCCTAATGTCTTCATTTCTTATTTTATCTAGTTTGGTAACAATTGCAGCTTTCCTCAGACACTTCATTTCACATGTGACGATTTGTCTTTGCTGCGAGGCTGTTAAAGACCATGTTTGACATTTGTAGCACAGTGTTGGTATAAAAATTGTAGATATTATTTGTTTTTTTAATTCCATCTTGATCTTTGGATGAAGAAGTAATGGTGAAAGTTGGTAAGTCGCTGTGTTTGCTTTCTGGCACCTTGTTTCTATTTCTTTGTCTAGTCTTCAATTTTCGGAAAACATGCTGCCTAGATACTTAAATTCTTTGGCTTGTTTCACTTTGGTGTTATCTATTGTTATATTAATTGGTGTTGAAGACTTGCTAATTCTCACTAATGGTATATAAACCATGATATCTCACTAATGGTATCTCACTAATGGTATTTCAAACCACAGAATGATATGAGGTTCTACCGAATCAATACGATGTGTCTTGTAGTTTTTGACAACTGTTCGATTACCATCAGGATGGTAGAGGATAGAGATGCGTGGAGATCTGTCCTCACCAAATGTCTCAATGTGACACCCCTACGAGCCTAACGTGTTATGGGTTTATTATTATTATTATTATTATTATTATTATTATTACTATTGTTGTTTTAAAAGAAATATAATCGATGGCGATGATGCACGTGACTCAAAACACCAATCTGAGCCTCAAAGAGTCTTCGTCAGTATGTAATATGGATTCTTTATTCTTGATTCATGATTAGAAACTCATCTCACATCACGTGGGGCATTCTCATAAGTGTTCCACCCTCTGTTCAAGCAGCCGTCCGACTCGATGGTGGTTCAAGTCTAATGCCGCCGAAACAGATGTCGACATCAGGGCACAACTCTGGCCCTTACGACAGGTTTTTTTAATGTTCTGCCCACCCACGCCGTGCTCGCAACTAGTTCAAGCACAACGTCGGCCTGTCGGAACAACATGGTAACTGTTATGAAAGGTTACGACTACGGGGTTGTATAGATGACGTGCCATGAAGCTTCTATAAGAAGATTACCTCAATATAACGGCATGTCTTCTACTAAGGTTTTCTGTTGCATGGTAGGTTTGTCTAGTGAGCCATTGGTGAGACCCCAGACGCAACCACATGCGTGTAATAGGAATCACAGACCCGCTTGTACCATCGTGTGCCGTAGTGTGTCTTCTTAGACGTACTTCGCTTCAACTAACTGCTATTCCTTTCTCCTATGCCTTTATTCCATTCCTGATCTTTACCATCCATGCAACACGAACCATGACATCACGCTCCTATGATTCCGTATAAATGCCCGTATAATGCATACCGCGCTTACATACGACTTTGTACCGAAGTAGAGGTCGACTCTACGAGCTTTTCCCATACTGTAATTCTCCGTAAAGTAAATCTTTCGGTAATCTGCCGTTTTCCATCCTCCTAGTAGGTTCCAGCCATCTCAGTCTGCGCAGAACGAGCATAGAAAATACGTTGATATTGCCTTATTTATCTAATACGTCAGTCATCAGTGTCAGTGACGTTGTCATGCCACCCAACTTGAAGAATTTTATATAGGCACCGCATGTTCAAGCTGTTTAGTCGTCTTTCCTAGTTTATATATGCTGGCTATGTTTCAATGCCATAGAAGAGGGTGCTGAAAACACAATCCTTGTAAAGCAGGGGTTTAGTTTTTATTGTGAATTTTCTGTTTCCCTAGACCATTTTTGTTATTCTGTTCATTGTAATGGATGCCTTTCCAATCCTGCTTCGTATTTCTTGATCCAGGGATAAATTATGCTGACCTGACTGAGGATCCTAGATATGTAAACTGATCAACAACCTCTAGCTCATCACACAATCGTTGACAATTTGTGGCTGTTTGATGGCAGTCTGCGTCCTAATTTGTATCTTTGATTTGCTTATTTCTAGTCCAAACTAATTGCAGGCATAATAAAAGGCAGCTAGTAGTTTTTGCAGTTTCTCCTCTGAGTTTGTCGTAGTTGCAGCATCATCTGCAAAGAGAAACTTTCTTATAAGGACCCATTTTATCCAGGTTTTGGCGTTTAGATGTCACTATCTGTACAAGAATGAATGAAAATATTCTTGCACTTTCTGTGCGAGAATGAATGAATATTACCACCTCCTGGTTGCGAAAATCATATTTCAAGAGGAGAAAGAGAAAAAACATATTCCAAAAAAAGCTTAGATGAAATAATGCAGCCCTGTTTTATGTCACTCTTAATTAAAAACTCCCCTGAAGAAACACCATCAGAGTTGATAGTACCTTTCAAGCCTGAGTGGAATGACTTAACCATACTTATGAGGATTGGTGGGTAGCCGATCTATTCTTGAGTGATTTTAATAATCCCCACAACTCACAAAGTCTAATACCTTGGTAAGATCAATGAAGGCAACAAACAGAGGCCACTTTTTCTCACGTAATTTCTCTTTAATTGACGTAATGAAAATATCATATCTGTAGTTGATCGGCTTCTACTAAAAGTACATTGTGATTCGGGATGGATCCGATCATCCATAACTTTGAGTCTTCGCAGCCCAATTCTAACAATTTTTTGCCAATAGAGTGAAATTCTTCTGTAGTTGTTACTGTCACTCCTGTCACCTTTGTTCTCATATAGAGTTATAATGCTCGAGTCCTTAAAACCCTTTGGGACTGCTCTACAAAACAACACAATGTTTTCCGTTGATGTAGTTGTGGTGCAAATATGTTTCTCCCACTCCTGACGACCTCATTTGAAATTGCATTCTTGTCAGGCGCCTTGTTAGAAGCTAAACCATTAATTGTCATGTGACGTATTCTTTCCAGAACTTTGTCTTCCCAATGGACTCTCTGAACCCCCTTCTGTCTTGGGCAATGCGGCTTGCATTTTCCAACGATGTATTCATGTTATGATTAATGTCTGTCCATCGTCTTCTTGGTCTGCCCTTTCTCCTCTTTTCAGGTACTCTGTGTTTGCTTTTTGTTATTGTGTTTAGTAAACAACACTTTGGAATCTCCAATGTGTTTATAATATCTGAGTTTCTTTTTTGTTCCTTCCATGATATTCTAAGTATCTTTCTGTAGCCTTTCATCTCAAAGGCGTTGATTTTCTTTGTCGCTGTCTTACTTAGGGTCCATGTTTCACAGCCGTATGTTGCAACCGGAAAAATAAAAGGTCGTAGCATCAGAAATTTCGTTTCCATTTTGTTGTTTTTCCATATGTTTTTAAACTGTGCTATTTTACAGTATGCCATTGCCAATCTTTTCCTTATTTCTGCCATTCAGTCTCCCACACCGTTGATGTGTGCTCCTAAGTATTCGAATTTATCCATACATTCTATCTCGGTATTGTCTATTCTGATTTTTGGTTGTTGTGTTATCTGTTGACATGATTTTGTTTGAGTGTTTAAATACAAGTTTTGTAATTCACTATATTTCTTTGTTTTCTTGATTAGTTGTTCAAATCCCTTTATATCATTTGAAAGAAGCGCAGTGTCGTCGGCGTAGCGTAGTTCAGGGATTTCGAAGCCACCGATATTTAAAGCGTGATAGTCAGCGTTGTGTATGTCTTCTCTCACATTTCTCATTATATTTTCTGCGTAGATGTTGAACAGGTTTGGGGAGAGTGTACATCCCTGCCTTACTCCACTCTGTACCTCAAACCACTCTGAGATATCGCCCTCTAACTTCACTGCAGCCTTTTGATCTTAGTAAAGTTCTTCTATTAGATGAATCAGATGTCTAGGGAAACCCATGCTGTTCATTATCTCCCATAGTTTCTGGTGTTGGACGCAGTCGAACGCTATTGAGCAATCTATGAAGTACATGTGCAGGTCAGTTGAGAATTCCCTACATTTTTCTATGATCAGTCTCATGTTAAGGATGTGATCTCTTGTTCCTGTGCCCATGCCATTAATAGCAACATTAAATTCAGCTATGATTGGAGGTGTGTCAAGATAGTTAAGCGTTGGTAGAGCCTCCATGTCACTGCTGGCATATCTGATACCTTAGTTTCATTAGAATATAGTTCCTTAGATTTTTCCCATCCCAAGGATTAAATGATCAAGTTAGCGTATCCAGTACCTGAGTCATGACTGCTACTATGAATGGGTCAATAGTTGTAGGACGTGGGCTTCTGTGTGTTCTTAAGCATGAACAGTACTTCGGCCGACCGGTTTCGTGCTGAACAATTGTGATTTCATTGCACGTTATTGTTTTGCATGCACAACGCTGCCCTCAATCGAGTGTTGCCCATTCCAGATTCAACGTACACTCTAAACATGTCCAAATCGTAGCGAAAGCTACACATATCCAGACATTGACATTGGCCACCTCTCCAATGTTTCTGCCTTTCGTTTGACCGAACCGCAATGCATAGATGCCTTGCGTTACTGAGTGTCGACAAGGACGCTGGATGTGTTGGAGCTGAGGTATCGGAGATATTACTTGTGTCTTTGCAGGCAATTCTCATTCCATCTACAGCCCTCACATCCACGAACAGTGTTGTCCATGAACACATAATCAGCAGCTGTATTTCTATTTCCAGAGTTCACCACGAGGAGGTACTTTTATTTTGATCTTGGCAAACTTCTAATCCTGTATCCGCACGAGAGAGTTGTGTGACCATTTGCACCCATCGTCACGGAGCCATATTCTGCAGGCCAGCAATATCTATGTTAAGATTGTTGAATTCAACAACGATAACAGCCGTATTTTTCACATACCTCCAAGCACCCATTTAAGTAGACAGGTTGTGGCGGATCAACACAGTATTGCCTGGGGGAGGGGGGCTGTCCATATTGAGGCGGTCGTTAGTTGATCAATGACACCGAAAGTGACTTGCGTGGTCAGAAATAGCAGGTGGCGTCCATTGTCTACATTAGTTGACAACGACTTATGACCTGTATCTGCCATCTGTAGATTTAATTTTAGGACACATAAGGCGAGGGATGGAATGAGCCTCCCTATGAAACAATGCCCGAACTGAAATATAGAGACCACATGTTGCCCGCGCAACAGAATTCCCCTCTGTGCTTGCATTGTTAACTCCAAAGGAAAGGAAATACCAATACATTTTGAACAAGTCAAGCCACATGAACTTCCGGATCTGCAGAGATGTGATGAAAATTGTCCGCCTTTCGGTGCAGTCAACCTAGACCAGCTGCCAACCAAGGCTAAGGAGTTGGTCTGTCCTGCCACACCATTTCGTTTTAGTTTGCACTGTCTCGTCATAGAATAAGACGTGTATCCTCCAATGTGTGTGGCTCCGCCCGACGCCTTTTGAACAAAGTTGGTTGTCAGGATAGGTAGACACCCCGATTTACGATCTTAACAGGAACAGGTTGTATCGACTACAGTCATTCAGTAGCTCTGTCATATCTCACAAGACCTGACATACAAAGATATAATATAGGTATTTACTCATAAACAAGCATTGCATCTCCTCAGTCAGTGGTGTAGTCATAGAGTATAACTTTTGACAAATCTTAACCACAGATATATAGTATATTTCGTGTTCTGCTTCCGTCTATATTTCCTAGATTTGTCATAATATTAAAGCTATGAGGTCATATATACTGTGGGGTCGAACATAATATTTTAGCCATGAGGTCATATAGATACTAACATATGGATGCGAGTCTTGGATAATTAACAAACTGGAAAGTGGAAAAATTAGAGGCAATAGAGATGTGGTTCTATAGAAGAATGCTGACAATACCATGGGCTGCCAGAAAACTAATGTAGAGGTGTTGAAAGAGTCAAATGCGAAGCGGACCTTAATCAATAATATAAGAAAAAGACAATCTTCATTTGTTGGCCACATCATGAGACTGCGTTTGGAGAACATAGTCACAACAGGCAGAATTGAAGGCAACAGAGACAGAGGGCGACAACGTGAGAAAATATTAGACAGTTTGACAACCTGGCATGGCAGGGAAACAACAACGATCTTGATACATAATACTGTGGACATAGAACTGTGGAGAGCCATGACCGCCTATGCCAGCCGGCATGGCACCTGATGATGATGAGGAGTCATATAGAATGTGGAGTGGAACATAATATTAAAGCCATGCAGTCATATAGACTTGGGGGTTGAACATAATATTACAGCCATGCAGTCATATGGACTGGGGGGGGGGGTGGGGTTGAACATAATATTACAGCCATGCAGTCATATAGACTGGGGGTTGAACATAATATTACAGCCATGCAGTCATATAGACTGGGGGGGGGGGTTGACCATAATATTACAGCCATGCAGTCATATAAGTTGTGGGGTCGAATATAATACTGAAGCCATGCAGTCATATAGACTGGGGGGGGGGGGTTGAACGTAAATTAAAGCCATACAGTCATATAGACTGTGTGGGGGGGGGGGTGTTGAACATAAAATTAAATTCATGCAGTCATATAGAATGTGTGGGTGAAAATGAGCAATATTAATAGCACTAAATGGTTTCATGTGATTGCATGCTTGCATATAAAATGTGAAACACGATTTCATATATATCATACCACTCTGAGTATGAAGCTTCCTTTCATATCATTGCATGCCTATGCGAGTCCAAGACTTCTACGTATGAAAGTAAACTCTAGAGAAACGTCCATTTGCACATAAGAAACAAAACAAACAAATAAACAAGTTTCGTAGACACTTTTTAAATATTGACATCATTAACATTGCCTTGGCTGATCTCTCTCGACAAGCTATCATAAAATATACACATCATTTCAACAGTAATGTTCGGTTCATATCAATATTATTCTATCAGTTTTTTTTATATAAATATAATCAATATTATTATGTCAGATTTCATTATATCAATTTTTTCCTATCACGGAATGTTATAAACCTACTGATGCACATGGTTTCTCTTCTGCACATCTTCCATACTCGTATTTGCCGTGACGCCTTGCATGTGGTATATATCACCGAGAAAGTACAGTTCTAAAAATATGCACTGTTAAAGATCCACACGTGAATGTCATCAATGAGTTCGTTTAGTTCCTGCAAGTTTCATGAGGTTTATAATAATGAAGAGCTCAACATTGAATTAGAAATCATCTACATTTATAAAAATGCGAATCGTTCTTACCAAACATCTATCGCACCAAATCACGTACCGTCTCCATACCTACAAGGGATGATGTAATAAAGATATTCTCAAACAAGCTCATCCATGGATACTTTTATTTTATAGTGAATGTGCCTCTTGTCTTGAAATATTCCTTTATAGTAAGGATGATGACTTCCGTGACATGACCCAAGACATCAGAGATTTCTTCAACAGACACTTATACACTGATAATATAATCACTTATCTGGTTCAGAATCGTTTTAACTGTTACACACGCACAAAGCAAACACGCAGAGTCACAACTAAAAATAGAAAACGTATCGATATTTTTCATCTCTATTGTTTTTCTGCCTGAAATCCTTTCCCATCTTTTACATAAGCAATTTAATTTTCATACACCTACAGTTGCTTAAAATAATTTATTTTAGGTGGCCTAGAGGCGAGATAGGAATTTTCAGATCGCCTTTGTTTGCAATCGCGTTAACGGTAATGGGCAGAGCTACTTTGGTACCTCTGAGACATCCCCTTTGAACGTACTATTGTGGATCAAATTGACCTACTATAAAATAGGGTGCCAACCCCAATTAAACCATCCTTAGTAATTCGTCCGGCTCTGTGTCGAAGTGGTACAGAGCTCGTCTGTGACGGCCAAGGTACCGAGTTCGATCCCCGCCACAGGCAATTGTGCATCCGGACCGTTCAGAAAGCAATGGCAAACTACTGAACGTATTTATATTGCCTAGAAAATAACCACAGCCAACAAATGCTGGGTTGATAGCTAAGTCCCGTGAAAGATATGCTACCAATAGTAATTGTTTGCGACATGTATGACAGTTTAAATCATGAATATTCTTTGATCCCCATTCTAATCCCATCAATACAAGACTATTATCTGTTGTTTGTTAACTAAGTGTGAAACAGCGCTGTTCTGTCGGAACACACAGACGCAGAATTAGTGACACTAACACGTATCTGAAACATGAATGCACACATGAATAGAACAGCATCTACAGAATTACAAATCCAAACAACGAATCATTGCAAATTTGGAAACCAAAATATACATGAAGTAGATGAGCATCCTGTCCATGTGTTATCGGGATACGAAAGGGAAACAAAGAATAGTAACGCTGTTACTTGACATGTACGCCGTACGGTGCGACTAAGGAGATTTTGGGGTGGAATGTTGGCTGTCTCATACCACAGAAGTGACCCAGAAGTAATATTGAAGTCGGATTAGTCACGCCGAAAGACTCAGATATCGCATCCAAGATGTAAACCATGACACAACTCATTCTGATATCCGGAATATAATTTCCTAATCTGCAGGAGCTTCAGTACGACCGCAGAAGAAGAAAGAAAATGAATATCAAAAGTGAATTTTTCGCACACACACACAAAGATGTGGTTGAAAATCATTCTCAGAATGAAGTTTTTATATATATATATACACGCACATACACACAAAATAGCGTGGTTGAAAGTCACTCTCATAATAAAGTTTAACACACACACAAAGGTGTGTTTGAAAACAATTCTCAGAATGAAGCTTCACACGCACGCACACACACACACACGCACGCACGCACGCATACACACACGCACGCACGCACACAAACACACAAAATATGGGAAGTGGCTGGCATCGCACTCCTATTTCTATGCGTGCATACTAAGTGACTCAATGAATATAATTCAGAAAGTGAAATTGGTGATGTATGTACGGATGGGTTGAGTCATTAGAGAGAGATGAAATGCTGGCCTAACTGCGAAAACTCCCGCTTATCTTTATCCCTAGACACGCGGGTGTGAAGGGAAACAAACGAGTCAACTAATTATCTATCCTCGCCACCATAACAGATGGTCAGCCTATGGACTGAGCAGATTCACTCATTGTTCTTCGTGAGTCCGAACAATCAGATGATTTGTAGATAAATGAGCCTGAGTCAATATCGAGAATGCACGAATTGTGAGCGTAGATGGTCGTGGCCCACAGAGAACATCTAACAAAGATTTCAAAAATAGCAGTGAACCAATATAGAACCGGAACCATCAGCCGTTATATGCTGAGAGATTTACTGATAATTACTTCATTTGATTAAATATCTGCATACAAAATATTTCTGGTGGATATGTCTTCTGCATACTCAAATATCATATTAACGGTATTTGTTCTAATGTTTCAGCGGCCCATTCCATCCCTGTTAATGTTTCCTACCAAGTACATGATTCCGGTAAAAGAAACATTCTCAATGATTGGACACAATACTATACCTTATTGCAATAGATTTTCCCGTATTAATGAGATTGTTAATAAGACCGGGATTGTTAATGAGAGTATTAGAGGCATGTTGACTGTTAAAAAATTCAGTGTATGGAAGAACGCTCGGCAGAAGTATTCCTATTGTATTTGGAAAAAATAAGAAGAGACTAAAATGTCAAAGTGTAACAAGAATAACAACAGAAATATTTTTGATATTTCTATTTTTCTAATGTAAAATGAACGGACTTATGATTGTTCTTACTTTATATCTAGCAATGTATATGTTCTTAAGACCTTTCTGTAGCATATCATTTCAAATGCTTATATTTGCTTTTGCATTGCGGATATCTTTATCATGTCTTACAATTGTTGTTCTTCTTCAAATTAAAAAAAATGTTTTTTTGTTCTGTTTGACATCTTTTCATCGATTTAAGCTACGGAATTACGTACTATGAGTGGTACTCTTGGTAGACTGGGTGCAGCTTCGTTGAGAGAGACGTAGAACATATGAGAAAACTAGAGTACAATGAAGTTAATCGTCTATGCCTTCTCAACGACTTGTAGTAAGCTCACACTTACCATATTTTCCCTTGACATAAAGACATGATTTATTGCGTGCTTCTTTTTCTGTTTACCAGTGATTATATTTGTGTTTACAATGTTACTTGTTAACTCATGTAAAACCAGACTGTCTTCTCCATAAGCATTCTTGAGCTGTCAGACTCAGACCTCTCTGCACTTCTTGAAAAATAATACACGGCAGACATGTTTAAGCAGTTTCTTGACATTTCTGCACACTCGTCTTGGCAGTTGTCGTCGTTACTACCTGGGATGTGGAATCAAGAGATAAATATCAATCACTTTGAACTGTCAGGGATAGATTATTATTTTTTTTTCTGTTGACAATTTATTACACTTTTTCCTCCTGTCCGTCTGTATGTTTTAATGTCTGTCGTTCTGACTACGGGTCAAACGAAAGCAACAATTTATGAATCTGTTGAGATTTAGGTATGTCAGTTATAGTCTTCGCATACCGGACATATGAATGATTAGATCTTCCCTTCACTACATCTCTCAGTGTGTAGCAGCTGATGGTTCCTGTTGTTTGATATTATTATTTTTTGAAATTTCCTCACGTGTTCTCTCAGTGCCTAGTCGATCATCACTCCCAGTTCAAGCATTGTCGATACTGACTCATGCACATTGATCTCAAAATCTACCAATCGTGTATACTCTCTTAGGACATTGAGTATGTCTGCTATGTCGATAGGTAGACATCCTGTTATAGACGCGGAGCCAACCAACTAACCGACAAGTTACAAATCTCTCTGTCTGCGAATAGCTTTGTTCTAAGCAATTTAACACATTGAGAAAATATATATATTCTTTAAATGTATTTGTATGTGACTGTATTTGTTAATATATTTGTTTTAGATAATGTATTGTATATGGCATACCTAAATCTCAACAGATTGGAAAGCCACAAAAGCCAGAGATAAGAGACTAGACTCCTTTTAAAATAAATGCTTACGTACCATTCTGAATACCATGTGGAGTGGCTTTAAATCTAACACTACTATAAGAGAGGAAAGCAAACAAACCTATATATCTTCCTTCATTAGACAAAGGCGTTAGACTAAATCGGCCATGTTCTCAGAATGAACAGCCTAAGAATTCCCCATCAGTCACTATATTGGGTGCCACCCTGAGTAAGAAGAAGAGGGAGACCTAGAGAAACTGTACGAAGAACCATTAATAGAGAAGGCATGTCAATGCACCTAAACAACACGCAACAATTGAAAGACCTGGCAACACAAAGACAGAAATGGAAAGATATGGTTTCTGCCCTATGCGCCGCCTATGGCCCTTGAGAAACATAACATAACATCACATAACATTGTACATGACATGTATTTGATAACGTATAATTATGTGACAGTGAATTTGTATTTGATAGTGTACGTGTACCTGACAATGTATTTGATCATATATTTGTATGTGACAGTAAACAATCTGGCATATGCAGATGACACTGTTCTTTTACTAGAAAAAGAACAAGAACTACAAAGACTAATAGATCAAGTTGATAAATCAAATAGAGAATATGAAGTAGATATAAATAAAATCACTAAAACAAAATAAACAAAAAACAATGATAATCAAAGCAAGAGAAACTACAATGGAGAGAAACTACAAGGAGAACACTATCAATATGTCGGAAACATAATCACAAATGACGGCAGATGTGAAACAGTAGTTAAAAGGATAATAGGAATGCTAAAAGTATATTTCAATGACAAGTGCAAAATGCTACATCTATTCAATATCAATGTATGGTTCAGAAACATATGACATTAAACAAACAATTATAAGACAGAATTGATGCGTTTGAGATGTGGATATATAGAAGAATAGGGAGAACATCATGGAAAGAGAAGAAAACAAACAAAGAAATTCTAATATCACTTAATATTAATAAACAATTATTAAAGGAAATAAAGATAAAGCAAATAAAATATTTTGGACAAATTAAAAAACATGACACCTTGCTGAAGACCTTACTTCAGGGTATAGTCGAAGGAATTGAGCAAGAGGTAGAAAGAGATACAAGTGGGAGAGTAAAATAGCAAGATTGACAGATTACAGTCTAGCAGAGTGTACCACCAAAACAAGATACAGGGGATGTTGAAGGTCTGTTGCAGCCAACCTTCGTTGTGGAGACGGAACTTGATGACGTAAAAATGTGTTTGAAAGTGTATGTGACATGTATGTAATAATGTAGGTGTATGTGACAATGTATTTGTTAATACACGTGTTTGTGAAAATAAATTTGATAACGTACTTGTATGTGGCAATGTATTTGATAATGTATTTATATGTGCCAATGTATTGCAGATTTAACAGAATGTAAAGATGAGACCAAACTGAAAAAGATTGTCATCAATACAAAAATCCTCAACAAACTAAAATACACAAAATAATATATGGGTAACTCTTGCCTCAATGAGACACACAAATCATTCACAAATAATTGATAATATCGTCCAGAATAACATCAATAATGTTTAAAATAGAGACATTCTCTGGTAAACCTTAGAAAAATTGTAACACCAGGGGACAGCTTTTAGGTAATATAGAAGCATTATACCAAAAAGCTTAGTAAGGATAACATATTGAATGGCAGATAATTTCGAAACAAGATTGTAGTAAGACAAGGTTGCGTGCTTTCTCTGTACATTTTAACTTATACATAAACAAAATAATAAAAGTAGCTCGCACCAACAAAGAGAAAAGAGTTGCAAATTAATCTGATAATGAAAAATAATAATGAAATAAACGAACTGCTGTTTACTGATGATCAAAGTAATTTACGAAAATTAATTAAGAAAACTTGCAAAATCACATCAATGATTTGCTATAAACATGTAGGAAGTACAACATGAAAATTAACGTACAAACACAGAAGTAATGAAAATCAGCAGCAAGTCTGCAACACCAATGCATATAGCAATAAATAACACCAAATTGAAACAAGTCAAAGAATTTAAATATCTTGGCAGCATTTTTCCCCCGAAAATGGAAGACTAGTAGAGAAATAGAAACCAGGCGTCAGAAAGGAAACATCGTGTTATAAAGCAAAAGATCAAGACGAGAATCAAAAGACAGAAAATATCGACAATTTTTGTACTAACACTCTGCTACCAATGTCAGACAATGTCTTTAACAACCTCGCAGCAAAGGAAAATCGTCACATGTGAAATGATGTGTCCAAGAAAAGCAACAATGGTTATTAAACTAGATAAAATAAGAAATGCAGAAATTAAGAATAGTAGGTATAATATCATTCGTTGAACATATCGAAAGAGAGCAAGTAAAATAGTTCGGTCACATTATAAGAATTAAGTCAAACCAATTACCAGGAAAAGGTATATAGCAATAGAAGAATATCCGGACAATAAGTCAAAGCTAGACCACGAAAAAGGTGGGTAGAAAACGTCAAGATAACCTTGAAAAAAATGGACTCGACACAATGAAGGCGACTCAACTGGCTTTGGAACGAAAACAAAGGCTCTCATCCTACGCTTAACTGGAAGTGTGGAGAATATAAACCACCACCCACCTGGGAAAAGACACTAGACGATGTATACTTCTTCTTCTTCAGCGTTCATTCTCAAACTCCTGCTGAATTCTCTTGTAGTGGACCATGGTCCTACTAGATTTCCAGCAGGATGTAGTCCAGAGAATGGAAATGCGTTGTGTCGCCGTTTTATTTGCGCCAATGGCCCGACACATCCGTCTTAGGCAGAGAGACAATGTATACAAATTATCAATCTATAATATAATAGCCTTGTTCTGTCATCTCTGGAAAATTTTATAGTACATTTACATCACGGAATTTCTAACGAGATCCAATCAAAACGATTGCTGCACATAACTGGTATTTTCGATATTATATGTCAATTTTGTGGTGCTAAAAATGTTTGGACGAGTCCTAACGATGGCAAGATTACAACACAATAGATTAGCACAGTCGTATCAGTTAATTCGTGATATCAATTCAAATTTACAAATTGCTGTCGAAAGGGAAAGATCATGCTCACAAAGTCAAAAATCTATGGTAGTAAGACTGTTGTATGTTTTGGACAGTACTCAAGCAACAGACATTCGACAAGTACACGTAGCAAATGGCACACAAGAAAATGCGAAAGAGAAATTCTTGATAAAATCGATCGATTTTTCCGTCAACACAATAAACTAGCAAAGTCGTATCAGTTAATTCGTGATATCGAAACAAGAGAGATTCAGAATGCTGCTCGAAATAGAAGAGACCTCCCAATAGTAAACATGGTTTTCAAATCGTCAATGTGATAAACGTCGTCATAATGAACCAATATCTAACGAGGTTGCAATGGTTTTCGTCATCGACGATGGAATACCTCCTTCTAACCGCGACATTCGCATTTACCCGTTGAATCCAAAGAACCTAATAAAACAGTTAATTCATATCAATATACTTAGTTCGAATATAGATCCGATGTCATACTCGCGTTTGTTCCCATACGGTGAGCCGGGCTGACAAGCACATTGACAATGCGAGACCTATCAGGGTAAGCAACCCAATAAATTTCGTCCCGACGGGACGACGGGATCCTAACGAATCTAGTAGGTAAAATTTAACATAATATATTACCACTAACAAGTACATTATACGTAGGAATGCAAAATGAACAAAAAGTGTAATCTATTTAATTGTTTTCTTATTTTCTACGTGATTCTGTTATTTAATACGCTTTTAGTACAAATAGCCTTTTTTATTTCTTATTTTATTTTGTACCTATCCGTTATAGAAATTTTCCTTCACTTCTCTCCCCTTTTTCCTAGCCTTTCAATTTGATGCAACAATTTTTGTTATTATGAACGATGTTAAAGATCGTCCTTCAACTATCGTGTTTAACGACATTAACTTCATACTATTTTGTTCGTCTACATCGGATATCAGATCAGTGGTTTTTCATTTAATATAAGCTAGATTTTTCTTCTTTTATTATAATTGCTGTGTTTTTCCTATTACTCTCTCTCTCTTTCTATATCTCTCTCTCTCTTCTGCTCTTGCCGTATTTGTCCATTTCTCCTTTTATTTGTGTTATCTTATCTCCATTATTATCGTTTGTTCCTCTTTTACAGCATGATTCTCTGTTTGTAAAATTTATGGCTTTTTATTGGATTTTGTACTTATAAAGACTTTTTAGTCGAAAAGTTTGTTCCTGTTTAGTTTGTTTATTTTGTCGTTAGTGTGTTCTGTATTTCACTGTAATAGTCCCAACATGTCTCTTTCTTCCTCAACACTCTATGTTGCACCAGCCCTCAGATTTTCAGTATGTTAGTTTGGTGTAGAGCTATTCAATTTTAGTTGATTGAAGGCCAAAACCAAGACGGACATTGCTCGCGACCTCTTGTTCGCCGACGATTTTGCACTCAATGCTACCAGTCTGAAAGACATGCAGGGCAGTATGAACCTCTTTTCTTTGACCTGTGATGCGTTGAGTCTCACCATCAACACCGCATAGACACTTACTGTGTGAAATTCAAACTTCACCGGTTAATTACAAATTAACTATGCGATATATGTGAGACATTACTACTAACATTTAACTACTCCTTCATGGTATGGGTAAAGAGTTATAACAAGCCCCTTGTATTATTACTCTCATCACCAAAACTATCAAAGAACAGTTCTAACAGATTTGCTTCGTAAGTTCACATAGTGAACACAACATGCAATAAAACATACCAGATCCTAGGATAGATGACACGTATTTTCAAGAACAAAATTGTAAACATAGACACTAAAGTTGCATTATACAAGACTATTATTATTGTATCACTATGCTACCAGTGCCAAACCTGGACAATGACAGCTGAAGACAAAAGAAAAATAATGACAGCAGAAATGACATGTCTAGGAAGAATACTCAGAGTGTCATTAAGAGATAGAATTAGAAACGATAACATCAGACAGATAACCAATATAATACCAGTATTGGAACACATCAAAAGACAACTGATCAGGTGGTTTTCACAAGCTTCCTGATTACCAACAGATAGTATGCCACAGATGGACATGACACATAGGCATATCGGCTATAAAGCCAGAGGCAGTCCTTGTAAAAGATGAATCACAGAAATCAAAGGAGTTACAGGAACAGAAATCAAAGGAGCCACAGGAACAAGCTTAAAAACAGCTCACAAGAAGGCCATCTCCAGAGAACTCTTCCACACCTGACGCCGCAAGGCAAAATAGGACCACAGCATAAAGATAGTAAAGATAAATAGTTCACATAGTAGTGTGTTAGTGTGGTGAAAATTTAGTGAGGAAGATTATGTCATGTCTTTTCTGAAATTTGGTATAACGTAAGTATAATAGTTGTGTATGTTTGCAAGCGAGCAGAAGGTACTATCGAAATGCGGATAGTTTTATCGTGCTTGTGGAGATAGCGCAATGATTTGAGTGTTCAATGCAGCGAATTCTATTTTCTACGAGAGTAGATAGCGGCACAATATTCAGGTAAATATTGACAAGATAGTAAATCTGTATGAAATATGCAGGAGTGAAGTTTGAGAACAAGTAAGAATACACAGCGTTTGATAATAGTAATAATAATGAATATTATCTGTAGATTTATAACAGACAATCGATCGTGCCAATCACGCGATTTGGACTCGAATGTAAATATATAATAACAGTTCCCTACTAGATATTTTCTCTGTTGTAGACAAGTAATGTTATGTATCATACTCAACCTTGTTAAACATGTCGCACATACGGAAACCAACGGTGCTAAAGTGTGTTATTAAGTCCTTGGCGCAGTCTTCTGTCACGATGAGACCGACAGTTATAGTCATTGAAATGGGTTAGTAAATCTTCATAAATAAAACATTTACATTTTTGTATTCCTGCATTCTTCAGAAACTACTGTTTTAGCTTTAAAAAAAATCAAAGAGCATATTAGTTCTAAACTTTTTTTTTACCCGTGCCACCATTTTGGAAAACATTTTTTGCTTCCGTGGGTCTCCTGGGACTTAAAAAGGTCTTGTCAACCTTCTTTCGATGCTTGTTAAATAAAACCCAGTTGCCTTTCTGTGGGCCACCAAATTAAGTTTCTGTCCCCTTTTCCAAATTTTGTGTGTTTTTGAAAAGACAACATGCACAGCAAATAACCATGACATAAATATAGACACATTAGTCCCCGTTGAGAACCACTGTTACATGATGTGTACTGCATATAGTGACTTTTAAATTACTGTCATTGGACTGCAATACATTGATATAGTCCTATAAAATACAGTTACATGTATTTACACTGATGTTATGATTTTAGTCTCTATTTTTCATAAAAATACCATTTATTAATAAATAGTGACCGTACGGAATAATACCAGGAGTTCGCGTGGGCATTATTTGCTACAAAAATCTTAAAGAAAAAAAATGGAATGATCAAAGATGAGTAAGGATGGATCTAACACTTTATATCATGAGAACATACAACAGGAAAGTAGAAACTAACAGAGACAGCGGAAGCCCAATAAAAATGTGCATTGAGGAGGTAATTGACACACTAAGATTACACAACATTACTGGGTATTAAGTATAGGTAGATGAAGAATATAACCCCCTAAAAAACATCGATGATTTATTGCCATAGAAAATTAAATGTACCGTGCTATGATTTACAGATTGTATGCGATACTCCAGCCTTTAGGCTTGACACATCCAACTTCAGGACGTCTTCATGGTCACTTTACCATGCATTGGAAGGTAACAGTATTGCTATGCCTCAACAACATGGCGCCCCGCAACCCACGGGAGCATATTAAATTAAATATAATATCATTTCGGGTAATTTCATAGACATATGTACTTATTGTACTTTAATCTGAAAGTCTGTTTCTTTATAAGAATAAGAAAACAGGTCCTAAAGATTTTGAGGATTGATTTAATTGTACTTGTACTCAAGTATCCCAATATGCACTCTACTCCTCTCAACAAAAAAGAACGTCGCCTGCTAAGAATACTACTCCGTTGTTTTAGATGATGTTTTGCAGAGGAACGTAGCTTGTATATATCGCGTCATGGACCAATCTAAAAGATATGCGCCTTCTGCAGTACAGCGCAAATGATCATCACTTTGTCTTCGAGTAATTTTGCAAAGCTTTCCCTAGTTTCTTGGTACTAAGTGGGTCAGGAAGAGTGATTTTGGAGCCGACTAAACTCCATGCCCTGAGCGAATGAGCTATCCGGCCACTCGTTACGCATCTACTCATCAAGAATCTTTGAGAGGTACAAAGGGAACGCACTGCTCTTGGCAGACCCAGGAATTGCAGATAATTAAGATCCCAAACGTACCTCCTCGTGGTGTACCCTGGAAACAGAAATACATCGGCTCGAGCTGATTCTGGCTAAATCTTTTGTGGATCGTGTCCGTGAATGTGGAGGTAGAAGATGGAAAGAGATTTGACTGCATAAGAGACAGACATCACCAGTGCTAACACATGCAGTTGCACTGTTGACACACAGTGATGCTAGTCAGTCCAGTCTGATCATTGTAGGGGCTGTCAATGAAAAAGGCACGAAAAGGAAGATGCATGACGAGAGACGAAAAGACAACATGCTGAGTACAATGACAGGACAGCACAGCGCCAGAGGGCAGCACCAACTGCATATAAAAGCGAAAACTTTCCAAGGAAATCGGAACTACAAGCTCTGTTAGCTCGAGAAAAGCTTTTAGTTACCTGTGCTCCTTACGGGCAGAGACTCATACCCAATCGCGGGCGCACGGCAAAGAAAAAATACCTCAATAGGCCCAACTCTAATGTCGAGCTTTCCTATTCCGGAAACATGCTTGCAAAGAAAAATCGTTCAGTACCCAAAGGGCTAGGCACAAATGGGACAAGGTCGTTCAACTCGAGAACATATTTTGCTACCAAGCACGTGGTGAGACTTGGATGATGGGGTTCACGATGTCGGTGAACGACACCTCGGCTAAGAAGGCGAAAGCGCCCGGGTCCAACACTTTAGCCGAGTTCTTACTTCACCGGAACCAGGCTCGGGGAGGAGAAAAGGTTCAGTACCCAATGGACACAGGCACAGAACGTCTAATTACACGAGGTAAGTTATAATTACACGTGAGCGACAATCGTCTCGGCAAAGAGTCATTATACACCCGCGCACTCGTCGACAGACAGGGAGGCTGTCACTGGCAAGGGATACCTACTACCCGAATTAAAGGCATGAAGAAAACGGATGTGCTGGGCCTCGGATGTCCCGATCACAAAGTGAACCAACAGAGGCGCAAATAACACAGTTCAATTTCCGGTAAAATGAAGCGAGATGACAGCTGTGTTGATTCTCACTCGTCACAAATGGAAGCGACGTTCGGTGTATTTGGGATTCTTCATCTGGAATAGGTGGACTCATTAATGTATGTATTAATGAGAGATCACAGCGTAGACAAGTGAGGTTTTCCCGATACAACACTGCGATAGGATTAGCAATCCGACAGTGAGAACTCAAGTTGCTCATAGAAAATGGAGGGTTTCCGGGAGACCACTGACCCCGAAAGGCAACAAAGGGTTTCAGCGAATAGATGGAATGATTGATAGATAGACCGTGGAACTTGCAGCACATCATACTTCACGCTCCCAGGCGGAAATCACACGATTTGTTTGATGTGGTTATAAGAGAGCGAACGCAGACGAAAAAAAGGATCTTCGAAATGCACTTGTGTTTAAGACATCACTATCCAGGATCGAATCTGCGATCTGTTGATAACAAATCAACAAATGACTTAATTACCTTGCCAGCTAAATCCTCTTTATTGTCTAAGGAAATGTGATGTAAACTTTTCTCAATACTAAAAAGAAAAAATCAAACTGTGTGGGAAATGTGTTTACCAGATCATTCTTATCTTCGTTATAGAACTATGTGTACTCAACGTGAGCTCAGCATGCGGCCGTCAAGAAAAACACTAAGAAGCTAATGAGAGCAGAAAATAACTCATGCTTTAGCAAGTCGAGTTCCGGACAATTATAGGTCATGTAACTAATATCCCATACTTCTGATCAATGATAGGAGAAGCTACTGATTCCAGTCGAAGTGTCTATATTTACCTAGACACAAAAATAATGATTGTATTTTAGTACACGCACATTCATGTATATATATATATATATATATATATATATATATATATATATATATATATATATATATATATATATACGTGTACAGTTATACCGAAACTGTAATATAATGAACATATGTACACATATACACGTCAGTACATTCATGCCAAGTATTTCGCGAATAAATAATGATCTTTTCAGCCGGAAAGTGCAACAGAATAGCCGGAAACAGAATAATAATTGTGCATTGAACGATACTTAAATATATTGTAATTTAGTGTTACTTCGTAGGCATTTGTTATTATTGTCATTGAATCTCCAGTAGTGTTGATGGTTGACCCGAGATATTTAAATGTTGCTGACATTCACTAATTGTTCTTTGTCAATGACTATTGTGAGTTCATCTCTGCTGATACGCATTATTTTTGTTTTTATGCGTCGAGGAAAAGATCTTGTGCCTCGCTATGATGTTTGACTGACATAATCATGTGTTCTAAACTTGTGGGGTTCCTTAATATTAGTGTGTTTCATCCACATATCTAATTTCTGTGAATCTCATATCCTCCTATATTATGGGGTTGAAGCTGTTTATAAAGTGGGTCTTCTCGTTAGTTTCGCGTGATCTTTTCTGTGTATATGTTGAACAGGTGTGATGAGAGGATACATCCCTGTCTGACTCCTTTTTATGGTCTTCAATCCAGTCCGATGTTTCTCCCTCGAGGCTGACAGAAACCTGTTGCTATTGATAAAGCATTTTAATAAGCGATATGAGATGGTCTGCATGTGAGAATCCCATACATTGGAGTGAGATATTTCAAATTTATATATTTATATATACAACTAAACTGGAACAATGTGTTCTCGCAGATAATATATATAAAACTACACTGGAACCATGTGTTCTCTATCTGATACTGTATATATATATATATAACTACTCTCGCATCGTGTGTTCTCTCCGATAAATTAAAAAAAATCAACGAACATTTGAGAGTATGTAATAAAGACAACAAATATATTTCGCTCATCAGTGAATCAATTGATATAACCCATTGCCTCAAAATACATATAGATTATTTTAATGTTTTTTCTGAAAGTATTGGAACAAAAACTGAATTCAGCGTACTTCTAAGAATCTTTAATTAAATTTTGTATTGCTCATAGCAAAAGAGAAAAGAGAAAAGAAAGAAAAGGAAAAAAAATGTTTAAAATTCACACATAAAACTAAAATAATTATATTTGATGGAACACTGAACACATGAGATAATGCTTAAAGTTTAATAAAGAAACATGTTATCATAGGGAAAAAAAGAAGATTTAGGTCAGGGTTAAAAAAACAACAACCCCAAAACAAAACCAAAAATATCATTTCCTTATATATAGTGATATATATATATATATATATATGAGTGGTCCTGGGTTCATTCCCCAGTTGAGGCGGAAATGTTTTCAGATCGCAACGGCTCCCAGGTCGACCCAGCCTTAAATGGGTACCGGATTAATCCGGGAAGTAAAGACTGCGAGGGAGAGGAGATGGCTACCGCCCTCATTTGCAGAGCCTGTGAAATGTGAGATCGCTAACATCTCACACCCATACGGCATTAATAAATGTTATGGGTTACTTTACTTTTTACTTTTATATATATATATTTCGGGCATATTCGGATAGATTTCGGGTATATAAAGAGACACAGTAGTTTAGAAAGATTAATCATGGAGGGAACTGTTACAGGAAAGAGAACAAGAGGAAGACTAAGACTACGATGGACACATGACATAGAAGACCTTCTTAACATGACACTAGAAGCTCGGTAGCTGGCACAAAATCGAGAGCGTACAGACTGACAGTGATGACAATGTTCCGTGAACGACACATCGCATAGATAGATATATATATAGTGTAAGCAATGGTTTTAGTAGCTACATAATTCTTACAAATGTAAAGACATATTTGTTATGTGTAAATTCAACATATTTTTAGGACAATTCGCTGAATATGTTATATATATTTTATGGACTATTGCCAGATAAATGTTCATAATGTTTACATTAAATATCTGAAAAACTAATATGCATATAGACAGATTAAGTGCACGTTTATCATGTATATATATTTTGCAATGAACAATAAATAAAAATTATGCATAAAACAGTGATTAATTATCACAGCAAAACACACAGTGCACTATCCACAGAGAAATTAAGAATAGGTTTAAAACTTGTTGTTTTCATACTGTGGAATAGTGTGAACATTGTTCATTTTAAGTACTATTTAACATATGAACGTAATCATACGATGATGAAGGTTTGACTGATGTCAGGAACATATTTTATGTTCAAGAAATAGTTTCCGAATTTAATGAACCACACCAAGAGTTTAGCGAAGATGTATTAACTTGCGCAGAGAAAGCTAAAATCAGATATGGTAGTTATGACAATTAAATTATTACTAAACTGATAAGTCTGAAGCTATAACAATATAATCCATTACATATGTGTGATGCAATTGTTTAAAAAATAATTTGTCATTTAATGCGTATAATATATATTTAACAATTTAAATGTGCATAAAAACAGTATTCAGGAGTCCGGATTTGTCATTTACCTCCTAAGCAACGCTGTCAAACTATTTTAGACCCCCCTTCTCCTTGATGTTTTATGTAATTGATGGGCATTCCCTAGAATTGATATTGTAAAAATAAAACGCGAATGATGGTTTTGCAATGATATTAATTAAGAACATGGGGTAAATCAATATATATATAAAATATAAAATGGGTTTAATAGCATATTATGTGGAACAAATGCACGGCGTCGACGTTTCGACTTATTAGGTTTTTATGGAATAAAGATAAACTAACAGAGAATAAACAACAAAGTAGATTGAAAAACACATAATACATAAACGACGGATGCGGAAAATGAAAAAGAAAATGAGCTGGATGATATAGACTGTGAGGCACAAGACAGTGATAATAAACTGTGGAAGTAGATGAAGAATCTCAGACATTGATATTATGTTGTTGTTATTTGTCTATATTCAGTTGCTGCTGAGTAGTTCTACTCTTTGTCGCTCAATGCCATTCTTAAAAAAGCGCAAGTCGTCTTTCGTCGACTTAGTGATCTCTGCAGTGAGTTAGTGACGGTTCGGAGTGTCTGTTAAAGTTTTTTTTCTGAAAGTTGAGAGGGAAATGCAGTCAATAAGGAGGTATTGGATGGTTTCGTTAAGATATGAGTAGTGTCTACATGTGGATAGTTGTAGGAGTCTGATGTGGGATTATGGCTATTGACCCTAGCATGGCCTGTTGGTCACTGAAAGATAAAAGATTGGTTTCTCTTGTAGAGTTGTGTATGTTGTCATTGTCCTCTGCGCATGTTATTTCAATAAATACATTTGCACCATTCAGCACATTTTACCATATGACCAGCCATATTTTCCTGATGTTTTTCCATAGAATGTTTATGACTGTTTCTATACTGGTAGGTCTTTTCTTGTGTTGTTTTATGCAATTTCTCCCGAAAGGTTGGCCTAAAGTGTTCGTTTTAAATTTTATTATAAAAATGAAAATACATTTTACGATAACAGGGTGAGAGAAAAGACAATAAAAAGAACTTAAATTTTTTTTTTTAGTTGTTTCTTTCATTTATTTCTAGCACTAGGCATATGTTAAGAAGTCATATCGACATAGATGTTGTTGTTTCGATCTCCAAGAAATACTAGCGATTGGCTCTTGCTTCGAGTGTGCAAGGGTGCGGTTTCTCCAGAACTTTATTTCATAACCAGACGATACCATTTCGCAGTGGTGTGCAAAGGTTTGAGATGAAGTCTCTTATTAAGAGGGATACATTATATAGTTTTGTGAATTGTTTACCTTTCCGTAACGTGTAGAGCTGGAGTCACAAGCTTCAGTGTCCCTGCTAATCATCCGTCCATGTCAGAGGTGTCCATAGAAACAGAAAACTCTGATCCATGGTCACTAGGGTGTGTGGGGCAGCTAGCAACAGGAACTAGCATTCCCATCATCCAAAGGGTCGTCAAATTGTGCAGGCCTACTATGTTGGCCCTATTCTGGTATATCCCAGGGAATTGTCATGTCACATCCCGTTTGCTGTATTAGAATTTTCTTTAATAATAAATCATCCATGCTTCTATATTATATTATTAATTTACCCATGCCACATTTGAAGCAACCTTGTTTATGTTTATGTTTTTTTAAATGTTTGCAACTGGGTCTAATTGGTCGTTGCAGTAATGACGCTTTTCGACACTTAACTAGTGTTAAATGTTTGCCATTCTCGAGGAATTTACATACATGTGCAGTGTGTATATGTGTTCTTGTTATCTGTGTGTCGATGAATCGGTCCATATTCATAGTAGGTTAAAAATATACACGTTGTAAGTCTTGACTAAAATCACATCTTTTCTTTAGGGATGTGGTGTAGTCAAAGACGGAAAATGTGTTGATTCAATCTGCCAGGCGAGTGGGTACCATCTGAGCAGACATAGTTCAAATCCAATTTGCTCTATAGTTCAAAAATAATTAATCCTCAATGCTTCTCTGTTATTTTATTCGGGTTTCACATAAGAAAATATTCACTATATTGGCATGTCCACTTACAGTTAGTTTATTGGCGCATCACCTGTGTGTTACTGGGGGCCAAATATGGGAACAAAGAATAGCGACAACGTTTACCTTTTATTAACATGCCGTATCAGAAGACTAAAGAGATTTTCAGGTGGAGATGGCTGTTCCATACAATGTTGAGTCAAAGTAACCAAGAAGTCATGCCTGAAGTTGGATGTGTCAGGCCGAAAGGTGCGAATATCGCAAATATAAACGATAACACATCGCAATCCGTTCTCCGGACAGCATCCTGCTCATTTACAGGCGTTTGAGAACGAACGGGAAATATAATAAGACTGTTGCATAATATTTAGTCTCATAGACCAATAGTAAGATCTTCAGATCTTGAGGGTGCTGATTGAGAGAGATAGACAGAATGTATGCAATTTTAAATTAAAGCGATACATCTGCTGTCTTTTCACATACACACGCACACATTATGTATGTATGTATATATATATATATATATATATATATATATATATATATATATATATATATATATATATATATATATATATATGTATGTATGTATGTATGTATGTATGTATGTATGTATGTATGTATGTATGTATGTATGTATGTATGTATGTATGTATGTATGTATGTATGTATGTATGTATGTATGTATGTATGTATGTATGTATGTATGTATGTATGTATGTATGTATGTATGTATGTATGTATGTATGTATGTATGTATGTATGTATGTATGTATGTATGTATATGCATTATCATCGTACATCGTGCCCTCCTACTTGTAATTGCAGTCTTATGACTGTAACTGACTAATATATTATATCATTATATCGTGTGCAAATATCACAGAAATGTCGACAGTTATTGACTCGGTATTTTAACTGTCACTACTTTGATCTTTTCTGCTGGCAACCCACGTAGAGCTTGATGAATTAAAGATCGTCTGACAGAGTAATGTCATAATTGATTGCAAGCTCAGGTAAACGAAGGTGTGAGACATGTAACTATCGCAGAATTAGTTGCTGAATCTAAGAGTGGGTATAGTGAGACTTAGAAAACGCAGCTGACATGATTGAACAAAATGACATGGTATGGTTGCTCTATCCTAGATAATGTTGCTGGAAGGAGTACTCTTTAAAATATGATACAAATTAAAAGGTAATAGACGGGATTTGAACCAGGTCTGTGCTGTTGGCATTTATTCGCCTCGCCTGCCGAAGACTGATGTGACTGATGTGGGCTATTGGCGCAAATAAAACGGCGACAAAATGCATTTCTATTCTCTGGACTATATCCTGCTGGAAATCTAGTAGGGTCATTATCTTGCTGGAAGAGAGATCCACTGGGAGTTTGAGAATGAACGCTGAAGAAGAATTCATCTCGAAACTTGAATTAACAAATTTTGTGAATTAAACCACATTGCATTTCTAATAAAGAATTTGTCTTTTAAGTCAAGATTTACAACGTGTATATTCTCATGTTACTATGCCAAGATTTAGAACGTGTATATTCTCAAGTTACAATGTCCAGACTTACAATGTGTATATTCTCAGGTTACAATGTCCAGACTTACAACGTGTATATTCTCATGTTACTATGAATGTGGACCGGTTGATCGACACAGACAACAATGCGCACACTGAAAATTTCTCAAGGAACACAGATGCATTTAATTTACTCCAGGGGCAATATGGTGTGTGTGTGTGTGTGTGTGTGTTGTTGTTGTTGTTGTTGATGTGTGTCGATCGATCGGACCATTTTCATAGTCACTTGATAATGTAGACTGGAATTCTTGACTAAAATAGTATTTTTTTTTAGAGATGCGGTGTGGTCGGGTTCGCAAACCGTACTGACTTAGGTGAATAGGTGTCAGCTGAACGGACCCGATTCAAATCCCGTGTATTGCTTTATGATGTTCACTAGAACTCCTTGATACTTCCTATTTATATTATAGATTGAACGTATTGGTGTGTATTACTGAAGTAATGTGTGCATGCTCAGAGACATGGTCATTTCAGATGAAATGTTACAAACATATACACGTTTTGTCTCTAATTGATTTCTTATATTTTACGTCTGTTGCAAACGTCATACATTCAGATTGAAATCTGTTTCGCCCCTGTATTGTCTTCTCCACATCACATGCCTTCATCCTCCACATCTGGTATATATTTACCATCAACCTCATGTCTTAATATGTGCGCAAAATATCCCGGCATTATGAAACAAAAGCAAGAAATTATTACATAAAATAATGATTCTTTGTGAAATATGAAAGTATGATAAATATAACACGTGAAACGTTTTTAGTGAGTTTTATTTACAAATATTGGTTAACACTTTTACATATTTCCGTTAATTTTCACGCCTAAGCAGTGGTTGCTAAAAAAACCCACTTGACTGGTGTTCCCTTCAGCAATTATTTAGTAGCGATGGCGAAATTAATTTATTTAGTAACACTTAGAGATGGTTAGATGGCGATATTAACTTATTTAGTAGAACTTAGATGGCTATTCTTCTTCTTCTTCTGCGTTCGTTCTCAAACTCCTGCAGATTAGCAGGATGTAGTCCGGAGAACGGAATGAGTTGTGTCATGGTACATCATTGCTGCGATATCTGCGACTTTCGGCCTGACACATCCGACTTCAGCATGACTTTGGGTCACTGACCCTATATGGGATAGCCAACTCCATCCCATAACCTCCTTAGTCGCCTTTTACGACATGCGTGGAAGGTAAACAGTGTTGCTTTTTCTTCTTCTTCTTCTTTCGTTCACTTGAAACATGTCTATATCTGTAATTCTGTCTCCTTAATAACACTCACTGTCTTTTGTAGTTCATACAGTGTCCCATAGAGCTTTGATTCCAGTGTTATTTCCTCTGGCCAATATGTCTGCCTCAGCGTTTCATACTCAGAACACTCTTGAAGTATATGTTTGGCACTCTGTGCTGCCTGTCCACACGTACACATGGCCGTGTTGCCAATCTTGAACTTTGTATACATGTGACTGCGGAGTCGGTTGTGTCCTGTTCTGAGACGTAGAATTATAACTTGTTCTGATCTGTTCATAATGTGATAGTCATCTTGTGTTGGTGTTTGTGGCTTTCTTATTGACTTGATCATCTGTTTTTTTCAGATGGTAGGTGATTGGTATATCTGGTTGGTCTTCGGCAGCACCTTCCTTAGCCAGGTGGTCTGCTTTTTCATTTCCAGGTATTCCACAGTGAGAGGGTATCCACTGCATGGTTACCCTATACTGGTACGACAATTAGCTAAGTCGTTTTTTCAAGTCTGTTAGTTTTCCAGACTGGAGAGCTTGAAGCACTGACCTTGCATCTGTCAGGAACACCACAGGCTGTAGGCCAGAGTTGGAGTTCAGCAATTTTTAGCTGCCACACTAATTGCCTGGATTTCTGCATCATAATTATTGCAGAATTTTCCTGTCGGTGTTCTAATTGTATCTCTAGGCTTGTGTGGATATTCTATATATACACCTGCACCTCCATTCCTCACAGCATTCTGTGCTGACCCATCTGTGTATATTCTGACCCATATATCTTGTGGATATTCCTCATCCAGGAAACTGAGGGTGACTGTCCTTCGCTGCACACTGTTCTGTTCGTCCTCGTTTAGTATTCCTTTCACATGGGTCTGAATGTATATTGACATTCCAAGCCTTTCACTCCACGGGGTTTGTCCTGGTACAGACCTTAAGGGGCTGTCAACTTCAGATAGGTCTGTAAGTTGTCTACGGAGTCGTTTAGCTTGATGGATAAAGCTGCTTCTTTTCAGTCGCCCCATTGCTAGATTTTGGAATCTTTCCTTCATTGGATGACTTGGCATACACTGAAACTTTTCTGCTTGAATTAGTACTTTTGTGTCTCTGCGTTCGCTAAATGTTTGCATTCTTCCCATTTTCTGCATCTCTGCTATGGGTGTTGATTTCATTGCTCCCAATATTATTCTAAGTGCCTGGTTTTGCACTTTATCTAGATCTTGTAATGTGGTGTTTGATGCAGGACTCCATGCAGCTGAACCATATTCCAGGTGTGGTCTTATGTCTTGCTAGTAAACTTTACTGAGTATATTTCCACTGGCTCCGTATGTGGTTCCACTTAGTTTTCTCAGGATAGCTAACGTCTTCCTGGCTTTTGTTGTTGCTTTGTTTATGTGTTGTTTTCATGTCAGCTTATGATCAAAAGTAACTCCGAGGTATGTTGGTTGTTTGTCTTCTTTCAAGAGCTCTCCATCTATCTTGATATGACCAGCTTTTTGTTTTGGTGAGAGGGTAAAGATGTAGTGCTGCACTTATCTGTGTTAATGATGACGCACCATCTATTTGCCCATAAGGTTAGGGCAACGATAGCTCTTTGTATTTGTTTAGTGGCCACTGTTGCATATTCTTCCGTGCACCAGATCACCAGGTCGTCAGCATACATTGTCACTTTGATCCCGTGTGGTAGTTCAGCAACTAGGTCATTGATGAAAACCAAGAAAAGTGTGGGTGACAGAACTCCTCCCTGGGGGACTCCATGACGCAGTAGAACTTTCTTGCTCTTGCGACCATCTAGTTTTACCCTGGCTCTTCTATTATGCAGGTATGCTTTTACCCATTTGTACATTCTTGAGCTAAACCTGCAATTTCGCAATTTCTTTAGGAGCCCTTCTTTCCAGAACTTATCAAATGCTTTCCCGAGGTCTATCCATGCTGCTAGTACCAGTTTCTTATCTTGGAAGGCATCCTCAATCTCTTGGGAGAGGTAGGTTGCCTGATCTTCAGTAGAGTAGCACTGTCTGAAACATGCTTGCTGTGATACCAGAAGGTTTTCACTTTCAAGGTACCACTGCATCCTAAGATTGATAATGCGTTCCATTGTTTTGCATAGACTGCTTGTGAGGCTGATGGGCCTGTAGTTGGAGACTGTGTTGCCATCGTTTCCTGATTTGAGGAGTGGTATCATTATTGCTTCTCTCCAAGCCTGTGGTACATTACCTGTGGACAAGCTTGTGCTAAAGATCTGCAGTAGCTTTGCTCTTGCTGCAATTCCCAGGTTTCTAATAATTTCATTGGACACTCCATCAGCTCCAGGAGACTTTTCATTTTCAATTTGGATATTGCATGCCCCAGTTCTCTCCATTGTGATTGGTGCTTCCATGACTTCAGGTATAGGTTCACTTTGTCCAATGTTTTGCTGGTTCTCTCGAACCTCCTGTTGTTTGTCTGGGCTGACTTTGACGTTATTGTCTTCTGCAAAGAAATCTGCAAAGAAATCTGCAAAGTAATCAGCTGCATGTTTACCTGTTAAAATGTTTCTATCTTTATAAAGTGTGATCCTGGTATTTCTCACTGTACCTTCATCATTTAGTTGTTTTACAAGTTTCCATAAATTCCTAGTATCTCTTTCTAGGTTCAGCGACTGTTTTTTCTTTCCAGCTGCTCCGTCTGTCATGTAACTTGGCTCTTTGAAATTTAGCCTTTGTTTGCTGATATTTGTTGTGATGTTCTTGGCTAGGTCTGTTCTCAGCCTGCTGTCTAGATGGTTCCATCTCATTTTGCAGCTTTTCCAGTTCATCATTCCAGTAGGGTTTGTAGTTTTTGCGTGCCCCCCCCCCCCTGGGTATGGTTTTACTAGCAGCATGTAGTATACATCTATTAAATTCACTCACTGCTCTATTGATGTCTTTGTCCAAGTTCATGTCCTTAGCTAGAACACTGGTTAAATGCTGGTACATTTTCCAGTCTGCCGTTTTATAGTTCCACCTAGTGAACGTGCTGCTGTCCTTGGTAAATTCATTGTGGATTTCCAGAAATACTGGTCTGTGGTCACTACCCCCAAGCTGCTTTCCAACGACACGTGTGATGTTCCATTCCAAGCCTGGTGAGTGGAATGCCAGGTCTGGTGTAGAGGTGGTGTGCCATGCTCTCGAATAGAAGGTTGGTGAGTCTGCTGGCTGGTTAATAAGGATGCGATTATTTTCATCATGAGTGGCTGTTGAAGTCACTACACACCATAAGTCTCTCTTTATCTGGAATTGTGTCTAGTGCCAATGGTTTATCATTTGGGCAGTAGTAGTTCAGGAGATGGAATTCTGCACTGTCTGTTTTTAGGTGGAGCATCTGTTATTCTGCCCCTTCCATATATACTTCCAGATGACATGCGCTGATATTGTTTTTAACAAGTGTCAGAATTCCACCCTTTCGCCTGTCCTTTCTGTCAGACCGCTAGCACTGGTAGCCTCTGATTTTGAAGGCTAATTTCGCTGCTGAGGTGTGTTTCTCGGATGCAGCATATATTAACTTGTTCTTCACTGAGGACATTTTAAAGTTCCAATTTTTTGCTGTATCCATCTCTTTTACTGTTGACACCCTCAGCATTCCAGTGCATTATTGTTATTGATCGTTTGTTTGTTTGGCCAGTAGCTCTATTCCCTTGCCTGCTGGCTCCTCGGAGCAATTGAGAAGGACTTCCATTAACTGAGGTTGGGCCCTTTCGAGGTATAGGGCCCGGCACCGTCCCTGCCTGAACGTCCGCCACAGGGCAGGCACCATAACTATTTATAAATACAGATATGTTTCCATTGTGTTTTGTGCGTGGCATCCTGATTATCTGTGCGCCTTTTGGCTGGATGCCTCCGTCTTCAGCACTCTGCTTACTTGGGCAGGACTATGGTCCTGCTCGAGTTGGACTGTCCGACCAGTCTTAGTTTCCATCCCCTGATGGCTGAACTAAGCCCCATCACCACTGCATGGTGCTGGCCTCGATGGGGACAGTGTTGCGTTTCTTTGCTCTCCTTTTGGGCCCCGACAATACATGGGCGTAGATGACGATATTAACTTATTTAGTAGAACTTAAATGATGACTAACGTATTTAGTAGCACTTATATGGCGATATTAACTTAATTACTAGCACTTAAATGGCGACATTAGCTACGTAGTAGCACATAGATGACGACATTAACTTACTCAGTAGCACTTACTTTGTATCTATGACGAAATTAGCGTAGTTAGTAGCACTTAAATTGAGACATTAAATTACTTAGTAACACTTAGATGGCGATATTAACTTATTTTGTAGAACTTAAATAGTGACTAACTTATTTAGTAGCACTTAGATGGCGACATTAACTTATTTAGTAACGATGGCGATATTAACTTATTTAGTAACGATGGCGATATTAACTTATTTAGTAACGATGGCGATATTAACTTACTTAGTAATTAGGGCGATATTAACTTACTTAGTAGCGCTTAGATGGTGACTTTAAATTACTAGCACTTAGATGACGATAGTATCTTACTTAGTAACGCTCATTTAATAATGATGGCGACTTTAACTTACTCAGTAGCACTTAGATGGCGACTGACATTAACTCACTTATTAACAATTAGATAGCGACATTAATGTACTTAGTAGCGATGTCGACAATTCGTATCATGCCAATATCATCTAACGATTTTATGATTTCTCCAGTGAAAGCCTATACTTAGGTGTTCAATGTTCATGAGTGCCGGTCTATGAGGCTACCATAACAAAACGCTCAAAGAAATGTTGCAACTGTTAAACAAATATTCTTGTTTCCTGGAATTTCAATCCATGTTTCTTGCAATGTCCGTACATATTTGTTTTGTTTTTTGTGGTTTCTTTTCTTTAATTATCAACATTTAATTGGTATATGAAAACGGTTTCGTTGACATCAACTTTTGTCAATCATCAGTGGAAGCTACAACTCTGAAAG
>CM067299.1:92058632-92407223 GCA_034231615.1 Meghimatium bilineatum
TGCGTTCTGTCTGCATGTGATATTATCAATCTTTGACCTTTGCTGCTCGGCACATATCTCTTAATAGTTCCATCCACATTCCTTTTCATTAGTGTGGTGAGCGTTTATCCATGTTTCATATCTTTCTCTCTCTCGTCTCTCTCTCTAAATATATATATATATATATATATATATATATATATATATAATATATATATATATATATATATATATATATATATATATATATATATAATATATATATATATATATATATATAAACATAATTTTCTTTACGCATATTCCTAATTTGTCTTAAATTTACTTCTGAGAGTTATAAAATGAGATTTCTCACAAATGACGCTTCTACCACATGCATATTTGCTAAATGTAAATCCAGCACCTTGCAGATTTTCATAATTTAATTTTCGAATTGTGAATGTTGTTCTTTTTGAGATACGTTTCAATTTCTTTAGTCTCAATGCTTTTTTTGCATTCGAAAAGTCTATGAGTGGCTTTTTAAATAATATCTTCATTGAAGTTATCTATAACATTGTTTCTTACTCTCATTTCTTTTTCTTTTGTAAAATGTTGGTTATCTTCTCGTAACCACATTGATGGTGTTGTGCAGTTTATATCCATGGCATGCTGTATTCTTTTTTGATGCCTTAGAAATTCTATGAAATAGAGTACCGTGGTGCTCCTATTGTGAAAGTTTTTTGGTACAATCTAATAGCTATACATTTCTGTGTAACACATTTAACTTTCAAAAACAGGGTTATAATATAGTCGTAAATGCTGTTTTATGATACGCTGTAAATAAATGCAAAAACTTGATATGTTGAAGACAGAGAACAAACAAATTATCAATATGTAACTCAATATTTGGTAATTACACACACTACTGTAGAAAAGCCCACAAACTCATATTTGTTTCACTAACTTAACTGGCACAATGACCTGTACGCTAAATACTAGGAGTGGTGTAAAATAAACAACAAAAACTCGTGGTACCTAATGGTATCTCACATGTTTCTTATCGATGTCTTTCGGAGGTGAAATAAAAAAAATCTTCATGTACACCTCGTGACGACAGCTATGGCAAAGTTTCCTTTATTTCCACACTCAAAAAGCCTCCCTGCATTCCTTAACAGAAAAACACACAGTAATGAAAGTTTCGATATGAACTGACCCTGTAAAACAAAACAGTAAACATGATAATTTCTACCGTAGATCCGTTTACTTATATGGCTATCAATAAACAAGTATAGCTACATAAAAAACGACATTCGTTGCGACTGATGCTATAAATCCGTTCAGTCTTGATAATAATTAATCACAAATCTTTAATGTGGTTATGAAATAATACACTCATACAAAATATGAAGCCCATACGCTCAATAATTACGGAGATAATAGACAATATCGGTAATCAACTATTAATGAATGTACTATAATACATGAAGGTGTATGCATTTGCATAATCTATGTAGTTTGCTATACATAAGTACATGCTCATACACATGGGCCCCCTACACACTTTGACATAAACTATGACACTTTGACATAAACTATGACACTTTGACATAAACTATGACACTTTCACATAAACTATGACACTTTGACATAAACTATGATACTTGGGAAGATGTTGCACGACATAACATTGCATGGTGATCTGTATATAAACAAATAGTGACACAAGAAAACAGGATCAATTCAGCAGCTCAACAGGAGAGACTGGGCTAGAAAATTAAGAGCACATCAAACATCTCATGCCGAAATATTCCATGAAATTTTGCGGCCACTGTACGGTTATCAGCCATATATGAACTCTAAGACAAGGATATATTGTAAACTGAATTTCATAACAGGCTATCGATAAATTACGCCACCATTAGTTTGAAAATGTTTGTTCCCCCCCCCCCCCCCTTGTTAATAACTTGTCAAGAATCTTCCTCCCCCCCTCCCCCATTCCGTTTTATTATGTAAAATTCCACCCCTCCCACTCAAACTTTTAGCAGGTAGATTGAGAATAAACGACATAATTTTATCGAATATTTAAAATGTATTTTCAGTTTCAAACAATTTATTTAATGTATGTAAATCATTTTTGTTGACGTCAACTTTTGCCAACATCCACCCTCCCTACCTCCCCCCAGTTAACAACTTAAACTTTTTTCAGACCCTCTCACTTCTCCTAATTCTTGATGTAAATGATGGATCATCATTTATGACGAACATCTGATAAAAGGATAATATAAATTATTATATTGACAGGAATAAAGAAGAAAGCGGTTTACTTTTCAATCTATACCATAAACAGTGAATAAAATATAGAATATAAACACAGCATAATACCACACAAAAAAGATTAAAATGTATGTACTCTGTGAAACTACTGCATAATTAACTGTTAGTTTAGTTTCAGTTATTATTGCTTGTTTTATTTAGTCTTCTAAATGTGACAACTGTTATTATACATCTTTTCTTAAACTTATCATTGAGTGTATGTGGAAGTCTGTGCATATACCGTCCGTTTATACTACCTGAACAGTCATCAAGTAAAACATTCAATCTAGCAAAGCACAATTTTTCATCAAAAGTGAAATTCAGGGTAAGAATTTTTTGCTTAAAATAAACTAAGGAATGAACGTACCGGGAATTGAACACATTACGTTGATGTGCAAATACAGATCATTATCAGTGTGCTACTTCAATGTCCTCAAACAATCTACTATAGCACAGATACACGGCATAAGACCGGAGATTGGCGCTGCTATTGATTATAGTTATGAGCGACTCTGGACTAATTCAGGTTGTCTAGTACTAATAAGATCTGCAAATGAAGGATATTGAGAATGTAGAGACAGAACTGAGATTAAATGTGAATGTTGAGAACATCGTATGTCTGGGGCACACTTCTATGAGTCCTCTCTTATGTATTGGTGACTAGAGGCTAGGCGAGGGTGGAACTCCAAAATGTCCATGAAATCAGCTATTGTTAATTTTATTCTATAGCACTAGGTTGTTTATCTTTTAAAGGTTATTTTGTGGTTATATCTCCTGCTCATGTAACAATGCCCGATATGATGCACTCAAAAGTGATATTAAGGTTAATAGTGTATTGTCATGATGTGAAACTTCCGGTTATGGCGCGTGATTGTGGTTTACTATCATTGCTTGCCTAAATGGAAGTAATGTTAAGTATTTCAGGACTTTATAACTGGAATATGTGATTTCTTTTCTAAATGTCATTGACTAGAACACGGTTTAACACGGTTTAACCATCTGGAGACTCTGAAACAACACTGTGACTTGTCTAGCAAATCGACAGTGTAGAATTAAAACGCTCGTAGAAAACATGGAGAGTTCTGAGAATAGAGATGTTTCCTATTTGCAAAAAGCAAACATGTGAAGATGAACGCCAAAACCCCGTCGAAGACGAATGTGTTGGGCCATTGTCGCAAATAAGACTGCGACACAACGCATTTCTATTCTGTGGAATACATCCTGCTATAAATCTAAAATGGATCATGGTCCTGCTACAAGAAAGATCCAGCAGGAGATTGAGAATGAACGCTGAAGAAGAATACCAAAATTGAACTATATAAAACGAACATCACTACGCTACCATTGTCAAACATGGATACTAATAATAAAAGACAAAAGGAAACATGTTACAACAGAAATGACTTGTCTACGTAGAATTCTATTCTAGGAGTAGCAATAAGAGGTAGAATCAGAAATGAAAACATCACAAGGCGAACAAACACATTGACAATCCTAAATTACATCATAAGACAGAAGAATAAGTGGTTTTCACATGCTTCGAAACTACCATCGGATAGTACCCCTCAAAAAGCATTGCTATACAAACACAATGAATACAAAGCCAGTGGCAGACAAAAGATTCCATCAGTAAAATATTTCATCTGTAAAAGATGGAATACAGAAATAAAAGAATCAACGACAACAAACATATGAAGCACACAAAAAGTCCGTCTCCAGAGAACTCTTCTACCCTTGACAAACAAAGGAGTATAAGGTGAAAAGAAAGAAAGATGATGTGATCTAACAACGAGGTTAAGGTTAAAATTGCATTGTCATGAAGTGATTTAACAATAATATTAATAATTCACTTTCGGAATGTGATCTAACAATGAGACGGATAATGAAAATGTGCTGTGTTTACAATAAAATGTGTCACTTATGATCTACTGACATAGAAAATTCTCACAAATATAGCGTACACTTTATGAAATACAAGAAGTTGTTTTTCATATTCTTCTTGATAGGATCTTTCGGTTTGTGAAAGTTAAACAAAACACATTTTGAGGAACTCGGAAAAGATTATAAGAAATACAAAATACATACAACAAATAGACATGTGAAATCAAATAAGTGAAACACAATATGCTGCATGATATTCAATATAAACATAGACACAAAATGCTGCATGATATTCAATATAAACATAGACACAAAATGCTGCATGATATTCAATATAAACATAGACACAAAATGCTGCATGATATTCAATATAAACATAGACACAAAATGCTGCATAATATTCAATATAAACATAAACACGATGTGTTGCATACTATTCAATATTGTTTTTTCTTCTCGAACCCCAGGAATTTCGAGCAATTAGCTCTTACTTCCCATGTGCAGTAGGAAGATTTCTCTCAGCTTTATTTCATACACAGGAGGCTTCAGATTTCAGCATAGTGCAATGCCTATTGAAGAGGCCTTCTACTCAGAGATAGTTTACTTGGGTCACCCATTGGTTGTCTTTCCTCCAACAAGGCGGTTCGCAGCCAGCGAGCTGTTCCTCGTTTAGGAAGACCAAAGACATTCCATTACCACCCTTTGTGTTCCTAGGTCTCAGACCTAATTTCTTCCGTATGAGCCGTGTTGGGTAACGGTGACGTTCGAATTAACTCAGGGTTGATGCACCTTCCTAGACAAAGTGCTGCTTTGCCAAACACGTCGGGGGTCTGGGATTTTACCTGTGCATTTTTCACTCACTCGCCTCTTCCGCTTGAAATGGCCTTTCAATCCATCGCCAGGCGCGGTATGTGTATTTAGACTCTTCCCCATTGCGTATATTACCCAAAGAAGTAGATAAAATACCAATCTCATGGGCTTCGCAGTGGGCCCATGGGTACTGAATCCAATTCTCTCTGTATAAGCGGTGTTGGGCACTGGCCGACAGCCGAGTTGGGCTTGGTTTGCAGTGTCGTTAGAGACTTGTGACTCCTCTACGTTGTCCGCAGTGTCTAGAGTTCGAGTCTCAACACACCTTCGGTCAGACATTTAAACAATGCACTCACCGACATTTGATCAATGCTTGTCCTGCGTGCGATGGGGAGCTGTATTCAAAGATTTTTTCCATACCAAGAAGTGCATATTTAAGATGGCGTGTCCAAAACTTGAGTCATTACTCCTACTTTGAATGGGTTCAATTGTAATGGGACATGTGGGCTTCTGTGTGTTTCTCGAGTGTGAACAGCATTTCGGTCAGTGGGTCTCGTGCTGGACTATTGTAATTTCGTTGCTACTGAGCCAACCCAGTTCACACACTACGCTGCCTTCTAGCATGTGTTACTTTTTCCATATTTGGTGTGTACTCGTAAGATCAACGTGTTTTAAGGACATTGACTTTTCGTCACCCCTCCAATGTTTCTGCTTTTTAAACAGGCCGAGTCATAATGCACAGATACCTAGCATCATTGAGTGCCGACAGTGATGTTGGATGTAATGACATAGCGGTTTCGGAGATATTTTCGGTCTCTCTGCAGGCAATTCTCATTTCATCCACTGCATCCACAGCCACGGACACGAGTCTAAAAGTGTTAGCCAGGAATAGGAAGAGCAGCTGTATCTCTGTTTCCATGGTAAACCAGGAGGAGGTTCTTTTAGGATCTTGATTATCTGTTAACCTTGGTTCAGCACAAGAGCAATGTGAGACCATTTGCATCCCACTATTCAATATAAACATATACACGATATGTTGTACAATATTCAATATAAACATACACACGATATGCTGTATAATTTCAATATAAACATATATACGATATAATTCATACTATTCAAAGTAAACATAGACACAATGTACACTGTTGTGATATAGCGGGTTTATATAGAAGGTTACTTTGTGCAAGTAAAGACAGGAAATCGTAACATCACATTAACTAATTCAATTTTCCATGAAAATCTATCTATTTTCAATATTCGTGATTTCTCACTAGAACTATGCCTGCTTTCTAGATATGATTCAGAAAGAATTATTAATTTATACAGACGTGAAAAACAGCACAATAATCTGCCACTGAAAGAAAGGTATACGATTGTGCGCGGAGAACACGAAATCTGATTGACTGTATCATAAATTCAAGAGGAAATACAGATTGACATTGTCATCAATATTCATGAGGTCTGGTTGAGACTAGCGCATACATTTGCTGTAAAATTGGCTGTTTCACAACTCTTGGAATAATCGGAATTGACTTGACAAGAAATTCGATTGTGTGAAGTACTTCTGGACACGCGATGTCATGCCTACGTATATACATACATATTTTATTGCATATTCATAATAAACATATAAGAGTGAGTTATATCTGGTAGATATTGTGTCTGAGTTATATCTGGTAGATATTGTGTCTGAGTTACATCTGGTAGATATTGTGTCTGAGTTATATCTGGTAGATATTGTGTCTTATATCTGGTAGATATTGTGTCTGAGTTATATTTGGTAGATATTGTGCATGAGTTATATCTGGTAGATATTGTGTCTTATATCTGGTAGATATTGTGTCTTATATCTGGTAGATATTGTGTCTGAGTTATATTTGGTAGATATTGTGTCTTATATCTGGTAGATATTGTGTCTGAGTTATATTTGGTAGATATTGTGCATGAGTTATATCTGGTAGATATTGTGTCTTATATCTGGTAGATATTGTGTCTTATATCTGGTAGATATTGTGTCTGAGTTATATCTGGTAGATATTGTGTCTTATATCTGGTAGATATTGTGTCTGAGTTATATTTGGTAGATATTGTGCATGAGTTATATCTGGTAGATATTGTGTCTGAGTTATATCTGGTAGGTATTGTGTCAGAGATATCTGGTAGACATTGTGTCTGATATATATCTGATACATATTGAATTATTGTGTCTGAGTTATATCTGGTAGATATTGTGTCTGAGTTATATCTGGTAGATATTGTGTCTTATATCTGGTAGATATTGTGTCTGAGTTATATCTGGTAGATATTGTGTCTGAGTTATATCTGGTAGATATTGTGTCTTATATCTGGTAGATATTGTGTCTGAGTTATATCTGGTAGATATTGTGTCTGAGTTATATCTGGTAGATATTGTGCATAGTGAGTATATGTATGGTCTGTTTTGTCTTACAGACGATCATTAAGCAAAATTAAGAAGCAATTCATTGAACACTTTGTCAGGAATGAGAACTTTTCAACCAACAAAAGATTTTCGTTTGCATCTTTCTCTTCTATCTTACATATCTGTAAACATATTGTTTCTGAACAACGTTGCCCCCAGGTTATGCCTTCAGACTGCCCTTGTTTAGACTGTATTGCCCAAGATTTTGGAGTCTATAAAGCAGTCTTTCGTTGAGGATTTAAATATATCTTTATATCTCATCATTCGTCTACTGCGGGCTCGATGGCCTTCAGCATGTCCTCCAAATAGTACTTGTTTTGGGATGCCGCAGTTTGGCATTCTGCAGATGTGACCCAGCCAATGCAACTATTTCTATTAAGTGTTTCCATGGCAGATGGTAGTTAGTGCTGCGAACAATTCCTTATTGGTGATTTTGTCGTGCCATTTAATGTTTAAGATTTTGCAGAGACATTATAGGTGAAAAGTATTTAGTCTCCTCTCGTGTTTTGTGTAGGTAGTCCATGTTTCGGATCCGTGCTCAGCACGCATGTGTGATAAATCTATATCTTTGTTTTCAGTTTTACTTTCGGCTTTTCCAAGGTCTTTTTGACGGTCCGCCAAAATGGTAGCCTCTTTCCCTATGCGTGCGTTTATTTTATTGTCTAGGGAAATGGTTTGATGTAATTGTGCATCCTAGGTAAGAAACAAAAGTTCAAATTTCTGTATATGATATTGTTGTTGAAGTTGATGTTTGTTAGTGTTGTAGATCATTGATGAATTACCACGGTTTTTGTGTGATATCTATTGTCATAGAGAACAGTTCACAGGCCTTTGTTATATTGTCAATTTGTAATTGCAAGGTGGACTTATTGTATGCTACTAGTGCAACATCATTAGGGAAGACAAGTTCTCTGATTGGTATTTCGGATGTTTTTGTCTTTGCTCTGAGACGCAATAATTTGAAGAATGATCCACCGTAACAGGTGCTTGTGTAGACGCCAACTGCTGCAGCTATAAGAGCATATTTCAGAAGCGCTGTGAAGAAGATTCTTAAAAAGGTTTGGGTAAAACGAACCCGTGCTTTACTCCAGTATGTACTACAAATCTGTCAGATGTATTGAATTCGAACGATACCTTTGTGCGCATGTCTTCATGAAATGAAGTAATCGTCTAGTAATTTCGGTGGACAACCGTAAAGTTTACAATTAAATATAGAACTGGCTGATAACAGTGCCAAAAGCCTTAGGTAGATCCACAAAAGCCATAAAGAGTGGCTTCACCTGTTTGCAACATTTTCACTGTAGTTACCGAGGGGTAAAGATTATGTATGTAGTGGATCTTTTAGCTCTGAAATCGCACTGTGACTCCGGCAGGACACTTTAGACAAGCTGTTGTTGTCGCTTTAGAAGGATACGTGCAAAAACCTTCCTGATGATGCCGAGAAGGGAGACGCATTTGTATTTGTTCCAGTCATCTTTGTCACTTGTATTCCTTGTAGAGAGTTACTATCTTTGCGTCCCGCATATCGTGGGTCATTTGGTATCCCACCCCCAGCACATTATAAGGGATTGGTACGGGTGAGGGGAATGCCATTTCTGTTTTCCTTCATGATTTCAGCGGGAATGTTGTCTGCTCCTGTTTCCTTGCCGCTTGTAACTTTATTTATCGCCTTAAGGGGGTCAGCCTCTGTGGGTTCATCGTCAAGCTCTGTCATTTATATGTGTTGCTCAAGTAAGTTAACTAGCAGTGGGCCTGCAAGATTGTCTTTAGAATACAGAGTTGACTAGTGTTAAACCAATCTTACAAGTTTTTTTGCCTTTCTCTAATATATGATCACCAGCTTTCGACTTTAGGGGGCAATGTTTGAGATCTTTGGTCCGAGAGCTACTTTGATGTTTTTATACTTCATCATGAAGTTTCCCATATTTAAACAGCAGTCTGTATTTTGTGCTTAAATCTAACCAATGTTTGTTTGCAAATGTTCTTCATTCCTGTTGCACTAGTTGTTTTGTGTGCTTGAGGTGGTCGTGTGAGCTATTTCAGGAGATCTTTTCGAACTTTAAATATTCTTTCTTTTGCATTTCTATAACTGCGAGGAGTGTTGCTTTATTTTCTTCTACTCAATCATTGCTAAAGAATTTATTTGTGCTGAACGTCGATACTTCACTATCGTATATGCGTGTTTTCAAGTTGTTTCAGATGTTATCCTTATTTACCTTATTTTCTGTGCATTGTTCATTTTTTATGTCCATCCAATAAGTTAATGTTTTAGAAAATAGTTCTTCAGTTTCTGAGGTTTGTACCCGTGAGACGTTTATTTTGGGATTTTCTGGTTAATATAATGCGTGAAATGTCGTTGGTTTTATGTTTATTTTACTGATGATTAGCGCACGGTGTGTATTAAAGTCTACTCTATATAGAGATCGTGTGATTCTTACTAAGTTAAGATATTTCCTTCTAGTGAGAATCAGGTCCAGCTCGAACACCATAAGACTGTAAATGAGCTTGCTTGCAAGTAAGCTGTTTGTTACGCACAAGTGATTATTACGCAAAATAATGCATTGTTAAAAGATTCTTTGTCCATTTTAGTTTTTGTTTCAAGTACCATGATGACCCAAGCATGCCGATCATACGCGTTTGTCGGTACTCATCATGGCATTTAGATTACCCAGTATAAGCAACTGTTCTTCTGATGGAGTGGAGTCCACGATGCTCTGTGGTGAGTCATATAATTTCTCTTTGTCTTCTGCAGTGGCAGAAGTGACTGTGTTTTGCACTCAGCTGTAGTGATATTATACGCTTGGACACTGCTGCTGGTGCAGTAATATTGATAAAATTATGTTTTTACGGCGAAACCGACTCCGTACACTATATGTTGATCTTTATTTAGTATTTAGTACCTGCCAGAAAAAGTGTAGTTTCTTTCTGTAACTGATCTTTTGATCAGGAAAATGAGTTTCCTGCAAGGCAACAATGTCGATGTTCAGTCTCCCTATGTGATAGCATCTAGGGATGGGATTCCTCACACCAGACGATACGACATACGGCCGCATAAAGTTTTTTTTAACAAGGGGGCGAGTGTGATAGCATCTAGGGATGGGATCCCTCACATCAGACGATACGACATACGGCCGCATAAAGTTGTTTTTTAACAAGGGGGCGAGTGTGATAGCATCTAGGGATGGGATCCCTCACACCAGACAACACTCTGACATTTAAGAAATGTTGTTGTTACTGTTGGCACACAGTGTTTATCTTAGCGGACGAAATTCTCGTCCTAGGAAACGCGTTAAAACAACATCATATCGCACGCAGACCAGTTGTTTACACTCCCGATTAAGTTAAGTTCCCTGGAAAGATGACAATTGCAATTAGCCGCGGGGCAGTCATCGTTACTGATGGTATAGAAGCTTTTTCTTGTTTGTAAGCAAGAAAACCATAAAATATGAAACATGCCATGTAGTGGGGAAACAGACATATAGCGAGAGAGTAGGTTTGACACTCAGCGCTAAAGCAGAGGACTATTTTATAAGCACACAAATATAAAAATGATGTTTGGATTAGAATAGACGATTGTCTACAACTCACACAGAGTCCTTCTGAAATTGTTGTTACACAGAACAACCAGTTAATAGAATCGGCAAGACGATCAAACATACGAGGCATAAACTCTTACAAGAGAGGAACATCTAACATTACGCATGGCAAAAAATAAACGCATACAGGAGTTTTGACAGGTGATACTGTAGATGACACATTCCCAAGTAGTACCTGCATGACGTCGCCACTGTGGAGTCGGGGTTAGAAACAGAAGTGTAGAACTAGAAGAGAAGATGATAGGTAGGAAGTAAGATTAGTGGCGGATCTTAAAAAGTATCTTAAAAAAGGGTTTAAAAGCCGTAGAAGATTGACTTCACTGTACTCGGTTTTCCATATGTACTCCGTCCCTCTCAACGAAGCGGCACGCCGCCTGCCGAGAGTACCACTCATAGCACGTAACTCAGTAACTTCAAATAATAATCCACAGGGATCTCCGAAAAAATCCACCTCGTTTACAAGACAATACGAGCCGGATTCGAACTTATGACCTCTTGAACACAAAGCGAACAGCTTAACCACTATGCCGGGTAGATACCCTATCTGCTAGGACAGAAAAGAGGGTATTGATGCGGTTTTCGGGATTCAGGGAGCATTTGTTCACCAGGACGGTCGAAGGCAGAACTGCACAGGCAGTTGTTGTGGAAAACCACACGGACAGTCATAGGGCTGTCGAAAACTGAGAGACATAGGGCTGTCTAGAACTGAGAGACATAGGGCTGTCTAGAACTGAGAGACATAGGGCTGTCTAGAACTAGTATTGAAATAAAGTGAGATTAGAGTAGAATAATGAGATGTTTGAGTTTATAAACTTAATTCTCATTAAATTTATACTGTAACATGTGCTTATTCATTGGAAGTGTTAGAGTCGTTTAATTAATGCTTTGATATTGCACATTTTGTAGTCATGCTCTGATGTCCGCCTCGGAGAAAGCAATACTCTGGGATTTGATATTTATATTAAAAGTCGTTCTTATATTGAGACCTTACCTGCGTTTCTAGGAGCGATTTGATGCTGCTCTGTGTAGTTCTTGTATCTTGTTGAGACTCACAGTAATGCCCCCTTTAATGGTTGTTCTAAAAATTGTTTCTTTAGCCTTGGCATGCATCTCTTTATTTACATCTGGTACTCATTTAAATGCTTGTTGTGGCATTCAAGTGTAATTTATTCTATGTCCGATATAAATCCAACGTTTTATCTTTTTGTTGTAGAAAAACATTTCTATATTGTTTCTTCTCGTATGTGGTTGCTTGATTTGAGTTCATTTCAACAATTTTTAAGAATTTTAGAATACATTTATTTTCAAATTAATCTAGTTTCTTATCCGTGCCATCATTACATGCCAGATTGCAAACGAGAAGAAGAATTCCCAAATGATATTGATTTTATGACTGACTCAGAACAAAAAATACAACAGCTAACAACAAAGTTGGAAAATAGTTACCGGCAAGTACAGAATGGAAGTCAACACAGAAAATAGTAATGCCTTAGTTAACAACAGAGACATAGTTGGCAAATACCAACTTATGATGAATAGGTATGAACTTGAAGAAGTGAATATGTTCAAATATCTAGGATCTTACAAATGCAATGATGGAAATTACAAACTGAATTAGAGATAAGGCCGGAGATTGCCTTAGCTACCGCGTCAAGACTAAATCTATTTGAAAAAAGCAACATCACTTTTAGAGTGAAGATCAAAACTGATAACTCACTAATGTTCATTAGTACTTATAATGCCTAGAAATCACTACAACCAGCAAATGGTCGCCTGATTGCTACATGTCCTGGGTATGATATGCTACCATTTGTTTGTTTAGTGCTATCTACTAATAATGTATGGATGTGAGAATTGGAACTCATTGCAGACATGGACAGACGGATACGGGCTTTAGAATTCATGTGTTATAGACGGATCTTGTGCATTTCATATGGGGCTTTTCATGCACTACTTCAACAGTTGGGGGTCCTGTAAAATATTTGACAGTTGTTGATAAGCGGGTAGGTTGACAAACGTTGACGTCAAATTCTGTTTTTCCTTCTACACCAATTAAAGTGTTTGCGATATTTTTCTTTAAATGTGAAAAAAACTTGGGAGGGGCGGGGTGGGGAAATTATAATAATATTGGTTGTTTTTTTTGGTGGGGGGGGGGGTATTATTTAGCCAAATTAAATAGGGGAGTCCTTTATTTATTGACAATTTTTTTTGACAGGGTAGGAGAGGGTGTTAATGTTAATATGGTGTTAATGTTAATATGGTGTTAATGTTAATATGATGTTAATGTTAATAGGGTGGTAAATAATTTGAAAGGCAAAATGTTGACGTAATTTATGGACAGTCCTTATAGAGCATACGACATGCGTTTATTAAAGAGCATAAGACAAATGTGTACATATGTACTTATGGAGTATACGACAAATATGTACTTATGTACTTAGAGAGCATAAGACAAATGTGTACTTAGAGAACATAACGCAAACTTGTGCGTAAGAAAGAAAGTAACGAGCTTCACGGGTTCACAAAAAACTCTACCTTTCAATAGTAAAACAACGAATACCTGTTTGGTTTGGACATGTATGTCGACATGATCCCCTGCCAAAGTCAATCTACGGATGTCCCATTGAAGGTGGAAGAAAGAAGAAGCGGTAAAAGAAATCCAGACAATATAAAACACTGTACAGGTTTGTTTTCTATGTCTATATATTGTGTATTTGTTTTTTAACCCCAGGAATTACCAGCAATTAGCTCTTGCTTCCTATGTGTAGTGGGGAGGTTTCTCCGAGTTTTCTTTCATACCCAGGAATACGAGTGTATTCTACTCCTATCCGCATTGTTGACGATATAAATCGCTAGAGGACTCCGTGTTGACGCCACTAATATACTAATCATACGACCGTGAACGAGGAAGAAAAATAAATACACATTTTGTTGACAACTATAAATATCTTTGAATAAATTGATAGACTTTGTTAGTTATTATTTTCGTATTTATTATTGTGTGAGTTTGCTATATCCATTCGGATGACGTGTAATCTCTATGTTCAAACTTGATTGAATCGTAATACATAAAAGTGGTCCACTGACAAGGCAGTACGTACTATAAAACTAACCTTTATGATTTATTAATTGTTTTGCTCATATTTTGTATTCCATGTTCAGCTCTGTGTCTTAGAGGTGGCCATGCGCGTCTCCGGCTGAAAAGACTGATTCAATTTTAATTACAGACAATTAGAAATCGTGACTGTTCAGAAAACAGTAGCATATTGTCGAACGTAGATATCGCATAGAAAATCACTACCTTAAAAAATGATGGATAACGGTCACATCTTGAACATGATATGCTACCAGCTTGTATGTTGATGTCATTATTAATATCACAGTTACAAGTCGTTAATAATGTACATTATAACCATGTATACGTATGTTCAACATATATACTAATGTACATTATAACCATATCTACTTAAGTTCAACATATATGCTAATGTACATCATATATACATAATGTACGTGTATGTGATGCTTATTCCTTTCATCTTTCATATATAATCTTCAAGCTTAAATGAAGCTCTCTTTTCTTTTGTTTCGATAGCTTAAAGAAAGTATTGTCTTTAAATGTCAGTCATCTTTTGGTCTTAATGCAACGAACACCTTACTTCTATCAGTATATGCTTAGTCAGACAAAAATTGAATACGCGGGGTAATACAGATTTGTGAGCTAATATAAACACACAGTAAAATACAACGCACACATTGACGTTAAGAACCAGAGGGTCGTTATCATCAATACAATATAAGTACTCGACTAGTCAATGACGACGTTAACCATGGTTGGGAATGTACTTGTATCAGGACAGAGGTGACAGTACAAGGACTTGTCCAGTTACACTCAAGATGTCAAGACACAATCATACACACATACGGCTGAGTCAACGGAGAAATAAATAGATTCTGATGCAATTTTATTGCCCATTCAAAAATGGAGAGGAAGGTGCTCCAGAAATAATGAACTTAATGCACCAGAACATCCCACATGAAATTTGAAATAGAAGCAGTGATGTAGACACTCGGTTTCCGACTGAAATATATCAACTTATGCGGGGATACTCTCAGACTCCCAAAGCGTGCATGCTAAGAAAAAAAAGGTTACTGTACAACTCGGTTTATCAAAGTAGTACATATGTATACCGCCTTGATCTTGAAAGGATCAGAGAAAACCAAATAGCAGTGGACTAATTGGTGGGCAATGCTTTGGTTGGTTGATGGCACAGTACTGAGAATAGATAGTGTCGACATAATAAAGTAAATCATGGATTTAGTACAGAGTGAAGAAGTCGATGCTGGATGTGATAATGTAGATACAAAGAATGACAGAAATGGTGGTGATCCAAGGGTGAGGAGAGAAAGTGTCTACTCTCTGGAAAGATCCAAATATCACATCAACAACATTTAGTACTTTTTAATCTGCACACTCTTGAATGGTGCTGAAACGAATTACAGAGCACTTATGGAGATGTCTCATGTCCCATGATGTTGATTTCTAATCAAGAATAAAAAAACCTACGGTCATATAACGATGCTGAATGAAAAACACATAAGAAATTGTGAGACAAAAACTGAAAGTATATAGACGAAACAAAAGAAACCAAGATCAACATATCACACACAATATGATAGATACGAGTATATATGTAGGTTGCTAAGAATGAAAGGCCATAGGAACATATTTTTTTTGGTAGAATTTCCTTCACTATCGATTTTCCATCACATTTTTATCCTGCTCTAACCTGTCCAGAATCCCACACTCCATCAACTAATCTCTTCTCTTCTGTGTTTTTTTTTATTCCTTATAGTTTCTTGATCTTCTTTTCTTTTGTTCTATTCTTATGATTTGTTACTCGTCATACCACATGTGTGTTTTCACATAGGTTCGTCGTTGTTTATCAATTGTTTTTTTCCGGATCAAGGATTTATAATCGAGACGTCGACTATGGTTGTGTTTCGTTTTAGTACATTATTTTTTACTATTGGTCACACTTGAATTACCATCTGTTTATACTTCATTATTATCACGGTGTTACTGCAGCAGCTATATTTCCAGCTTGCTGTGTTACCTCTGACGTTCTTCTGAGTTGATCTTTTCCTCTCTCTTTCTCTCTCTCTCTCTCTCTCTCTCTCTCCACATGCTAGCTTCTAGATGTGGATCACTACTTTTGATTCAAAATATTTGTTTTTCTTGCGTACAAACTTCGTTTTTCGATATTAGTATAAAATCCGAGCGTGTCGCGTGTGCACAAACGCTTATATTACCTGTAACCTTTGTACATTCTCCTGTGTACAATCATCGATAAAGGTCTTACTACCACAGTGTGTCGTTCGTACGTACACATTTGAGGTAGAGATAGAGTACAACTATTTGTTTTTGTGTGTACAAACTGCCTATATAGCATTTTTTATACACCTCAAAGGAATAATAAATTATTTTTTCAAATTTGTGTACACAAGTTTTCATTGGGAGTTGTATATAAACTGTAAGAAGATCTCTGTGGCCTAGTGGATAAATCACTTGCCTTGTTCAGGAGGTCGCTGCTTTGATCCACATATCTCTAGACGTATAACGTGAGTCTCTAATTTACCTATGTAGGATTCGACAGTTAAATCTTTTCAAATACAGCTAGTGCGTAGTGGCGTAAAACCACGTTTTAGTGATATGCTTGTAGCGATATTTGATTGTGTTTTCTGACTTCTGATACAAGAGTACTAATTAAATGTAAGTATTTACAATCACCTTTTATTATTTGTATAACATCATTATTTCTGGTTATATGTAGATCTCCATTTAGCGGTTAAAATGTCTATATTGTGTGAAAATTTAGCTAAACTATTACATAATAGTAATAATACCCATAACCTGTTGTAAGAGTCGAAGGGGTGCTACACTGTACATATATTCACAAAAAGCACTCCAAACAATTATATTTTCAGCCATTCGGAGGAGTGTAGAAAAATAACGGCCAGACTATTCTTTGATGTTACAAATCCCGGATATCTCTTCCCTCCCCTCCTTCTTCCACCCTCTACTGATCCTTGCAAATAATTGGACCAATTCCAGATCAGGTGGCTAACTTCATCTTTTTTTGTGTGGATTATTTCCCTTGACTATTATTGTCAGTATATGTTTATCATTTATTAATTTATTGAGTGTTAGGGTTAGGAGAGTTGTAGTTTACATAACTAACGTAACCCTAAATAAATGAATGTTTAAATTAATAAATTATAAGCATAAACTGACAAACGTAGTCAAGGGAAATAATCAAAAGAAAAAGATGAAGGCAGGCACATAATCAGGGATTGGTCCTAATAATTTATAATGCCAGTCGTGCTTCGTTACATATCCAAACCAAACAAGCTTAAACCGTTTCGCCACTGCTAAAAGTGGTTCTTGATAACCTGCATGTTTGTTTATTTGCTGCCGGAAAATGCATTTGCCTTGTGCTCTATATAGCCAATTCGTAACAAACGTTTGTAGCACTTATTGTCAAAAGTCTGAATGATTTCCATCTCTGCATTGAATGTCCAACTTTCACATCCGTATAAAATTATACTTAATATTAGCGAACTGAGTAAATTTATATTTACTGTAATACTGATCTTATTCTTCCAAATCATACTCAACCTTGATATGGCAGCGATCACCATCTCGAGTCTTAGCTTAATCTCCTATCCCGAGTTGTCATCATCACATATTTGGAACCCGAGGTATTTGAGGGTGGTAACTTCATAGCGTTTGTAATCGCTTAAACGGATGTATACAACATTTGCATAACGTTTATAACTACAAACATGTGTGAATGGTGTTTCGTGTATATAAATTATAGGATATGTGATAACAATAGAAACAAAGATTATAACCATAGACCTAAATATATATTGATGGATGAATACTGTTCAAAAAAGAAACACAACATGTGCTATTGGACACCAAATTTCAAACGTGTACCACAATTTATTTTATGAAATTAATGTTCCAACATTGGCATGAATAAACTTTCAGACTTAAACAATGAAATGATGTTCATTAAATTTGGTTTGGACGTTTATTCTTTGCGACTAAGGACACCATTTCAGTAAGGTGTATGGTCACCTCTCGCCTCTATCAGAGAAAGACATCTCCGTGACATAAATCCGATTAGCCATTGGATCTGTTGTTGTAGGATGGTTGCCCACTCTTCTCGCAGTGCAAGAGAAAACTGTCAGAGATTGGCTGGTGCCACGCTTTGCTGGCGGAATCGTCGATCGAGTTCATCTCATAAGTGTTCTGTGGTGTTCATGTCCGATTATATGGCTGACCACGGAATGGTCTGGACGTTATTGTCAGCGAAGAAATGGCTAGTGATTTCTGCCACATGAAGTCGAACGGTATCCTGCTAAAAAATCGACTCTTGTGCACACAACATTGAAAAGATTCGAGGACGAACAATTTCAGCGACGTATCGTTCGGTATTCAAGCGACCTTTAATTTGCTCTAGGACACTTATTCGCATGAAGTTTATCGCCCTCCCTCATATTAGTACACCTCCACCACCATGTGTAGTAGCCTCATCAACACTGTTCTGGGCGTCGCGACACGGACTCTTCTTGCGGTAAACTCTTCTCCATCTATCGTGTCGGTGGAACACAAAAACTGATTCAACACTAAACCAAACCCATCTCCACACATTTCCAACGGTCCATTGACGATGTGTGGTTGGCCCACTACAGTCGGTTCTGGCGAATCCTGTCCGTAAGAACAGGACCTCTGTAGAATATTATAACGCAAAGACCAGCGTCATGCAGCAGGTTCATGACCGTTTGATCTGAAATTCGATGAGTTTCTGGCATTGACTGAACTGTGGAGGACGCAGATGCAAATAGATTCCTGAGGTGACGCAGCCGTATGAAGCGGTCTTCGGCGGGAGGTGTGACTCTGGGTCTTCCACTGTGCTGCCGGTCTGCCACGGAACCAGTTTGTTTAAATCGCCTCCGAAGACGACTAATTGGGCTTCTAACCACATTAAATTTTATATTTATATATTGGAAACAAGAGACTTAAACATGTGACAGAATTCACATACGTACGAATCAATTAACAACAGACGGCAAGAGCAGCAAAGAAATACACAATAGATGTAGTAAAGCATACCAAGCCCTAGGAATAATGACAACAATCTTCAGAGACAAAAAAGTAGTTTTAAACACCAAAATAACACTATTAAAAACGATTATTATGCTACTGCTGTGCTACCAGAGCCAAACATGGACAACGACAGCGCAAGAAAAATGTAAACTTGTGACAGCTGAAATAGCATGCAAAATTCTAGGAATATCGCTAAGAAGCAAAATGAGTAATGAGGACATTAGACAAAGAACCGACACCACCCCAATCTTAGGATACATCAAGAGAAAACAGATCAAATGGTTGCACATATCAGCAGACTACAACCAGACAGCATACAGCAGCAAGCTATGCTACACGGACACAGTGAAGGCAGACCTAGAGGCCGACCATGAAAACGATGAACCACCGAATTAAATAGTGACGACAAATTTCACAATATACTCAGCACACACGAGGACCATCCCCAGAAAACTCTTCTACCACTGACGCTGAAAGGCAACAAAGGGTTTAACGAATAGATGCATAGATAGATGGTTGAAGTTTTTCTGTGGACATGCATGAAAGTTTATTTAGGCTGAACCAAATCAAAACCAATGTAAGAAAGGATGGTGTATAGGGTATACCCAAAAAGCACTATATATATATATATATATATTATATATATATAGAGAGAGAGAGAGAGAGAGAGAGAGAGCGAGGGATGGAAAATGTGTAAAGTAATGCATATGAAATTAGGTGTGAGAAGTATTAAATAGGGACATCTGATAATTCAGTTAACTGGATGCATTTATTTATGTTTATATGTGATAATGATTTAAAAAGAATTTATATTAGAAATAACGTGGAATCATGCTGTCCATAGATAACAAAAACTATTTGTATTATGAATGAATTGACAGAAAAGAAAGTAATGCATATATAATTTGATTAGAAACCAAATAATTACAATTGAGAGAATGTGAATGAGTAAGAGATAGCGTGGAGGAAGGGGAAGGGACGACCGTTTCTTATGAACATAGACACATTTTAGAGCACTGTTTCTCAAACTTGTTCATGACACAGCCATCTTTTGACAAATGGTCACTTAATCTGGTTAGCTTCATTGAGTCACTGAGAAACGTTTTTCATACATCAAACACAATGGCAATTGTTTTTTTTAATGAGGAAAAATATTTAATCCGTATTTAAAGTAAGCCTATTCAACACTGTCCTGATGAAATATCTTCTTTTTCCCCAGCTTTTTCTGTCGTGGATGGGGCAGAAATTACACAAACAGTATGATTTACGAAAACTCCTAGCCAAAATATCAGTCTTGAAAGAATTGTACTCAAAGATAATTTATTTTTTCAAGAAGAATAATGACAAACACAGGTTGAACTCTAGAACACTTTTTCTTGTTATGAAAAATTCATAACAAAATCATAAATCTTGTTATACATTAAGTTTGCAAAGAAAATTTTCAGATTTCACCCATCCTGTAAATCAATAGTTGCTAGTGTTGAAATCTTTAACATTATTTCCATTCTTTTCATACAGTTTAAAAGCTTTCCGTGTTCAACATTATCTTGTTTCCCATGTCATTAATCCTACTTGGGCGAGGTCTCAAATATAGTTCAATTAATATCAACAGAATTGTAGCTCTTACTAATTGTAACAGAAAATGTAGTAATTACTTTTAAATCTTATATTGTAGTTTAATGTTCACTAAAGCGATTTCGTCCCCCCCTCTCCACCCACTGTCGATACCTTAGCCCTCTATCGTCCTCCTCCACTTGAAGTCACCCACAACCAACAGCAACCATTTACGTCCAATTTGAGAACCCCTGTTTAAGAGTAGCATGTCTTAAAAAGTAACAAAGTTTTACAGAAAAGCGTGTCTGAGATAATTAAAGAGAAGAAAAGATTGATAAAAGACTTTTAGAAATTGAGAATCAAAGAGAGAAACGAAGGGCAGGAGTGATTAAGTGATTGCAAAAAATATCTTCATCTTCCTTAGACCAAGATCAACAACGTAATGCGATTGCGCGTTTGGTTTTTGCACCAGGGACATTATTAGAAGGCGTGTTCGAGCTTTCATCGCGTCAGAATGGTTCATTGAACAAGACAAGAAATGAGAACTAGAAAGGGAGAGAGGCATATAGAAAGAGATGAAACTGATTAAGGAGATAATAGACAGCAAGCATCACTTTCCGATTAAACGTGTACATTTATAGAAAATAATTTAGAATATTACACAACAATGACGTGTTAAGGGTTCTACATTGCTCTCATGCGGACCCAGGGTTAGCAGATAATCAGATATAAAAGCACCTACTCGTGATGCATCTTGGAAACAGAGTGCTTTGAAGCTCGTGCGAAGCAGTCTGCCTAACGCTTTATGTTATAGATCGTGGCTGGGCAGTGTAGATTGAGAAGAAAGGAGATTTGTTTGCATATGACAAACAAAATCTTCGAATGACATGTTTTGTTTGTAAAGTCTAAGGGAACCGAGGATTATAAACCGTCATTGTGTAGAGTCGACACATCCGTCGCCTGGCACCAGATAGACTGCCACAGTCTAGGGAAGCTCACCTGAATTAAGATCATGTCGAAATCGGATGTGATAGGCCTACATGGGGCAAATTTAACGGTAGCACAATGTACTTCACACTCCCTGACGGAATTCATATGAAATTCGTAATGATTATTTGAGATTCAACGCAGAAAAAGAAGACATACCAATAACATCGACTGAACAAGACATGTTGGATAATATAAATAGTAGTGACCAGGGGGAGACATGAAGAATTGCTTCCTCTCTGGAGAGATCACGAGAATCCACAACCAACTACTTCTGGTTAAGTAAGATATACCCTCTTATGATGAGGTACACTTCTTTCAACCGCGGACGATAATCCAATTTGGTTATATCAGAGCTTTACAACCATCAAAAAATAGTGGAGATCGCAGATCTGGTAAGACAGTCCCCCACAAACTTTTACTAGGAACTACTTGCTTATTTTTTTACAACCAGCTACTGACTAGGCAACTGAGTTTATGCACATTTATAACTGAGACGTGGTTGTGCAACTTTAAGTAATTAGCCCACTGACCAGCAAATCCGGGTTCCAACTCATTATTAACTCTCTAAACAATCTACTCTTCGCAGATGAGTAATACATGCAACTCAATACATGAAACTCAATACATGAAACTCAATACATGAAACTCAATACATGCAACTCAATACATGAAACTCAATACATGAAACTCAATACATGAAACTCAATACATGAAACTCAATACATGCAACTCAATACATGAAACTCAAGATGAACTACAGACACACACATCAATTACAGATAGTCTGCGAAAAATACAATACGAAATTACACATCAAAAATAGAAACTGAAAATATGCAGAGTAACACAGCAACTAAATGTGTATGGTAGCGGAATGAAACTAACACAGACATCAGAATTTAAATATCTAGGAAGCATTTTTACAGAAGACGGCAAAATTGATAGAGAAATCAAGATGAGGAGTCAAAAACAAACGCTGTAACATACTGTCACCTGCTTAAATACTGCTGTTTAAATACCCGGCGATCAACATCTCGATCAAACGACATATAAAAAACACCATCTTTATTCCAACGTGTTTTTTTAATCCAGTACATATGGTGATAATCATATCGTATGCCTATGTAATCCTTAGAAAATAGTACCAAAATATCGTCCGAAATGTTTGTCGAAAAATGCTGTGTGCGCGCCATTTTCGTGTGATAATTTTTCGTTTTTCAAGAAAATGTTCTGAAATTGTGCACATGCTTTCAACATAGACCTAGCCTCAGCTTAATTGTGAACTAGGGGAATTAATGAATCTAGCTCAGTTTCTGAGTTATTCTAAAATAAAGTTATAAAAATTAATTTTTAAAAGTGGTACATTTTGAAATCTCTAAAAACCGTAACTGTAAAAGATACAGCTTTGTGAATAGTCTATTTTGAAGGGACAAAACGGAACAATATTATTTGGACAAATGAAGTGTTTAGGATGAACAATACAGAAAAAATCACATGTGTAATTATACAAATTTTTGAAATATTAATATTTGCATTATTGCATTTCACATGAAAATTTGTAAAGCTACACTTGAATAAATTATACCAATCTATAGGGTGGCCATTTATACAGCAGCTGTCCAAATTTGATATAGATAAGTAAATGTTTTAAAAAGGTTACATTAAAAAAAATTGAAACTTGTTCAGGGTGTCAGTGCCCTTAAGGAATAGTGTATCCTTTTGTAACCTTGTTTTTGTTGGGGAATCTTATATTTAATTCCTACAATAATCTACAAAAGTGATTCTCAACCTTATTAGCATGTTGCCTCCTATTTGGGCAATTCTCCTTCGTGTTCTCCCTCACCCCCCCCCTCCCGGAACTTTTAAAGAATAAACTGATTTTTGTTATTCAAGTCGTATTATTGTTCATCTTATTAAATATCGTCCCTTTTCTTCTTCCTTGTTCTTCGGCAAGTCAGACATTGGTATGGATTTCATCAATGAACTGTACTGTAGTCACACGCCCCGAGACAGGACCTTAGAGCTTGTCCACCAAAGTTATTTCAGATAACCATAGTTTTCTTTATGTGGTTTCATACAGTGGACAGTTTTTAAAATATGTTCTATGTTTTATGTAGATTGTTAACATGGGCACATATCGGTGTCACCAACTCTAGACTTCCCTATCGTTCAAATTGTAGCCTTTTTGTGGCTCCCCCTAGCAGATATGTGTCCCCCAAAATCAATTTTATTTTACCATCACCCCCGTCCCATCCTGGAATAGCTGTAGCATCATGGGGTTACATATTACACAGGTTGAGAATTAAAAATCTACAATGACTACTGCAAATATACCCTCTGTTAAATGTGATTTGATTCACAACGTTATCTTTTTTTATAGATTGCATAACTTCAATCACGGCCTCTATAACTTTTGATGACTACAGCTCTGATATAACCGAATGAGACTAGTTTCCACGGTTGAAAGGAGCTCTCCTCACTATATGAGGTACATCATTTCCACTCACGTTATCTTTCACTCTCGTTATCTTTCAGTCAAGTTATATTTCCCTATACAATGTTGCTTCACGTCTTTGGACTGCAAGATGCCAAGATGAATTATAATTATCATTAAGGCAGAATTATTTTTTCGTGAAATAAAACTAAACCATTCCCAACTACATAAAACCACAAAAAAACCCATATTAAATCAGGTGATAAATTTAACGTCTTCAGGTGACCATGCAATCACAATTAGGAGCAATTTGTTTAACATTATGAAGTACTCAGAACAGACCTTAAGCCAGTAAAATCAGCGCTTGTTTTAATAATTATACGTCACACATAGGCAGAGATGAGGAAAAGGAGTATACAAATATTATATACGTATAAATTACAATCAGAATAGAACGACAGTTCTAAAATGAAGTGGAAATAGAAATAATAGAGAGAGAGAGAGATAGAGAGTGAGAGATAGAGAGAGAGAGAGAGAACTGTAGCATCGTTTTGACGATTATATTCAGTATGCCTGCGTGTGATTTTACAAAAGATGTGATTTGCATAACATGGATGTTTCAAGAGAAAGCATACTTTAAATTGTATATAAATAACGGTATGAAAGCCAACCTTCCTAGCGGAAGTACTAGTGAGATCTTCTTCTTCTTCTTCTGCATTCAGCATGTGGTCATGCTATACCGTCAGACCTGTCATCACGACGAAGTCCACTGTCTTCTCCAGGTCAGAGCGGCTGCCCCATAGCTTTTGCCTCAAGTCTGTATCCTCTGGCCAGGTCTGCTGTCTTTGCTCTTTGTATGTTGGGCAGTCCTGAAGTATGTGTTCTGGAGTCTGGGTTCCGGATCCACATGGACATTCATCTGTGTATGAGATCCTTAATCGATAAAGGTGACCCAACAGTCTGCAGTGGCCTGTTCTAAGGCAAAATATTGTGGTCTGTTGATATCTTTGGAGGAGATGTATTGCATCATGTTCGTATTCCCCTTCCATTTCTTTCTTCCACTTTGCTGAGTATGTGTTGCGGATTATTGTTTTTACTTCTACGTAAGACAGTGGGTGTCTGTGTTGCTCCATTTCACTTCCTGCCTTTGACAGAGCATCCGCTTTCTCATTTCCCATGATTCCACAGTGTGATGGTATCCACTGAAGGGCAATACCTGTTGATTTTTTGATCTGACTTAGCTCATGTCTGATGTTGTACAGAAGGCTTTCGTTTCTGTTGCTCTGGATTGATTCCAGTAGGGATCTGCAATCTGTGAATATGGCTATCTTCTTTGGTCTTGGCAGTCCTGGTTCAGTGAAGGCTTTCAGTGCTTGATGGAGTGCAACTGCTTCTGTTAGATTTTAAAATTAGAGGAGTATTTCCCGGTTGGAAAAGCTTTTGATATTGTCTTCCCATCTTTGAGTCTTATAAATTTCCACCTCCTCCATTCCTTACTGCTCCTTCTGCCAATCCATCTGTGTAGACATGTGTCCAATCCTTGGGATTGTATTTTATTTCTATCATCTCCAGTGCCAATGCTTTTAGTTGAGGTGGAGTTTGGTATTCCTTATTAATTATTCCAGGAACCTGTGTTATTATGGAGACATTCTGGAGACTATTACCTGGCTCTTCAAAGTCCGTTAGTGTTTCAATTTCATTTGGGAGGTTTGTGAGTATTTTTTTATGTTGTTCATGTATATCTTTATTTATCCCAGTATCTGCGCCATCGCTGGCTAACACACTCCGTACTAGTGAGATATTCAGTCACAACTCACTCCGACGGGGTCATCAGTTCGATCACCAGTTCTTTTCATCCAGAGTTGATAATGATGTCGATAATGCTGTATTATCAGTCTCTACAAAATGCAACAAACATTTCAAGAGCAATGTCTTATAGTGGATTTACTTCAACTACATAATATTGAGAATGCTAAGACATTATCAATGTCCGTCTCAACAGAGAAGTCTGGCTGCAACGAACCTTCATAACGTTAAAATCTGTTTCGTATCTGCCATATTTTTTTAATTAGATTCCTGTCAACGATATACATAACTCTTTTCTAGACGCAGTATCTCTTCATCTATTTGTATGTTAGTATATATTTCTCCTCTACTTGGCTGATTACTATATAGTGTTTGGTTATTAATATCCAGTTCATACTGTCTGATTGATTTGTCTACTTGGTTTAAACATACCTATTTTTTGTCCAATTACTCAAACGGATATTGAGTCACTTTACGCAATGAATGGGCAGAACATTGGCCCTTAATCAGATAACTGGAAATGTACATCTCCCTAGCTATCATTATAGATTTTAACCACCGTAACCGTTTCGGATGTGTGGCTGCTGTCTCATGCTGACAACTGTAATATCCACATGTGAGGTATTTACAGAAGAAAAGAATTACAAGAATTTAGTTATGCTGGTAATTTGACGTTATTTTCCCTCCATACCCTAGTATCAGGGGAAATAGAAGAGAGTGATTTTATTCCCAGTGAAGCCCACTCTTTAGCCCTCTGCAATGACTCTAGAACTTACGTAGAACAAACAAAATTGGTGAGTTTTTTGCAATGACGTACATACTATCGGACTATTGGGTATTGGTCGAAAAAAATACAAAGAACAGTAAACAAGGCATTTTCAACGCTTCAATAGAATTACTTTTCCAAGAAAAGGCAAAACAAACATTGAGCAAACAAAAATATTATAAATAATGAAACTATCACAAAAGAATTCGACAGCAGACAGTGAACAGCAGAGACGTTCAAAGTAACGGTGACGTACGTGTACAGAAGTATTGTCATAGAGACACGAATTAAAAAAGTATATGGGGGAGGACAACAGAAGGAATCAACTATACATGAAAACAAAATGAGCGGCAATAAAACCAAGACCCTCACAATTCAAAATCTAAATAAATGAATGAATGAAATTAAGACCAAAAGGCGTACGGGTACCAAACTGAAATATATGCCTATTTTTAAGGGTGCACCTCGCTCTACCATCTGTGGTGCAGGATCTTAGGGCAGTGACCTAATATCAAAAGCACCCACTCAGATCATCGCCACTGAGATTTATGGCAACAAGATTAAGTTTTCTGTGGTTAATGGCATGAAGATGACGGTAGAAACTGTCACTCAGTCTTAAGCCAGTTTTACATATATACTTCTTGTCACAGAGCTTGCACAGTCAAACGTAAGTGGCGTTTCAGAATTCACATGTAAAGGCCTCATAGATAGTGAAAATGTCCGTTGGACATGAAATGGAGCAGATCAGTACTACATAGGAACATGTGTAGTAACAACAGTGTTTGAAACGAATTGTGCCAAACTGGTCTGAAACATAAGCCATGAGGTGACGGCAAAGAAGCTGAAAGGATGGCACAGAGTTGCGGAAAGGAGATGAGAAATGTAAAGCTGAAAATTATATGCATCAATAGTTTTGTAGTAAACATATGTGATAAGGTAGGAGCGATGAGCTGTGACAACTATGTCCAGAGAGTTTACATAAGTAGTAGAGATAGTAGAAGTGAATATACTCCGTAGCTGGATGTGCTTGCTTTCTTTTTCTGCTTCTTCCTGATTGGGATGATGATTGTCTCTCGCCATTTATCTGGAAATTTTCCATACCCCCAGGACTGGTTGAAGACGAGGTGGAGTTTACGTCTGGCTGTGCACCCGAAGTTCTTGATCATGTCATTTTAGATGCCACCTTTAACTGTCGCTGTTCTGCTTTGGTGTTTGTTGATGGCTACGTTTAATTCTCTCATGATGAAGGTTGACTTTATGCAGGATTCTAGGTTTTGGAATTTTAGTTTGACATTTACATCTTTCGTGACTTCTTTAATGCGCTTGTGGGGGTATGTTACAGTATTTTCTTCCTTGTAGAAATCTGCTAGAATGTTTACTGCCAATTTTTTCCATATGGTAGTTTCCCATGCTCCATGATATCCATCTTGCTGTATGCATTTCTTGTCTCTTCATTTAGTGTTTTTGTCAGCTTCCACAGCTTGCTTGTGTTTATTCCCTTTTGTGGCTACTTGTTTTTGCATGCCAATGTCTTTGGATCTAGATTTATTTTCTTCTGATCATTGAACCTATTTTTTATATTGTGTTTCTGGATATTTTCAGAAGAGGGATTTTTTCTCCATGTTGTTACGTGCTTCTGTTTGGCACTCCAGTAAGGTTTGTAGAATCTCTTCTGCCCCGTGGAATGGTCTTTTTGGCAGCTTGGATGAGCCTCGTTTATTAAGGAAATGTTTTTATTTATGTTGTTTGTGCCTATAATATACTGACAGGGTCGGTTGATCTGTATTCTAACAGTGTCCAATTTGCTTTTTAGTATTTCCAAAACATAGCCATATATTGTGCCTTTGTACTTGCTGTCTCTGAGATGTGCATTGTAACTGAGACATGGCCACTGCCTCCAAGTTGGTTATTTACTGTTCTCGCTGTTAGGGGATGAATGTCGTCTGTTGCAATGGCCAGATCTGGCATACTTGTTTTCTATGCTCTTGAATAATACGTTGGTTGCTAATAAGGATGATTTATAAGTGTAATGTTTTTGTCGTTATTCCGATATCTTGCTCTGTGTGTATTTCATTTCAGCTGTACGATTGATTGAAGACATGTTTTAGCATATTTCAAACATGTAGTCCTGAACAGCAGATGCGACTCTGTAAGAGGGAGGGTTTTCCTAAAACAGGACAGTTTTAATTGTGCAATGTATTGCTGTAAGTAGTCTTATTGTCGTAAAAATGATGAGGTTTCCACTCCCCCCCCCTGCTATGCGCCTTTCATGGTATTAAATATGATGTTATACTTCCACTAGGGGGAAAAGCGTGGGGGGGGGGAGTTATAAACCACCCTAACCTCCTTCATTATATACATTTGTGATTTGGTTCCATGCCCAACGTGCTTCAGTTTCTTGTGCTCCAAATTAGAAGTTCAGCTTGCATTTTTCATATTTCAGCAATGATTACATAATACGTAATTTCTTGTTTTGTGACTACTGTTCATACAAAAAAGAAAAGACCATATTTGAGGATCAACACCGATTGTGAAATTTAATTTAGCGTGTCCTTAAAGTGCGTGTATATATATATATATATATATTATATATATATATATATATATATATATATATATATATATATATATATATATATATATATATATATATATATATATATACATACATATAGTATACAAGATTATATACACAAATCCGAACCACGTATATGACGCCGCTGATTATAATATTACAATTACGTGGTTTTATTGAGTGCATTATTTTGTGAACTATAAAAGTACATTACATTATGTGACTAGTTTATTTTATGAATAATTAAACAATGAGAGTAAATGCTGGGTGGGTCGTCATCATGACACGAGAGAAGTCAACAATCTAACACAAGAGATACTGAGTTGTGGAGGAAAATAATCGCCATGTCACACGACTTGATAGTTGATTGAAAACACTTCATGTTTTTTTTTTACTTAACAATATCTGTTCCGTATTTAACCTGACTCTTCGCTGTGTTTACATAACACTTTCTGTTCGCTGATTTTATCTAACACTTACTTTTCCGTCTTACCTAATACTTTATGCTCTCTCTTTTTACTTAACACATCCTGTTCCCTTTTTTATCGGAACACGTTCTTGTTTTACTGATTCTTACCGATTCTAATGTTTGTCTAACACTTCATGATTCCTGTTTCTATCTAACACTTCATTTTCCTTGTTTTTACGTAACACTTCCTGTTGCCTGATTTTACCTGACACTTCCTGTCATATTTTTGAGAACACTTCCTGTTCTTACCAAACACTTCCGGTTTCCACTGGTTAAAGTTGTTTATTTAGTTCTAACGTTTACCTTCCCACCCCGCTCCTCTTTCATAAACCATTTGCTCACAAATCAAGACACATGAGAGTCGATATCAAATGATTATTTTTTCACTAGAAAATACTGCATACAAATTCACTATTTACGTTACTCAAAACCAATCTCGGTAATTACCGATACGTTTACCGTGTGAAGATATAATTATTAGCAAGATTTTATTAATAAGCAAGTTTCAAGTCATCCTTAGATGACGTTTACCTGTTCCCAGGTGTAATTAAGTTGCCAGATATTCTACTATATTAATAAACACTGTATTAAACGGCAGCTTAATGGTGTTAATGGTATGACCTTCTTACCAGACTATATATAAAAGCTCATTTCTATAACAGTTCCTTTTTGATAAGTCTTCTTCAGTTTCTTCGTCCTTCTGATCTGAACACAACTATCTCTGGCAAAGTTTCGCATTAGCTCAAACAAGACGACAGACTCTGGCCTGTATCTAGCCAAGTCTCTATCCTCGCCCGAACTGCGGGTGACTGTGTCTAGCTCAGTCCCCTGACTCTACACTAACTGCATAAATTTCTCATGTTCAGTTCCTCTTGAAACTTAAAACACTTCACTACTTGCCCACTTGGTCAATCAAAAGCTGACAAGCGTAAAGCCTTGATCTCATTCGTTGATCCCACATGGGTCATAGGTCTCAGATAATCTTATCTAAGAACAAGGCATTATTCCTTTGAAGAATCGTACCATATCTCACACTTACATGTGCGATATTACGTAACTTCTGGTCAGAGCTTACAATAATATTAAAACCATGTTCTATTCTTTATACACATTGTCTCCAGCGTGTCTGCACTGGAAACAGTGATGAAAGGGAGTAAATGTCAACATGCTAGAATTGGTGTCGACATTACTGGTACACTTATCTAATTCTTTATGCCCTTGTTTTTAACCCACCACTTCTGGTTTTCCTGTTCTTACCTAAAACCGTTCATTTCCTGTATTCATCTAACACTTCCGGTTTCCCTGTTTTTACCTTACACTTTCTGTAACCTGTTTTTTTAACACTTCCGGTTTCCGGTATTTACCTAAAACTTCATGTCCCTTGTTTTACGGAATACTTCCTAGTCCTCGTTTTTACCAAACACTTCATGTTCCTGTTTTTATCTAACATTAGGTTTCTCTGTTCTTTACCTCACACTTTCTGCTCCCTGTTTTTACCTAAGATTTTCTAGTCCATAGTTTTTGCATAATACTTCATGTTCCCTGTTTTAATCTAACACTTCCTGCTCCTTGTTTTTACCTAACACTTCCTGCTCCTTGTTTTTACCTAACACTTTCTGCTCCTTGTTTTTACTTAACACTTCCTGCTACTTGTTTTTACCTAACACTTCCTGCTCCTTGTTTTTACCTAACACTTCCTGCTCCTTGTTTTTACCTAACACTTCCTGCTTCTTGTTTTTACCTAACACTTCCTGCTTCTTGTTTTTACCTAACACTTCCTGCTCCTTGTTTTTATCTAACACTTCCTGCTCCTTGTTTTTACCTAACACTTACTGCTCTTTGTTTTTACCTAATACTTCCTGCTCCACGATTTTACCTAACACTTACTGCTCCACGTTTTTACCTAACACTTCCTGCTCCACGTTTTTACCTAACACTTCCTGCTCCACGTTTTTACCTAACACTTACTGCTCCACGTTTTTACCTAACAATTTCTGCTCCATGTTTTTGCTTAAAACTTCATGTTCTCTGTGTTTACCAAAAATTTCCCGCTCCCTGTTTTTACTTAACACTTCCAATTTCCCATTTTTACCTAAAACGTCACATTCCGTTTTTATCTATTGGTACGAAAGCAATCTCTTGAGAATGGCCCATCCTACATTTAACACAGAGGAAAACGTAGTCAAGCAGTTTAAAATCCTGAATATGAAAAATTAACAAAAACAGAATAACAAGTTGTTGTTACTTAATGTGGTATGTCAAGCTAGTTCATTCATATCCGGCTTCACCTACCTTTTGATACGTATTTTTATATTGTAACAAAAATAAATAATCAGAGAAAATAAATATGCATCGTCTGTGTCCTCATAATGGCTGTATTAAATCAATCGATACGGAACTGATTTGAGATATATTTATAACTAAATCAGACACTTCTTTCATTGTAATATATCTATATTTAGTAGTCTGTCCAGACAGTGTGACTACAAATAGTAATTATTTCCTAACTAGAAATGTGGCAATATGTCGTCGACTGTGTCAACTCTTTGCACTTCTGTGGACTACTTCCCTGTCACTTGTACATCTGAAGATAATGTCATAGCTTTCTATCTTCATATTGATTACAGTTTTATTTATTTAATGGGAGTTCTCTATAATTTTACTATATTTAAGTTATCACAATCTACAACAAAAATGGTGACAGTCGTAGAGGATTGACTTAATGCTCGTGTTTCCACATATGCACACCGCTCTATTTAACGATGCTGAACTCCGCTTGCAAATAGTACAACTCATAGCACGTGCTCTGAAGCTTCAACAAATAATTCTAAAGGATCAACGAAAAATGCATTTTTATGCAAAACGTCACGACCAGGGATCGAACCGTTACCTCTTTAGTACAAGCCAAAAAACTCAACTACTATGTCAGTGAGATTCCCTGCGACAGTTATAGAAATATAAAAACAGTCATACTGATTTATTAGCGCCACGAAATAAATATTTAAAACAATAATTTTCTTTTAGATAATATTAATATATATCTGCCATATTTTATAATAAAGGGACAATGTCAATCGCAAAAACAAAGAAACACTACTATTATAATAGATGACCAACAACTTAAACAGGCGAAAGAATTTACTTATCTCGGAATAAGTACCTATCTCGCGATGATAATGATGATGAATCAACCAATACCTTCTATCTGATTACATAACACATCCACCAACCAATGTCTCATATCTGATTACATAACACATCCACCAACCAATGTCTCATATCTGATTACATAACACATCCACCAACCAATGTCTCATATCTGATTACATAACACATCCACCAACCAATGTCTCATATCTGATTACATAACACATCCACCAACCAATGTCTCATATCTGATTAGATAGACAACATAGTCACACAACAAATCAACAAATATTGATTGACTAACCTAGTCAACTGATTTGTCGATATAAAAATTGTCTGTATAATAACATCAGATAATTAAAGCCCACACGCACCTCAAGAGAAGGACACATAATGGAAAAGATAAATTAGGAACACGACGGCCGGAAAAAGCTACCGTTAAAAAAAATAGAACGGAGAGATTGTTTGAGAGAAGGAATACAGGAGATTAAGAGGTTTTAGTCATGAATATATTCATTGTAATTTTGGCTGCTAGTTTTTAGTATATGAGATGAATTAAAATCACTATTATCAGGATTAGAAGCACCAATGTTTTCACTATACTTGCTTGTATCCATAAAAAAGTGCTATAGGGTAAGAGAGAGAGAGAGAGAGAGAGAGAGAGGCAAAGAGACATATAGAGAGGAAGAAATTGGTATCTGCTTTCATCATTGTTTGTTAACCCACTACCTCTATACTTTTTTCTTCATGTATCTTTCTCTCTTATTGTATTTGTTATCATTGCCGAAGTAGGATATGTTGGGCTATTAGTACAATTATAATGGACAATCAGCGCATCTTCACTCTTTGAACTTTATCCTGCTGGAAATCTAGTAGGATCATTATCCTGCGACAAGGGAAATCCAATGGGAGTTTGCAACATACGAGAAAAAAAAATGTATAACTGTGGTAGTCAAGCGTTTAGAAAGTTCAATACTCGTTCCTTTAAACAACTAGAATCTAAGAAATGCAACGGATCGTTGTTCTTGTGCGGAATGAAAAAAAAAACCCCACAAAAACTTGAAATAGTCATATCTGTCATGACAAAGTTGAAAGTATTATGGACAGTAAAGTCAGTATCCTAGTTACGATAAAACTACGTATACAAATTAATATCTTATCTAATAGCAATATATGTATACAAATCTATCTTTCCAATTATGATTTTTTTTCACAAGAGATGTTAGGCGTCGTTGGGAGTTGAAGTTTTTTGTCTTCGGCCATAATTTTTGCGCGTGCCATGATTAGCGGTGATTTTTAACAATCTCTCTGATTAAATCTTCCCATCTTGTTCTTGGTCTTCCTCTTGCCTTGTACCCGCTCTTTCTGCTGTAATATGTCTGGATGGCTGGTTGTAATTGTTCCATTCGCATAAGGTGGCCGAACCAATTACTCAGTTGTCTATCTATAAATATATATTGGTTTCATGATATGGTCTTTACTATCTTTCTGGTATCTTCATTTCTCACTAGGTCTCTTCTTGTGACTTAATAGCCTTTCCCAGGCATTTCATACCACATGCTGTAATATTTCCCATAAGTGGTTTTTTTTCGGCGGCCATGTCTGGCACTGGTAACATAACGTTGGAATAAAGATGGAGTTTTCTTATATATCGTTTGGTCGCCATGTTAATTGCTGCTTTTTAAGTAACGGTGACAGTTGGTATGTTACAACGTTTGCTTTTTAGCACCTTATTTCAATTTATCTGTCAATTTTGCCGTTTTCGGTAAATATTCTTCCTAAAAATTTAACTGCTGATGCCTGTTTTAGTTTTGTGCCTTTAACATACGCATTTAGCTGTTCTGTTGCTCTTCATTTAATAATAGTTTCTGTCTTTGATGTGTTTAATTTCATATTGTATAATCCGCAGAATGCCTTTAATGAATGTATGTGACTGTGGAGTTCATCTTCAGTTTCATATATTAGATCTTGATCATCTGAAGAGTAGATCGTTCAGAGATTTACCTAGGTCTCTTGTTGTTTCAGTGATGTGTTGTTGTTCTTCTTCTTCTGCCTCTTTCGCTATCTCCTAGCCATGTATTTAATAAATAGCAGTGGTGATAATACACATCTCTATCATCCTGTTGTTGTTTCGAATGGTTCTGTGAGTCCTTTGTTTGTTTTTATTAAACTTCGTGAGTTGTATATAGTGATCTTATGTTGTCTAGTAATTGTCCATGTATTCCATAGTCTTTTAGTATCTACCACACACAAAAAACCCACTGGGGGGGGGCGATAGTTGGTTTAGTAGCAATCAAGGGGGCGGGGGGGGGGCATCGATCAAGGGATCTTGGTGTTGGTGGTTCCTTATAGAAGAAATTAATAATATATATATTTAAAAAGTAAAAATTTTCGTGACTTTATGATTGGGAAATTATTTACAATTTAAATTCTGCATTTTAATTCAGCTTATGTCAGTCCTACAAGATCATTTTTGTCGTCAATTTTCAATTTCAATTATTTAATCGCTGTAAAATTCACCATGTCTGACATAAATACGGAAATAAATGTCAATTTACTATGTCAACGAGAGAATGGAGCCTATATATATATATATATATATAAATTACTTTTGTAATTGATGTGTACCAAAATAAACCTATTTAATATTACAGGTACAATAATAATTGTAAGAATTAAACAGAATGGAAAATATTAGTTAGCCTAGTTATAATACCAACTTATATTGCTAACTAGAGAGATAAGACAAAGCAAAAATTATTATAAAAAAAAAAATTTTTTTATATGTTGTGTGTATAGCTGTGTTCAAGATGAAGCACATATTGGCCACTAATTTTTCAATAATTTAACGCCATAAGCAGTAAATGTATCATTAGTTGCTATTTACATAGAAAATTTCAGACGTCTCGAAAGCGGAAAACGTACAATGGAGTAGTCGTTACAACATTTATGTCTTGAAAAGTGGGCGGTGGATCGAAATGTTTGGGAACCTATGATTTAGACTCTTGAATATCAGCGCTACTTACGTCTCTTACACATGTGTTTTGAGAACACAATTAATTTGAACATAAAACTAGTGTATTTTTGATGCAAAGTAACAAAATGTGCATGTCTGCAGAAAGTACTGTTGACAGTGGTGGAACGTGAAAGATTACCTGATTTTGACATGTAACAAGAGACCATCCACTTTCAAATATGAGTCTATCCTGCAGTAGTTGAGAGTATAAGGATAAGAGGTAGCCCAACAATATTGAGTTGATAACATGAATAAATTATCCGGGCTTGGTTTACTGGTTTACACAGTTGTGCAGATGTCTGATCCTGAGGATATGTTTTTCTTCGTCCTTCTGAACACAAGGATGGTTTGGCATGAGTTGTGTACTGATGACTCATATGTGGCACCACAACAACCCTAATTGATTACAGGTTTCATTATCATTATTCTATTACTCACTTTTAATATCAACTGGACATACTCCTACGAATTACCGTATCATTTAATATTGACCTTATAAATGTGTAAACCTGAATAAATGTCCAGGATGTATAGTTTAAGTGAGTACATACATTGATGCGCATGTTGACTTATCAAGATTTACGTGCAAAATTCTTTTTCCCGAATAAAAAAAAATGAATTAAAAAAAACTATTGAAAGTAGTAATGAACTTCAAATCTTTAGGAATAATTGTTTCTTCTTTATGATCTATAGATCTTATATGACATTTAGAAAATTTCTTGTTCATTTGAACTGTAAAAATAATTTGTATTGGATCACTGGAACTGTGCATGGCAAATTTCAAGAATATTTGTACAATGATTGCAAATTTACATTTTGTTTAAAAACAGGTCTAAGTATTTAGGAACATGTTAGAACTTTATAAACCACATTGTCTTTTATTAACGCAAATAATATTAAAATATACACAAGAAACACGATAAAGTTGACAATACAGTTAAATCAAAGCATTCACTAAATATAAGCTACTGGAGAAATGAACTTTTTTTTTAAATTTACGCTGGAAAAACAAACAACATGAGCATGTCTCATCTAGACAATATGAAGAGGGTGTTCAAATACCAGCAATTGTTCGGTGACAACGAATTTTGTCTACAAAAATGTTTGAAGGTTGATTTGTACACATACCCAGATGTTTTAGTGCCGAAGTATCATTATGCATGTAAAATATTACACTAAACAATTTCTAACAATCCGAATCTTTTCCTAGAATAGACGCATAATATGTTGTCATACATTTCCCCAAAACGCTCTGAGAGTACTGTGACAATCCCTACCATTCATAATTCTTTTCTTAAAATAGACTCTTAACATGTTTTTATAAATTTCTAAGTAAAGATACGTCAAAAAACGTTCTTAATATAGTACTAGTACTGTCTGGCTCATAATCGTTCTCATTAAAGATAGGGCATTTAAGCAAGAAACGCGAGTAAAAACGGCATCAGCCTAGAGCTGTCTCTAGTAAAATAGCTCCGCGACCGTGCTTAAGAGAATTTTTGATTGTTGTCTCAGCAGCTAATCATTTCTTGCATGTTTTTATCAGCTGTTTCAAAATGTTCATGCTACTGTCTCTCTTGTGTGTGCACGTTAGTGTTTGCGTGTGTAATTATGCAATTCTTCTGGTGATATTTATATGTATATGTATCCATGTACACTTTTGAGTAAACATATATTTATGCTTATGTTTGTATGTGTGTAGTTGTGCGTATTCAGTATGTTTGAGTGTATATTTGGATATGTGGCTATGCACAGTAATGCGTGTATGCTTGTTTGTCGGTGTGCTAGTATGTGTAATATTACATGTATCTCGACCGTGTATTGACGGGATCTGAAAGGGAACAACATAAGTAGAATTGTGGCTACCATACATGTAACATGAGTCAAGTAAAAAGGGTTGAGCGGGAGGTTAACTATCTCATTTCGTAGACACAATTATCAAATTATGAGATACTTATTTCAAATATGCTTAGACGAAAACGCGAGGATATCGCAACATTCTGCAAACTTTAAACCATGATCCCACGCAGTCATTTTGCTCTCAAGATTATATTCAGATAACCGCCATTCAGATTATTTTCAGGTAACCGTTCCCCTGATTATATTTTGAAAATTACATTCCAGATTATATTCAGATAACTGCTCCGCCCGTGTGCTGTCGGGGACCGAAAGGGGAGCAAAGAATAGCAACACTGTTTACCTTCCACGCATGTCGTAAAAGGCGACTAAGGAGGTTATGGGATGGAGTTGGATGTCCCATCCCATATAGGGTCAGTGACCCAAAGCCATGCTGAAGTAGGATGTGTCAGGCCGACAGGCGCAGATATCGCAGCAATGCTGTAAACCAGGACACAACGCATTCCGTTCTCCGGACTACATCCTGCTAATCTGTAGGAATTTGTGAACGAACGCAGAAGAAGAAGATAACTGATCTCTATGTTATATTCAGGTAACCGATCTCCAGGTTATTTTCGTATAACTGCTCTCCAGATTATATTCAGTCAACACATCTCCACAGTATATTAAGATAAATGCTATCCATGTCATATTAAGATAACTGCTATCCAGATTATATTCAGATAATATCTCTCCAGATTATATTCAGTCAACACATCTCCACAGTATATTAAGATAACTGCTATCCAGATTATATTCAGATAATATCTCTCCAGATTATATTCAGATAACTGCTCTGCAGACTATATTTGAGTAATCGCTCTCCAGATTACATACAGATAAATGATATCCAGACTATACTCAGATAATTGATATGATTTAAAGAAAAAACGCGCAAGAAAAAGAATTTGAAGCATGGCTTAGCATTTCCGTTCTGACATTTCCGTTCTCACATTTAAATTAACAATAATGCAAGTATTATTTCAAATGTAATATTATGCATGCGGTTGCGTCTGTGGGTCTCACCAATGACTCACTAGACAAATAACTTATACAACAGAATACCTTAGTAGATGACATGCCGTTATATTGAGGTTATCTTATAGAAGCATCATAAAATGTCACCCTATACAATTATGCATTTCATGCTTTTGTTTTGTTGTTGAAAAAAATGTGTTTTATACTTTGTTATTTTCATATATGTAACCAATCACGTGTTTGTCAAGTGTAGATAATACATGAATACCTTTCATAAGATCAGATCATCATAGAGACAACAAGAATACTTCAATCTTTGAAAATCTTCTAATTTATCTACTCAGATTTCGAAGATGAACGATTGTATAGAGGAGGAAAGTCCATTCCCAATAGAATAGTATATATTAAAATTATTAATGTTCAGAAAAATGTTCATTGCAATTTGTTGAAAAATGCTCTTATTAGTGGGTGTCCGCCTTTGAATCGACGAATTACTAAATAATGATGGCACAATGATGACAGTAATGGTGAATCTAATTGAAACAAGGAATCTGATGGTTGATGTAAATCTAATGATGGTAGTCTTACGACATTTTATATCTATTGTTGTACTAAAATGGCAGGCTGTTATTCGCTTATGTATTCATGTTTTTTTTTGGTCCAAATATAGCCAGCCATGTCTTTATATTGATCGAGTGTTTACGACTTCTGTTATAGATTTATGTAGTAGTATGCATCTTTAAATAGAAAAAAATTGCTTATTTGAAAAACATAACCATCGTGTGAACATAAACTATTATTTTGTGGAACCCCTTGCTCGTTTATTTGTATCTTCCAGTGCACAGATATGTGCAGGCGAGATAATAACGACATTAGCGTTAAAGTGCATATTTCTGTACAGGCGAGAAAATAATGATATTAGTGCTAAAGTGCGTATTTCTGTGCAGGCGAGATAATAACGACATTAGCGCTAAAGTGCGTATTTCTGTACAGGCGAGAAAATAATGATATTAATGTTAAAGTGCGTATTTCTGTGCAGGCTAGACACTAAGACATAAGTGCTAAAGTTCCCGTGGTCAAATAAAAATACTTGTCTAATTGTACCAGAGAGTGTATAACAGAAGAAGAAGCAGCGAAAGAGAGAATGCATATGTAACGGACAGTGAGTAACAGAAGAGGAACAACGACGAACAATTCGACGATTCGGACGACAGACGTCCAGTAGACACCTATAATATCATCATCAGGTGCCATGCCGGCTGGTGTAGACGATCATGGCTCTCCAAAGTTATCTATCTCCAGCATTATGTATCAAGATCGTTGTTTCCCTGCCGTGCCAGGTTGTCAAACTGTCTAATATTTTCTCACGTTGTAGACCATGTCGCTGTTGCCTTCAATCATGCCTGTTGTAACTATGTTCTCCAAACCTGCCTGTCTCATGAAGTGCCCAAAAATTAAGATTGTGTTTTTCTTACATTATTGATTAAGGTCCGTTTCTCATTTGGCTCTTTCAAAATCTCTAGATGAGTTTTTCTGGCAGTTCATGGTATTCTCAACATTCTTCTGTAGAACAACTTCTCGATTGCCTCTAATTTCCCACTTTCCTGTCTGATTATTGTCCAAGACTCGCACCCATATGTTAGTAAAGGAGTTATATAGCACTGCAGAACTCTCTCCTCACCTCTAATGATAAGGTCATATTACACAATATATTTTTCTAAACGAAAGTCACATAAATGTTTTCATAAGTTTCCACTATTTCGCGACCTGTACAAAATCTGCACTGATTTTCAGGCACAAAATCACATGTGAGTGTCTAGTTAGGTCGGTTTACCATTACATGAGCTAATACACGAAAATTCACGCTTATTTTTGCCCTCGGACACGCGGGTGTGGAGGAAAACGAACGGGCCAACCAGTTAGCTAGTCTCGCCACCACAACAGGTCCGTAGAGAACCCCAGATAAAGATTTCAAAAAGAGCAGTGAATCAACATAGAACTAAACCATTAGCCATTATACCCTGTGAGATTTACTGAAGCAGAGATCTGAGCATCTATGGACATGTCCTATGTGCGAAGAGGATAATCAACAGACCTAATACTTAATTATTACGAACTAATATTTTGCCAGCTATGAATAAAGATATCTTTCGGTGGTTGTCATGACTTTATTTTTCTTGCCTTTATATAGGTGGACAAGTGAGGCATCTTTCAGGTTTTGAGACAAGGTTCCTGAGCTCTAGCACCTGACAAAGATCTTGCTAAATTTCTGGACAAGCACCCATCCTCCTATCTTGTAGATATCTGCTGGGATGGCATTCATAGTGGAAGCAATTCCATGTGACACATTTCCAATGACAGTCTTTACCTATTGATTTGTTGGTGTATGTTTTCTCTTTTATTTTGTTGTAGCATGCAATCTATTGCTCCTATGATGTAGACTGATGGCTTGTTTAAAATTGCATCGAAAAGTTGTACCCATCAGTTTAGGATATGGATATTTCTGCGATCTGTAAACAGAGCTGGCTCATCTGCGTTAGCAACAACGGTTACCATACAGAGTTTTGGCCGTATATTGTTCTAAATGTATTATAGAATCCATTAATTTCTACCTTGTCTGCGAAATCCTAGATGCCTTTGGCTTTTTGTTACAATCACTTATCTTGCATCTCCATAGTTTTCGGCTGCATATACTTCGAGCTCAGACTGAGCAATGACAAAGTTTAGTGGCCAGACAATTTAATGTGATTAAAAACACTATTAGTCGCCCTTGGAAGCGATTTCAACAAACTGACCTATTGTCAGACCGGCCGCGCAGTGGAAGATTCAGAGTCACAACTCCCGCCGAAGACCGCTTCATACGGCTGCGTCACCTCAAGAATCAATTTGCATATGCGTCCTCCACAGCCCAGTCAATGCCAGAAACTCGTCGAATTTCAGATCAAGCGGTCAGGAACACTGTAGCTAGAAGACCCTACAGAGATCCTGTTCTCACAAACTGGGATCGCCAGAACCGACTGCAATGGTCCAGCATAATCAATGGACTGTTGGGAATGACTGGAGACGGGTTTAGTTTAGTTAAAGTCTGAAATTACTTCATGCCAAAGTTGAAACATTAATTCCGTAATATAAAATTTTGGTACACATTTGAAGTGTTGTTGCGTTTCTTTTTTAAACAATTTATAATTGAATAATATATAATTGAATAAATATATTATGTGCTCAAATGGTCTATTAATTAAAATGGGGCTTCAAATTCCATTCATCCCCTCCCCATTTATTAATGAGTTGCCCATAATGATCAGCATGATGGCTTCGACATATGCCCGGAAAAACTGAAATCCTAAAAGTTTGCTTAAGGTGCGGTGTTATAGGTTTATAACTAATAACCAATACGTAGTTGAGATACGTCAGTTTCATGGTTGCTGTCTTAGATGATTAATAGAATTTTAATAATTGAAACATTGGGTACTATGATCGCAGTCCAAACCCGGTTGCGCCAATTAGCGCATAACTGTGTGATTATTTCCCTTAACTATGTTTATCAGTTTATATTTATTATTTTAAATATAATTATATTTAGAGTTAGGGTTATGATTAGTTATGTAAAACAGAAATTAGCTATGTTTTACATAACTAACCCTAACCCTAAAAATTGAATATTTTTAAAATGAATTATTGATTATTTATTGATATAATATTTGATCAATTAACCACAAAATACATAGGTATGCACTAATGGGAAACAAGATCAAAAAACGGGGGTTGGACTGCGATCATAGTACCAAACATTCTACGTACATAACATTGCTTACAAGCTACAAACTATTGTTAACGTATTCTATGCACTGAGCATTGATTACACACTACAAACTATTGTTAACATATTATATGTACAAAACATCATAAACTTTTATTGAAGAATTATATGTACGTAACATTGCTTACAAAATATTATTGACGTTTTATGTCTCACATAAACATTCAGTGACATGATCAATGCAGCATGGTTTCTATTTATTGGACCACAGCTTAATTTGGTCCAGCTGGGATATACACGTTTAATTCACTAATCTCCCTCCAGAGAGGAAGCCGACAGTTAAAAGCTAACATTTTTAAAATATTGTCAGCAATTTCTTTTATATAACTTTCATTTCTATTGTGTATAGATCACATTTTCTTGTTATTGGTATTTGTTCATGACAGGATGGAGATCAATTTTGAAATGTTTAATTTTTTTTAAGTCAACAGGAGAATTATGAAATCTAAAATGTCATATTTGATGAATGAAATTAATCTTATTTTGTAATGGAAATAGGTATCACCGTAACCTCATGGATTCATCATCCTTTCTTCATCACGCACAAACTATGGCACAATTTGTCTGCCTTTCGTCACTACTGCGCGGGTTTAAGTTTAGATTTCGTCGTGTGATAGAAATGTTCTTCTCCGTGTGGCACATGGCCGAGAGATTAGCGCGCTGGTCTCACACTAGTGAAGTCTAGAGTTCGATCCCCGGTAAAGACTTTTTTTTTTCTATCGGAGGGTAAATTAAAAAACCCTGTACATGACAGCAAGAGCATGCGGCCTTTATCACACAGCTATTTGATCCCATTCCTGCAACACATTAACGGGAAAAATTAGTATTGATAGACATGTTCTTCTCCGATGGTAAAGTTACGAATGTCGTAGCCTCGTCTATTTTGTATATTTCATCAGTACCACCAATGAGATAACAAGCTTAATTTTCGGACACAACTTGGAATAGGTTAATGAAGTTCAGCTAATCACTAGCAACACACATGATAATACATACACAAAAGTCTTTATAAAGAGCACAACATAACTCACGACGAGTTAAGATCCGGAACTGTTCGCGTATACATAATAATGGATATATGTGATAAATTCAGAAGTTCGGAAGAGTGTAAATGGTAAAAAAAATTACAAAAAAAATAAAAGGTTAGAGATGAAACCAAATTAAACAGAAAATTGACAGAATTTTGCTGGATATCGGCAAAACTAAACAAAAAGAAAAGTGACAACATAATAGCTCATCTAAGATACATATGAATGTCTTGCTTTAATCCCCATTGGCTGTAGTGTTCCAAATTGTGGCATATACATGCTCTCAAGCACATATCGAGTCTGTTCATCAGATGAGCACTTAATGGTCGTAAACTGGACATCACGGACACCCCAAAGCCTGCGCCGTCTAAGTGGTAAGAAACAGGAATTCCAAACCGGTGTTTGATGCTGTGCAAATGTCGACATAATCATTCGGTGAGCTTCTAACCCGTCTCCCTTATGTAAAGGTAAGGTAAATGTATATCCCATGGCAGTTACCTGCCGTCCTGATGAAGATGGATGATCATCACCCCTATGTACTCTATTGTGAGACGTTTGCAAATGATCTCCCGTTGCTGACGACTTCAACGGCGCATGCCCTTGTGGTGTAAGTAATGTCCCCGTTACTGTCATTAAGTCGTGCTCCTCTGATGACCGAACTTCATATGCACTTTAGAACCGGTTTATCCTCCAATGTGGCGCACTGCAGTTGTTTTAGATTAATATTTGTCATTCATATGTTACACAGACTTTATGTTCTGTGACTTTTATTTTTTGCTGTGTGTGATCAATAGCCCGTGATACGCTGCCAACTTTCTGTTTATTTGTTGATCATCTCTGTCCTTTTAATTTATCAATCATTTATACTCTTCTGGATTTATCACATATAGCCATTATTATGTGAATGTGAACGTTTTTTAGTCGCCATGTGTTTTGTTGGACTCTGGATGAAGACTTCTTGGTCTACACGTCTATTTGTGCGTCTTATTGTGAGTAGTAAAACTTCATTATTCTGCTACAAGTTTTGCCTTTTGAATTACAGTTGTATTGTAGTTGTGTTGTTACACTTGTGTTGTAGTTGTTACATATTATGGAGCTAAATTTTTCCATCAATTTGTTATCACTATTATTCTTATGTGGTTGTAGTACTTGATCTAAATCGACACGCATATACGCTCTGGTTATAAATGGAAGAATAACGAGAGAGAATTGATACCAGTTCATTCATGTGTCTCATATTATCAATGGGAGCATACCTTATGCATCCAAGAACTTGTACTTGGGTTATCCCATATGTATTCCATCCCCCTCAATGAAGCGGCAACCCTTCTGCCGAGAATACCACGAATATCACATAACTGTAGCTCTATTTATTAGATGTTATTTATGTTGTTGTTTTAATGATAAACTTATGGATAATAATCTTTTACCGTTTATAAAAAGTACCGATAATAATCGACTACTCTTAAAATGTTTCATATCTCGCTTAAACGTGGCTGGCAGCCCTGTTTCGAAAAAGAAAAAAATTGACTACACCCCATTGTGCGTCCTCCTGCTAAGATTAACTACTCCTCATTGTGCGTCCTCCTGCTAAGATTAACTACTCCTCATTGTGCGTCCTCCTGCTAAGATTAACTACTCCTCATTGTGCGTCCTCCTGGTAAGATTGACTCCTCCTCATTGTACGTCCTCCTGGTCTGATTGACTACTCCTCATTGTGCGTCCTCCTGGTAAGATTAACTACTCCTCATTGTGCGTCCTCTTGGTAAGATTGACTACTCCTCATTGTGCATCCTCTTGGTAAGATTGACTACTCCTCATTGTGCGGCCTCCTGGTAAGATTGACTACTCCTCATTGTACGTCCTCCTGGTAAGATTGACTTCTCCTCATTGTACGTCCTCCTGGTAAGATTGACGTGCTGAAATCTATCGATGATCTATATCATAATATGTATGTCGTAATAGATTATAATCAATTATTTATTTTATTACCCTTGTGGTGTGGAAATAAATAGTCCATCTCTTCTAGAAAACAACTATCTAATAACATTGCACCAACAGCTACAGTAGATGAAGCATTACTCCTGGGTATTAAAGATTATTTAAGAGATGTATTTTTGTGCAAATTGTTTTCTGCTCTATACAGTCTCAGGAAACGAGTACCAGAACAAATCTAGAGAAGTAAATGTGGCCGACATAATGCTAATCATATCAGCTTTATCATTTCGTTGGTCACAGAGAAATGAGTATCTTTCACGGAATGCAATACATTCCGTAGTGATATAAAAAGCGAGATGATGTACTGGAGAAACAGAGTTGAAATGTGTTGCCAAGAGAGAGATCTTAATGAATCATGCAGCACACACTTCAAAATGGCTGCACAATGAGTTCAAAATTATGCTCGCTCGGAGATATCAAATCAACATAACAAAGTACTCGTATTGAAATGCTAAAACAATTGGTGGCAGTGAGGGAAGGAGAACAATTATTTCAAACCTCATTAGGTTCTACAACTAATGTCGATGAAATCATTTCGTACAAAATAGATTTAAGGATTAAAAAAGTATTCAGCCTGAAATTGAATTTTTCCTAAAGTCACCGTGATTCAATCAAATCCACTGTCTAAACAACGAACACAACAGTCAAGTCCTGAATCGAAATCTCTAAATGAATGTTCTACCACAACTACCACATAGAGCAATTTAGTTTCTAACAAACACACTACGATTAATTGTGTTTGACTTTAGTTTTCTGGCACCTGTATGTCTCCATCATTATCGAATTCTCACTACAAGCCACTAGAGGAGGAGACGGGGGTGGCTGAGGTTAGTTTGAGGTTAATTTGGATAGGTTGCATTATAACTAATATCGTATACTGAATATTAAATTTGGCTTGTTCAAGAGTTTGTCTTATACCACAAGTTACACAATAAAATAATGTGCAATTTATATATTACAGGACCATATATATTAATAAACCAGCAAGCCCTTATGTGGTCATCTGATGGTAAAAGAAAAAGAGGAAGACCTAAAACAACCCTTAAAAACACCATTCTTAAAGAAGGGGAATTAATAGGCTGTAAGACCATCCAGGAACTAAAGCTGCAGGCAGCAGACCGCATCATATGGAGAACCAAAACCTCTGCCCTATGTGTCGCTTGCGGCACTAAAGGAACAAACTAAACTAATATATTTTTGGGCATAATTATAATACGATGCAAGAACTGAGAGCGTGAATATTACAACAAATATTGAAGTTGTCGGCACGCGTCACTGCAGTTTTCTGTTATACTTACATCACTATTTTCAGAGCTTCATGTCTCATAGCATGGGTCTCAAAATGAAACTAATTATTTAGCAGAAAATGTAAACTAAAGGCACATAATTATTTGTTCAGGGTAGCTAGACGTGGTTCTCTGTTTTGCAATATTTCAACTCCCTACATCGATCTCACTCATTGATGTTTTCTAAAAGATATGAAAAAGGCAACATAAGTATACTGTTTAAGACGCATTTACAGTAATGAAATAGCGTCTGGAGATCAGCCCATGCAAGGCCTAACATTGACTCTTAAATAGTTAATTACAATAAATTGTATTTTTAAGGATTCAATAGCTTTTCCGGCGAGAATGATCAAAGAAAGTTGACTGTTTAAAAAATTGACAGTGTATGTACAATAATGAATTATAAATTCTACATTAACGTCATTAAAATAACAAGACAGTACACAAACTTGCATTGTGATATGTGCAAGGATTCTTGTGATATTGTGTGAAATCAGACGACACAGATTTTACCCACATTAAGCGTAGAGAGTGACTATCAACCAGGAATATCGGTCATGTGGTACTGAGGCCGGACATGGAAGAAATATAGCATCATTAGGACCTGCTATGTATGTCGTCAGAGGCGACTCAGGAGGTTTAAAGATGGAGTTAGCTTCTCCATTCGCTAGGTAATCCATGCAACCCTTTAAGAGTGGAAGTAGTGCCCACTCGGTACAGAATGTTTTCTCCCTCTTTTCTTAACTTTATGTCTATAGTTCGAGCTGGAAAACTTTGGGAACGACTGTTCTAATTGTCCGTGACTAAATGCATAATGTAATTGTTTTTAAACTGAACACTTGAATATTACATGATGTGTATACTTATATTGTTATAAATCCCATGAATTGAGCTTACGGATAACGTTTGTGTAATACATACCATATCCATTGTTCGATTCTAATTGAAATACTATAATTTATCAACAGAAACTCAAAGATCAATAACACAAACCCCACTTCAGGACTTGAAGAGCATTATGGGCAAAAATATATCGTTACAAGAACTGATTGGGCGTCACAGCAGTAGAGGGTATACGCCACTGACAAAAGACATAACAACCAGGTTACCAGAGTTCTTGCCAGATGGTCCTCGTCCCTTTGTTCCAGAACCTAACTTTCTGCCAGGAAATACGGAGATTGTTGTACATCAAGCAGAAATGGCCTTACTTCCTTGTACAGTGCAAAATCTGGGCACAAGACAGGTACGAAAGTTCACATATAGTGTTTTCGACATAATTATGTCTCTACTTCTTTGTGAACTCTTAATTTATTTTTAATTTCCTCTTCACTTGTTTCTCACATCTTTGTTCTTCTTCTTGTATATGACGTGTCCTTTATAAAACGGTATCCTCGTTGTCACGCGGAAAGCCTCTCGGATCTGTAAAACCTGACTTGCGTCTTTCAGTGCTATATATAAAATTCCTCGATATTCTGTGTCCATCGATGTCTTAGGGGTCTCTTGTTCTATTTTCTGGAACATGTCTCTCCAAGATGGGTCTTTCTAACTTATTTATGTACTAACTTATATTTTGTTAGTCAAAATATGCTCGCTTACGCTTATTTGATAATTTTGAGCAAGCAATGTCTTCTATGTTCAAGACTTTGCAGGCATCGTCTGTGTTAAATCTTCTTTCTGTTCATAATATTCTTTATACCTTTATATAGTAGTTCCTTTTAAATGCTGCTATTTTCTTATCTTTTGTGAACGTTATTGTCCAAGTCTCACACTCATATGTCGCTATTGGAAAAAATAGCTTATAATCTTCTCTACCATACCGCTATTTAATTATTTATTGCTTATTTTTCAGTTGTCCACTCCACCGCAACCTTTTACTATTGTTTCGCTTTTTTTCAGTTGTTTAATCCTGCTCAATATTTTACTTTGTCTCTCTTCTTTATCAATTTTTAACTGCCACATGACATTATACTGTTGTCTCTGCTTATTTTTCAACTGTCTTCTATTCAACTATTCTACTACTTCCCTACTCACTTGTTTCTCTACTTCACAATTCTCAATTACAATTCTCATTTTCATGTGTCTCTTTTAAACAAAAGAATATTCACTAATATTCCAATTTTCACTTATAATGTTTCTTGTTTCTCAATTCACTATGCTTTTGTGTGTGGCAACCCTAACTTTTCAACAAATCTTGTTACATATTTATACGTAGTAAACTTCATTTATCAATTGTTCCACTATTCTTCCTTTGTTTTATGATTGTCTCGCAGTCATGCTCATTGTGTTGTCTACGACAAGTTACACGCATCACTTTTCCTATATCTGTCTTATGTCTTATTAACAAAATAACGCGCTTCTTCTTGGTACCAGTTGTCAACGTGTTGGTGTTCGTCCGGTGTTTTTCACTGGCCGTAGTCATCTATGATAGCGAATTATGTGGAATACAGTTTTTCACTGGCCGTAGTCATCTATGATAGCGAATTATGTGGAATACAGTTTTTCACTGGCCGTAGTCATCTATGATAGCGAATTATGTGGAATACAGTTTTTCACTGGCCGTAGTCATCTATGATAGCGAATTATGTGGAATACAGTTTTTAAAGATTCTAACTTCTAATTCTCAATAAAGAGTATCTATACATTCAATTTCACATCCCCCCCCCCAATAACAGCAGAACTCATATTTGTGTACTTGAATCCCGTGAGTTCATACATTGTCTTCTACGTGATTGTCGCCAATAGAAGACATACGAACAGAATCAGAACAATCTTTTTTACGTCATGTTTTCTGTCATTACGGCGTTGGCATGAGGCACAAAATATATCATTCAAAGTGACTAACAGAAAATACAATAATAATAAAAATCATAAAACGTTAAGGCTTGTTGTAGTTTTCAGTGGATAGTCACGAAAACACAACTTGTTCGAAAATTGTTCGTTGTTCGAAAGCCGTCCCTCAATATTGTATTGGCCATGTAGTTGGATGTATTAATAGTGCGTACATATTAAGCAATAACAATAAAAAATATAACAACGGTGAATACATTGTTTCAATTATAATAGTTCACATAAAAAATATATTAAAGCAACAATTTTTTGTCAACCTAGATAAGATAAATCCAGATTAAATACAACTATTATTATTTATTCACGAATGTAAACAACGTGATAAATAACAGGCTAAGTTAATAAGGATTTATAGTGACAATGGACATATATAAACAATACATAATTAAAACCACGGTTATCTAGATATACATAGGGTTATGCTACGGCTTTACATAAGGAGTGGTTGTCAAAAAGCGATGTCTGCGTTGGCTGAATGTTCCGTGCTTTAACCATTTTTCACAAGGATAGCTGAAAAATGTATGGTCTCGTGTATACCAAGCCCTTCTGCAGAACCATCAAATGTGCTGATCTCACGTATCTTCATTTATCTGTGCTTAATTGACTTTTTCGTACTTTTCATTTGCTGGCTAAAAAAAGTGCACCAACAGCGACTAATAATGATTTATATTATAATCAGTTGTATCAGCTATGATGAATGACGACGCATAAGATCAGCGCGCAGGGTTATACTGGAGAAGGGCTTGATATTTACTTTAAGGGAAACCCGGGTTATTTTGGTAACAACCAACTCTTATTTAACATCATGACATAACTGTAGATGATCGTGGTAAAATACACTAAAGTACTTTCTGAAATTCATGGCCAACTTTAGAAAACTATATTATCCACTCCCTCAAGTGCATTGAGATTTGATATGTGCAGTGTTGACGTTAAGGATTTGCTATGTGCAGTGTTGACGTTAAGGATTTGCTATGTGCAGTGTTGACGTTAAGGATTTGCTATGTGCAGTGTTGACGTTAAGGATTTGCAATGTGCGTGTTGACGTTAAAGATTTACAATGTGCAGTGTTGACGTTAAAGAGATATTTTTCCACGAGAGCATTGATATTTTGCAGTATATGATATTACTATTTTAGTTTATATATGAAATTCTGCATGTTTACAAACAAAGATGTTACTACATTTTGTCGCAATTAAATACATCTTTCATTACAATTAGGAATTATGCAACTGAATTACATGTTTGATAATGGAAAATTATATCCCAACTAAGATATATTACTAAATATGTCATAATTGTGGCGTTTGTGAGTGCATTTACTTCACAGTGGGAACTAAAAAAAGACCCACAAATAAGATACCATTTTATATAACACAAATAACCATTCGTATACTGGATAGAGAAAGATCTCGTCCCCATTTTTTTTGTAGATCATAATACACTTTTGAATCTACGTGACACTCATTCGATTTGTGGTACAGTAAAACTTAATATTTATGCAATTCATCTTGCACATATTCAAAAAAGGTAAAAGTAATTAACGTTTCGCATAATCCAAGTTACCTGTGAACTTGGAAGTACCCGAAGTACATCAATTTTGGCACGTCATCCGTAACCAAGACTGCTTGTAAAGAATTAGAGGAATCTACGCAATAAATCCAGTGGAAAATAAAAGGAGAATGAAGGCACGAATTTCAGCACAATGTAGTATAGCTTTGTGCCTGAAGAAACAAATATTGTGCATTATTTGCGAATTTTTTTATCATCATTAGTAATTGATAACAACTACAGCAAAACCGCAATGGCGAAATTTGGAAAAATGGTAAAGAAGTTTTGCTAATCACTGTATACACGCAGAAAATCACACAAATGAACGTTTAGTTAAAAAAACCTTTACCAGGAACACAATATAGCACACGAATGCACTATCCACGATCACATAACAGAGCTAAAAGAGATAAATTCTGGAAGTTTGGGAAAAAAAGTACGAGTGATAACTAGAAACGTAAAACTAGAAGGATAGAAATATGTTTTATAACAAAAACAGGAATTGACAATATATATAATAATTCCTAAAAAAAACCCAAACAAACAGAACAAACAGAAAACAACAAGATATATGTACGTGTGAATGACGGATGCTAATACCAACAGGATGTCGTGTACCAAACTGGTGGATATATTTATTTTCAAGCGAATATTAAATCCAGTTATCCTAGAAACAGAACTTAATGGCTGTGGTCTTGACACCACAGGTGTTTTGATTGGCTGTGCTGTTGAAGTAGCCAGCAACAGTTCCGGACTGGTAATTGATACTGTGGAGATGTTAGCTGAAGCGGTCCTGGAACCCCTTACCTATCTCCTTTATGTACGTCATTACGTAATGATGGTATTGGTGTCTCAGCGGGACGCACATGTAAACCCTCTTAAATTGTAAAAGAGACTTTTCGGAATGTAATTGATGGGCCTATGTGGCAATGACATTAGAGTTGCATCTACTACGTCTGAAGCAACGTTGCCAAGACGATTCGGGAGCCGCATTAACGTAATGTAAAGTCATTCGTAAGCTGATCCTCAAATCTGGGTTTCGAATCCACTGGTTATTCTTGGTTTGAAATAAAAATTACTCCCATGGTTCACCCAGCCAAGCAAAAAGTAGAGAACCATGTCTCATTCTCTGGGCAGGTCGAGGAATGGTGTCATCGCTACCGAGTAAGTACGGTTAGCGATGCTAATCATACGGTATTTAGTCAGGTAATGACTAGGCAACTGATCTCTTATGGGAAGTCGAGTGCTAGGAAACTGGTTGATAGCTCACATAACCTTTACTGTTGCTTTACTTAGATTACTCGAAACGTCAGGTTTGAGACGAATGTGATTTAAAATATTCCGAAAACTCTTGTCACATCTGTAGACAACAAGAGAAAGATCATGGAATACTGTACGTGTCTGGGGATCAGACTGGGAAAGTGAGAGGTACCGGAAGACAACACAACGGACAGTAGATTATGGTAGTGTAATTCTAAGACAAGGTCTACACTGTCTCAGAAGGGATACTATTATAGCACATTTCACTAGCTGTGCCCAGCTTAAAAATGATGTATCTCAGCACATATATAACGCACATGATTCAAATTGTGTATGTTAATTTGAAATGTAATAGAACTCATTAATTGAAGTTTTCATTAAAATGTAGCCATTGGTTTCAATATTTATTTATTTGCGATATATATCAAAAGTCTAATTGTCAACAAATAGCGGACATACATATTTGAAGATGTTTACAGTCAATTATAAGATCTCATTTATACATGATTTGTTTATTATACTATTGGCATGATTTAAGCGTGAAATTGCACTATTTTGTACTCTCTAATATAAGACAGACGGTGTTTAAGATTTTATCCGCTGTAGTGTCTGTAGTGGTAACATTTCTTCTCTCGATACACAATAATTAGTATGCTGTAAAAGATTACAGATTTCATTCGTTTATAAAAACTGGACATAATGCACACAAATAAAGCATATATTTATTGGATCTAGCCAAATATAACAAATGTATGCATTAATACATACTAATGCACTAATGACATTAATAAGTAAGACGATTAATCAGATAATTACATTTGTTTAGATTTGAGGGCAAAGTTAATGAAACGTGCTATAGTTTCGCGTAGATGTCGTATAAAAGAATATTGCTCATTTTTTTCTTGAAAACTATTTCCGCCCCCCTTGCTTACCGAAATTATTCACAATTCTCTCAATCTCTTTTCTTGTGCAGCTTATATAGTGGCATCAGGGATTTCTCGACTAAACATGAAATCACGAGGGACTTCCTTCGACACCTGTACCATGACAGGATTTTCATGTCTGCACTACTTCGAATATGTACCCTCTTCAGCCACGACATTCTCGGTTGCACTCAGAGTACTCTCTCATCAGACAGGGTCAAACGTAGCATATTTCTGGTGCCTGTCTCCTGTTTTGGCATCTTATACTTCTTGAATATGATCTACAACTGTAATGACTCCACAGACATAACAGAACTTTTAGGGATATCATTGTTCACAGTCATCTTGGGGCTGACGTCTTGGGTCATTTTGGCACCGTCAGCTGCCAACGTCGCAGATGCAACACCTGTGACTATGTCGTACAAGTCTGTTCCGTAACATTTCCCAAATGTCACTTTCATTATTTAAGATGGCTTTAAATGTGTCTCCATCTTATTTGTCTTTGTTATAATCCACAAATGCCATACCTTTCATTTGGCAGACGGGTAAGATGCTTAGAGTCAGATTCTGTCAGAGTGTTTAACCATAATGTAAAAATCTCATGTTTCTGTCCACTTCAATGACACTTCATTGAATATTCAAGTGATCAAAATTAAATTGTGATTCTCTGATGATCGAACTCGGTATGCGCCTGAGAACCGATTTATTTACCAAATTGGTACTGTAACGTTTCGATCTGCAACATCCGCCTTTCCCACGTTTATATATATTTTTCAAAAAAGGAATCGTAGATTTTTTGGAGTTATTTTTATAATAGATATTCGCTAATTGGACATCATTCAACCTATCGACTAACCTGGTCATTTACTTCTCATGGTTACCTGAATTGTACTCACATGATTCGTGAGGTCATGCAAGAAGTCAAGGTCAATACATTTTTAGCACTAACTCGTGACAGGTTCATGAGAATCCAGTGAAACATACTGAGCACAAAACCCTTTGACCATATTATTGAATGCCTATAAAATATTGACGGTCCTAGTATAAATTCAGTTGAAAATTCAATGCGCAAGTACGGCTCATTTCACTACAGAACAATGACACATTATCATTAGACACTTACAGACTGGACAACCGCAAAGTGTATGGCCACACAATTTTATGTGGTTAGAAGCACTATTAGTCGACTTTAGGGGCAATTTCAACAAACTGGCTCAGTGACAGACCGGTCGCGCAGTGGAAGACTCAAAGTCACAACTCCTCATGAAGACCTCTTCATACGGCTGCATCGCCTCAGAAATCAATTTGCATCTGTGTCCTCCACAGTCCAGTCAATGCCAGCAGCTCGTCGAATTTCATATTAAACGGTCAGGAACCGGCTGCACGCCGCTAGTCTTTTGGCTAGGAAACTTTACACAGGTCCTGTTCTTACGGACCGGTATCGACAGAACCGATCGCAGTTGGCGAGCACGCATCGTCAATGGACCGTTGGGAATTCCTGGAGACGGATTTGGTTTAGTTTAAGTCTGAAACTTTCTTCATGACATAAAATTTTGGCACACGTTTGAAAAAACGTTGCGTTTCTTTTTTTTTTTTTGGAACAGTATATCTTCTTGTTCTGTCTAATTTTCCGTTTATTGTATTTCATCTGTCTCTTCAGTGTGTATATTACCGCACTATTTATCATTTATTCTCTTCCGGCTTCCGACATTTGCGTTATAACTTTTGCATTTTGATGTGATATGTGTAGTGCGGTACTTTATTCGCTATATTTGTTCTTGATAAAGGTCATTTTGTTGAAAGGTCGATGTGTGTATGCGATGTGCCTTTAGTGATTAGCAAAATATAGGTGCTCAGTCACCAACAGCAGATGTCAAGGGTATAAATGCTGATGGAGCTGTGGCTCGCAAGCGAATGATATATGTTTTTAACGTTAAGAAAGAACAAAGTAATGGTGAAGTTTAAAAATTCAAGACAAATGGAGGATACCAATAAAAGTAATACCGTCTTGTGTTGTACTTTATAAAGGAAAATTACTCAAAACGTTTATTAGGTCAATTTAATTAATTGTATACTATGTTGTTTCTTGTTTCAGTTTCAGCTATCAGATCTTATTATCATTATCAACCACAGTGGAAGTTGCTGTTTAGTTAGTCCTGTCACCACGACCTCCAAGGAAAACGTGTTACTTCGTATTTTCTGTTTCTACCTATTTATATATAGTTTTGTTTCATATCACGAACTGTGTGTACTTTCTGTACATCATTAAACAACATTATACTAAGAAAGTTACGATTTTTGTCTGTATAAAGAGACACAAGAGCGTGGTGGAAATTAATAATGAAATGTATGGTTGCTGGTAACAGGGATGAGGGCCACCGAAGAAAACATCAAGTGACATATTCTTTGCAGAACTTAGTCTTTCCTATGAATCTCTTGAATTCTCCGCGGTCTTGAGCAAGCTGTCCTGCCTCTTTCAGTGACATGCGCAGGCATTTCTAAATGACTTTTGCCCAACGGCGTCTTGGGCAAAGGCACCTCAGATTGTCTAAATATGCTTTTGGCTGTGGCAGGTCAACTTGACCAGTGTTCACAGCATACATAAAGAAGACTGCATTTGGTAAATATATGACCTAAATATATATATATATATATATATATATATATATATATATATATATATATATATATATATATATATATATATATATATATATATATATATAGATAGATATATACATATATACAATCTTTAATGGGTTAGAGAAAGTCTCAAACATTTCCTTAATGGACCAATGACCTGTCAATCACTAAAGGATAACAAAGAAATATAGAACAGTGGACTGGTAAAGTAGTTTACATAGCGGTGATTTTAAAACCAGTAGTCTCCTCTGTGAGACTAAACTTTGTTGACTTCTCAGACATGACGAAATCGATCCTACGTAGGCCAATTCTGAATATATGGACTGGAAGGGAAAATGTAATCATTCTTTCAGCAATCAAGACGAAACATCTGCCCAAAGTACATTGTCTGCTGTGATAGCAAGTCAGTTAAGATTAAAGTTGATGGTAATAACATTAGAGAAGATCTGACAATGAAATCATCAATGTAGGTCACTGTTATTGGTTATTTAATAGGCATTAGCCTTTTCTCTTGTGTGCTTTTATGCAATGTTGTTCAATGCAAATTGAGAGAGAGAGAGAGAGAGAGAGAGAGAGAGAGAGAGAGTGCGAGGAGGGGGTAGAGAAAAAGGGAGCATTCAAATTACTGCCGACCATTCCGCCCGAGTGTTGTTGCGGCCCGAAAGGGTAACAAAGAATAGTAACACTGTTTACCTTCCAAGCATGTCGGAAAAGGCGACTAAGGAGGTTATGGGATGGAGTTGGCTGTCCCATCCCATATAGGGTCAGTGACCCAAAGCCATGCTGAAGTCGGATGTGTCAGATCGAAAAGCGCAGATATCGCAGCAAATCTGTAAACCATGACACAACGCATTTCGTTCTCCGGACTACATCCTGCTAATCTGCAGGAGTTTGAGAATGAACGCAGAAAAGAAGAAAGAAGAACACAAAAATAAAGCCAGTCAAAAAGTTCAAGTACCTAGGAAGTATCTTCAGAGGACGAACGACTCAATAAAGAGATAGAAACAAGATGTCAAAAGGCAAATGCTGTGACATAGCATGTGTCACATTTGCTATTGTACCCACACAAAAAAAAATCATCATTGAAGTAAAGAAATAAATTAAGAGCATCGTTATAATAACACTATGCTACCAATGTCAGACTTGGCAACTGACATCTACACATAAGAGAAGGATCGAAACTTGCGAAATGAAATGTCTAATGGAGGCTATTGGAGTCACCAGACTTGACAAAATGCGCAGTCAGATAATCAGAAAGATACTAGATATTACATAATGCATTGAATATAAAGAGAAACAAAAGATAAAAAGTTTTGGGAATCTTATGAGAATGAACTATCAACTTCGCATAAGAGCTTATAACAAGATGAAATAATTATACAGACCCAAGGGCAGATCTAGGAAATGGTGGATAGACAACATCAACGCCTTCCTGAATAAACATGACTACACCTCAACCAGAAAAACACACCTGGCTCTAGAAAGCAGACTACAATACTTTCACAAAACCATACGCTCAACAGCAAGCATGGAAACTACGACAACACCACCTGGAGATAGACAATAGATTAGAAAGACAGCAAATAATAGTAACACTGCCACCTTTCATGCATGACGTAGTAGGCAACCAAGGAGGCTGGGCGTGGGTTGGTTAGCCCAACCCGTGGTACCCGATATAACAAAGCTTACTGAAGACCCATACCTGCGTTGCTGATGGGAAAGAACCAACACACAGAATTGCACACGCTATTGAAGACTTCAGCTTAACAAAGACTGCCAGAAGAAACACCAATATAGAGCATAACATGCAACTAGATTACCTGTCATAGAGAATAATCTTGACAAACACGTAATCTCTCGGGATTCTATAGCCATCTTTATTTAACGCAGGAGTAGGTAAAATGCTGCTCGCGGGACAAATCCGGTCCGTCTAGTCAATGTTTCTGGCTCGTCCCATGTAGATCTAAAAGTAGACTCCTACATGTACTGACATCTGAGCTCAGAAAATACTATTTGGAACCCCAAGGATCAAAATAAAAAACTTATTTGGCACCATGCCACACGATAAAACCTCAATCTGATCCACCTGCACGTAAGGGTTGCTCTCATCTGATTTAGCCTACTATCTTAAAACTGCATCGATTTTAAATATGCACTTTTTAAAATCTGTGCTCATCAGCTTCGTCTAGTCTGATTACAGTTTCAATATTTATAAATTATAGCTGCGATAATTCGACCACTTCCAAACTTTATTGATCCAATTGGGTATTCAAGAATGGAATGCGGACCTAGCTTTAGCTACACAGTTTTCACATAGCAGACAAGATAACAATCGAACCATCAGCCGAGCAAGTTCAGTCTCTATACCACAGTCGATTGCGTGACGTTCCAGGCAAAACATACGCTTACTGATTAGAATTCTTGTTATGTACTCCAGATAGGAAATTCAACAGAGTGTTTGTAGATTGTGGTCAGTCGCTTCGCTGAATGTTACATTTCCTTATTGATCTGATATATGATCTAGTACCAGGAATTCACACATTTGTATTTTAATAGAAGTGAGCTTATTGACCTTTATCAATTTTATTCTTCCTTTAGCCAGTGTAATTTTCTACCGTTAGATTTATCCCTTTTTATGAAACACTGAAGTATGTTAGACACTTGTATTTTTATTTCGTACCTGAAATGGAATGAAATAATGATAATACTTCTGTTTATCCTCCCTTGCAAGCGACTATTTTCATGCCATTGATAGCAGTTAGATTATGTTTGTTTGAATCTTCAGATGGCTGTGGAGTCCAATCCAGGTTATGAAAATCCTGTTACAGTGTGAGTAATAATATTGAAATTCTTGAAATGAAAGAAAACAGTCTGATCTCTCCTATCATTGTTGTCTCTTTCAAATCGACCACAGTGTTCTACTATGTTCAAAGTTTTTAATACCCTGATCTAAAGATAGAGCCATAGAGCCGTGTTTCCCAAGAGCCTGTGTCAGACTGTTTTCCCCTTCTCCTGCAGTTCTTGAGAGATGCATTTGAAATGTTTTGCTGGCTTCGCTTACATTCTCTATATAAGGCGCTAGTTTAGATGCGGATGTGACCTGCACAAACAAAGGCAATACCTGATCAGCAAGGCGTTGATACTTTCTATCTTAGACTTTTCGAGTATCTCCATGCCATAGATGTGATCCAGCCACCGCACACCATGAAGCTTTCTCAAGCACCAAGGGTGAAACGAATTAAGCTGATTTGCATGCATAGCACATGCAGTCTAGGATCCAGCTGTATATAGTAGTGAAGGCATAACAACTGCAAGTAGAGCTTTAGTTTGGTTTTAAGGATCCAGTTATTCGCACAAAGATCACCCAAAAAAAGCAGTGCTAGTGCTAACAATGCGCAATTTGACATGGTCGTTGACTGTTCTATGTTGTAGCATAGTCACATTTGTGACTTGTCAAGCATGCCTAAGATACGACTAGGGAAGGTTTCTGGATGGAATGTGCTGTCCTATCATTGATAAACATAACCCAAGAGTCATGGCAGAATCGGTTGTAACGGACCTAAAGGCACATATATAGTTGTCAAACTGTAAACCGTGGAGCAGCACAACTCACTACATGAATACACCGTGCTAACCAGCAAGGATTTGAGAATCACAGCAGAAAAGAAGTAAACTGTAAAATTTTCTACTTACATTCCTAATTTTAAACCTCAAATAAATAAATAAATAAATGAGCATTTCAAACTCTCCCTCTCTCTCTCTCTCTCTCTCCCTCTTTCTCCCTCACACACTCACACATACACGTCTGAAATGTTTATATATGAATGTATTGTAAATGGTAAAATTACCGAAATATATATTTATATAGTACAGCACTTTCTTTTAGAAAATTACCGTAATATATATATATTTATATAATACAATACTTTCTTTCAGTAAATACCGGAACATATATTTATATAGTACATTACTTTCTTTCAGACAAACAGTACGCGTTCGGTATATACACAAATTAAGTCTATATTTTGGTGCAACTTATCCGCCCTCCCCGGTCTTAATACGATCGTGCTAATAGGAAATATTGCCATTTCCTTTAAAATGAAATAGCTCTGAGAAATCAATAGTTTACTGAGACCTATCGTCTTGAAAAGGAGGGAAGGGTTAAGCTTCTTAGAATTTATGGTTTTGTGTTCCTGGTTGTGTTAATTATGAGCATATATTATCTAATCATTGAATATTCTCAACACTAACTTACCACAAATAGATGAGATGGAATTTGAATTGCTCATATTATAAGGGTAATCCTTTTTTTTCATGGACATGAAGTTTCTTTAGTCATGAGCAGAATAATAGTAATAAAGTACCAACAACAACATAATTCAGAATTTAAAAAAAACCTGAAGGTATACTTATCATCGCCCAGGAAAAAGCGTTATATAATAGGTAGTATTGATTCTTTTTCTGAGATCTCTGTGAATTATCACTTGAAGCTACGGAGTAACGTGATATGAGTGGTATTCTCGGCAGGCGACGTGCCGCTTCGTTTATAGTGAAGAAGTACATATCGAAAACCGAGTACTGTGAAGTCAATCCTCTACGACTTGTGCACCCTTCTGATGTTTTGTCTTCTATTCATTGATGAAAATAAAATTTGAATCTTGCAACACTGTTTAACTGATATCATTTTATGTTCTAGACCTCTTTGACATCTTGATATTAGAACAGTGTTGTCTGCAATCCTATTTATGAAATTTTATGTCCACCGATACCAAGAAGTTGAAACTATTCTTAATGTGGCTCTTGTAGTAAATATCGCTTGATGTTATCTGCACATATGTTAAATAGAATAGAGCACCAGGGGCTATATATCTGTCATTAGGAACATCTTAGATAATTATACCGTTCAACACATCTAGACACCGGTTTTATGAACGACTCTAGCGAGTTTTAATGCATTCATTAGGTGTTGATTCTTTTTAAATACATTAATATTCAAACGCCATAATAGGTCATTGTTGCAGCAAAAATGTAACCCAACAAGCTAAACTTGGAACAGGGTAAGGAATGGACGTTTCGACAAAAAGGATATTTATCAAGAACATAATGCAACATCCTTTAAGTTTTTTACATTATTTATGCGCATCCGATATCCAGATGTTTCAGGTTTAGGGATATTATGTGAATATGGACAGTACCGATTTACTGGTCTTGTGGGTGCAAAGGGAACGCATTGCTCTAGGCGGACCCAGGGTTAGCAGATAACCAAGATCCCAAATGTACCTCCTCACGGTGTACCTTGAAAACAGAAATACAGCAGCTCGAGCTGATTCTGGCCAAATCATTTGGGGATCGTGTTCGAAAATGTGGAGGTAGCAGATGGAAAGAGATTTGACTGCATAAGAGACTGCACAATATCTCGGACACTACCAGCATCACCAGATATAGCGACACTGTCGAAATACAGTGAAGCTAGTCAGTCCAGTCCGAACATTGGAGAGGCGGCCAATGTAAAATTCACGTAAAGATAGATGCATGGCGAGAGACAAATAGATTTCATACTGAGTACAATGAAACAATGAAAGGACAGAACAGCGCTAGAGGGCAGCACGAACTGCAAATAGAAAGCGGAAAAGTTCCTAGGAAAGTTCCTATCACTTTGCACAGCTAGATAGGCGACTTTTCGTAATTTTCGCAACGAGCAAACCCACTATTTTACACATCTATACTTATAAAGGCAAATTACAATGGTTTTATGTTCCAACACAGTTCATATTAAATATTTTCATATAACAAAATTCATGTTTTATGCCTTTTCACAACTAGACAAATCATTTTTAGCACTTTTTGGTATCAGCAAATGCATTGGGGGGGGGGGGGGTTCATGACTTACAAGGTAAATTTCATATTTCTATGTATCAACAGGACGCATAATACATATTTCCATATGACAAAATGCATGTTTTATCACTTTTTACAGCTAGGATATTCTCTTTTAACACTTTTCTATATGACATACGGCTTGTTTATCACTTTTCACAGTTAGGCAAACTGCTTTTAACACATTTTTATACGACAAACGTCATGTTTTATCAGTTTCTAAATTATCACCCCATATGAAACCACATTACAGGGTTTTTACACTAAAAACACAATGAATTTATCACTTTCCACATCTAGATAAGCCACTGTTTGTTGTTTTTACAATGATCAAAGTCACTATTTGACGCTTCTCTATACTTAAAAAGGCAAATTACAGTGATTTTATGTACCAACAGGGTTAATGTTACATATTTCTATATAATAAGTCATGTTTATCACTTTTCACAAGTAGGTAAATCCCTTTTAGTCCTTTTTGCTATGAGCAAATGCATTGGGTAGGGGTTTTCTAGACTTACAAGCCCAATTTTCCTATTTTTATGTACCAACAGAACGCATAAGTCATTTTTCCATATGACAAATGGTATATTTATCACTTTTCCTATTTTACGCACCAACAGGACTCATAAGACATTTTTCCATATGACAAAGTGCACATTTTCACATTTCACAACTAGGAAAACTGCTGTTAGCACTTTTCAAAATGATCAAAGGCACTATTTGGGACTTTTCTATTCTTACAAGTGCGCATTTCACACCTTTTATGTATCAATAGAATCATATTACTATATTTTCATATGACAAACTGCACTTTTTATCAAGTCACACGAAAGTACATTTCAGCCCTTTCTCATTAAAAAACATAGCGCATTTGACATTTTTTTATTTATGTAAATTCATCATTTATCGTTTTTCACAACTATACAAGTAGCTTTTACTGATTTTCGATGTTTTATTAGTTGTCTAAATTGTCATACCATACGAAAACAGATTTCAGTATTTTTGCTGTAACATCATAACGAATTGTATCATGTTTGTATGATAAAAATTGTATCATGTTCGATGATCTTGTTTCGCGCCCCACCTACCCGGGAGCTCGTGTAAAAAGGACACCAACAGGGGACCGGTCATCTTGAGCCTGCACGGGTTCTAGGGAAGGTGGGGACGCTAAACAAGATCATCGCACTTAATGTGGAATATCAAAATTTTTATATTTACACATACACAAATACAGATATAATACAACAAACTCGGTGTACTTTTATTATTATTATTATTATCATTATTATTTTTATTAATGTGACCTATAAGTATCATATTGGTTTAAACATTTGACAAGTTGTTTAGTAATGTTGGGTCGTATTTTTCGTTTTTCCTACCACTTAGCCCAAGTCAGAATTTTAGCAATTGGTTGGCGCCAACGAATATAGTTAAGGCACATCGGGCGACTTTACGTCAACCCTAGCGAGAGCCTGTTAGAATCGTGAGAATACGCTGAGAACTTAGTTGATCCACATAGAGAACGCACAGCAATGGCATAGCGACCGACAATTGTTATTTTCAGTGTGATGAAACATACTAGCATCTAAATAAATTACAAACACGCTAAAGTAAACCGTGTAAAGTAGTAAGATTATTATATATTGCTGTATGCTTCAGAGTCTACGAATATATTTAAAGTTGACGTTTGAAATATAATTACATATAGCAACAATCATAACTGTAGACAAGCGTGCATGGCTATATCAGAGGTACTCAAATGATGTATGAAATTAGTGAGAAACTGGTGCAATGTGAGCTCTTTTGGTGTGCTAACGCGGAAAACTGATAGTACATGAAGTTTGTTACACATCCTGGTGGTAGAGAAAATTAGTGAAACAGGACCCTGTAAGTATACAAAAGACACAACTTGTGCGTTTGGACACATGAAAAAGTGTTACAATGTGTTTGATTTGTTGTGAAAAGCGATAAACATTGATGGGCCATAAACAAAACTATATCAAACGGCTGTGTGACGTTAGTGCGAAAGAGTTTGAATATGTTTTGGTATGGTGTGCTGACGTAGAAAACAAATAAACATGAGATTGAACCTATGGCAATATGGGGATAGGGTTCCTGGTGTTAGGAAAAAGTATTGTGCTGTATCCCTGTTATTATAGAAAAGTTTCAACCACTGACTTTAATCATATGGAAAATTCTTAAACGTGCGTTGACTAGTTAAAAGCAGTAAACACTGAGAGATCATAAACAGAAACATATCAAATGCTGTGTGAAATTAGTGGTGCCATGTGAGTTGGTATGACCTGATAATTTATAAATCTGATAAAACAGCCAGTCTTATACAAGGAAACGTTTCAATATGAACCCTGATGGTAGAAAATTGATAAAATATGCCGTTTGATATATGGCCTTATGCTTATTATTGTCGTGTTGTACGAGAAGCGTAGTGAAATGTGTCCCTGCTAGTATAGAACAGCGACAACTCATGCCTTTGATCACATCGAAAAGTGATAGTAGTATATTTAGTGGCTGTGAAACGTGATAAAAATACCATTCAATAAACAGAAGCCTATAACAATGATATATGAAGTTGGTGAAAAAATGTTGACATGTGTTATCGCGTGCTCTGATAATTAAGGTAATCGATAAAACATGAAGTTTGCCATATTGAAACATGATAACTAACATAAGTCATAATGGTAGAGCAACGTAGTAAAATGTACACATGTAAGTATAGAAAACATGGCAAATGATGTATGACGTTAGTAGGGGAAAACACTGAAATGTGCCGGAAAAGTAATTTGCCTATTTGCAAAAAGTGATAAAGAATGCATTTCCACAAATAAAAACATGGCAAATGCCTTATACCGTTAGTGAAAAAGTGTTGCAATGTGCTTTCGTGTGGCCTGGTTATTTAGGAATCTGATATAACGCGAAGTTTGTCCATGGAAAAATGCTAAAAGTCAGTTACTAGATGTGAAAAGTGATAACTGACGAAGGTTCACAAATTTTAAAAACTAAAACTTTTCAAATGCACTATGGTGTTAGTGAGAAAGTGCTGCCATGTGGTTTCGTGTGCGATGTTAGTTTATAGAACTGATAATACATGTCGTTTGCCGTATCTAAAAGTGCTAGTAGCAAGTTGCCTAGTTGTGAAAAGTGACGACGATCCACAAATAGAAAACTTGTCAAATGTATTATGACGTTAGTGCGAAAGTGTTGAAATGTGGTTTCTTTTGATATCCTAGTTTAAAGAAGTGATAAAACATGAAGTTTTGTCATATGGAAATATGTTAATTAGACCCTGTTGGTGCATACATATAGTGAAATACACACCTTAAAAATTGAAAAAGCAACAACTAGTGTATGTTATCACATCGAAAATAGCTAGCAGGTTGCCTAACTGGGAAAAGGGCTAAACATAAAGTTTTTCTTATGGAAAAGTGTTACAGGCAGTGGCCTAGCTGTGAAAAGTGATAAAAACATTAAAGTTGTCATCTGGAAATATGCAATATGAAGCCAGTTGGTACATAAAAATATGAATATTTACTGTGTACGTCTAGAGAACCACCACCCAATGTCTTTTATCATAACAAAATGTGTTAAAAGTTCTTTGCCTAGTTGTGAAAAGTGTTTAAAACATGACTTTTGTCATATGAAAATATGAAATATTAACCATGTTGGTACATAAAACTACTGTAATTTGTCTTTGTAAGTATAAAGACGCATAACATGGTGACTTTACTCATTGTGAAAACTACGAAAAGCAGCCTGCCTAGTAGTGAAAATTGATAAATGCGTTGTGTTTTTAGTGTAAAAGCCTTGTAATGTGGTTTCATATGGTGTGATAATTTAGATAACTGATAAAACATGACGTTTGTCGTATAAAAATGTGTTAAAAGCAGTTTGCCTAACTGTTAAAAGTGATAAACAAGCCGTATGTCATATAGAAAAGTGTTAAAAGCTGATTTCCTATCTGTGAAAAGTGATAAAACATGCATTTTGTCATATGGAAATATGTATTATGCGTCCTGTTGATACATAGAAATATGAAATTTACCTTGCAAGTCATGAACCCCCCCCCCCCCCAATGCATTTGCTGATACCAAAAAGTGCTAAAAATGTTGTCTAGTTGTGAAAAGGCATAAAACATGAATTTTGTTATATGAGAATATTTAATATGAACTGTGTTGGAACATAAAACCACTGTAATTTGCCTTTATAAGTCTAGATGTGTAAAATAGTGAGTGTGCTCGTTGCGAAAATTACGAAAAGTCGCCTATCTAGCTGTGCAAAGTGATAAATGCATTGTGTTTTTAGTGTAAAAGTACTGTAATGTGGTTTCATATTGCGTGAGAATTTAGAAACTGATAAAACATGATGTTTGTCATATGGCAATGTGTTAAAAACGGTTTACCTAACTGTGAATAGTGATAAACAGAAGTTAGTGCGAATATACTGAGAATATTTTGTTATATGAGTTTACATGAACCACACAACACCATAATTTTCAACCCAACACCACAAATAGCTAGTCCATAATTCTGATCCTTTAATACTACTTAGCTCGTGAATAACACGTAAAATGTCCCCGTGTTAATTTTTTGTTATCTCCCCTTGCCGATAAGCTGCTTCGCGTTCGTGGAGTTTAATTGCCTCGTTATCAGTTGTTAATGCGTGGCAGTTGTCACGGGTGGATGTCTTGGTTAGTGTGTTTTATAAATGGTGTGTGTTATAATTCTGAATACGTTCATTTTCACTGGTAGCTTTTGTAATAAATAAAGTAGTTGTATTAAATTTATATAATATAACACGTATAAGAAAACAAGTGGTTATTTAAAACCAAATACTTATATATATTTTTCTACACAACCAATGCAGTCGAGGACGATGCATGTGTTGATAAGACGTGCAATTTATCAGTATCAATTGATAACGCACGGCAGGTGTTGATAAGGGGTGGTAATACACGTCGTTCTCTCGAATACGTGTAGCGGAGAATGCCAGCTACAATGATAAGAACAGGGGAGATAAAAAGCTAAGGGAGATAATATACTGCCGTTTATCGAACACCAGCACGTGAACGCTCATTGGAGAATGACAGCTAAACAGATAAATCTGTTTTGGCATTTTTTATTAATGAAGAGGTATCATGTTGCATCGGGTTCAACTATGAGTTTGTGGGTTACTTTTAACCAGACCCAAATAAACAAGTGGAAAATGTATATGTCTAACACACGCATACACACAAACATAGAGTGCCATCTCAATATTACTAGGGTCCATATATGAATGGGTAACACCACCCACTCCTCATCACCCTTTTGGAAAATTAATATGTATTACACACACGCACACACACAACCGCCCCACCCCTTTTTCCATTGTCGGAGCGGGGTCGGGGTATCGCGCCTTGGGTGGTGGTGATTCGACGCCCACCGGTATATCGCACACCGAGCGGCCGGTCTATTGCTTGGTTTTATTCGTCAGTCTACTGCGTTGCTGCGTTAGTGCAGCAATACTTTCTTCTTTGAGCTATACTAATTGCTGCGTTTTCTGCGTTGGCATGTCCTAAGTTTACCATCATATACTACTAACGATGGTAGTCCTGGTACAACTCTGTCAGGTTTTCCTATACCGGAAATACACTTGCAGAGAGAAAGGGTTCAGTACCTGATGGGCTCAGGCGCTATTGGGACAAGGTCATTCAGCTCGAGAATGCCTTGCACTCAAACGTGTGGTGTGAGACTCGAACTTGGACAAGGGGTACACGATGTCGGTGAATGACACCTCGGCTAAGAGAATGAAAGAGCCAGGGTCCAACTCTTCCGATGAGTTCTTCCCCTTCAGGAACCAGGCTCACGGACGAGAAACGGTTCAGTACCCAATGGGCACAGGCACAGTACGTCCAATTACACGAGGCAAGTTCATAGACAGTGGAACACCTCGTGCAAGACAGACGAGAGCAAAAATCGTCTGGGCGAAGATTCACAACATACACGCATGCCTGGAGACAGATATTGAGGCTGTCACAGGCTAAGGGTAGCCCACCCGAATTGTCAAGGCATGCCGAAATCGGATGTGCTAGGCCTACAAGGCGCATAACGGTGGCACAACGTAATCACACTCCCGGCTGAAATCGCACGGATATTCGTGCTGGTTACAATGGAGCAAACGCAAAAACAAACAAACAAACAAACAAACAAACTGGTCGTGTATTATGTTGTATTCTTGATAGATGTCTTGATATAAACGTTCATTTGTATTTGTTATTTTGTGTGTTATCAGTGATTAGCAAAACTTCATTCTCAAACTCTCGCTAGATATATCTTGTAGAAGGATAATAATCCTACTAGATTTTTCAGTAGGATGTAGTTCCGATAAACAAGATATTCCAAGTTTTGCCGATGTTTTGCTTTCGCCAATGTGTTGACATACCTGAACTCTGCGATATGAAAAGTTGTAATTACATATATTAAATATATAGATAAATGGTTCTTCTTTATTTCTTCTTCGTTGTACGCCTTGCTGTGGTTCATCTGAAAGCATTCCGCTGACCGTCCTGAGAAGGACGTATGAGGGTGATCTGCGCTGTGTCATGTTTTACAGCAAGCGGCGTTATCTGCGCCTTTCGACCTAACACATCTGTCTTCAGCCACCATTTTTTTGGCGCCGGGTTGACATTCCCATATCTTCGATCCCTAGTACTTGGCCAGGCTACAGCAGGGTTGCTGCCTCCTGTTACCAGGCCCACTGCGTGGAAGTGTACTGAGGGTCTTGGCCAGCTGTGGTCCACTGACCCTGATGCTCGACCAGATATGGAGCGCCGGCCAGTGCACTCTGGTGTGTATCTTATCTCTGGGCCCGTTCTTTTTTATTTGTTGTTGTAGAACTTGTGAGCAATATCCTACTTTACTTCTTTTACAATTTTTTTGAAAGAAAGTGGGCAGGAAGAATAATAGTTTGAACTAAATTATATCCTAAAAATATCTTGTTGAAACATCGATCTTGGGTCTGACCTTGTTTTCAATAATATAGAAAACACCGAGACAAGTATTGTAGTATTCTGTTCCCATGCTGTTAATACAAAACGGTTGAACGGATTTTTTCTGTCCTGTTCGCCGCGTGATAAATGCCATTAACGGATAAGACATGCTGGATTTAAGGATTGTCGGTGTATATCAGAGAATTCTTCGTGTTATGATAATGGAGTCAGTAAGTATGCATCGACGTACTGAGAAGAATGAACACAGCTTTTGAGAGAAATAAACAAAAGTACTGAGAGAAATTAACAAAAGTATTGAGAACAATGGAAAAAAAAGTCTTGAGAGGAACGATGTAAAGTATTGCGATAAACGAAGTAAAGTGTTGACAGGAACGAATCAAAGTACAGAAAGGACGAAGTAAAGTGTTTAATAGGAAAGAATCAAAGTACAGAAAGGACGAAGTAAACTATAGAACTAAGCGAAGTAAAATAAAGTATAGAGAGTTAAGTCAAGTCAAGTATTTAAATTACATTCTTACTACAGCGTGTCCCTTGTTGCGTGTGATTCGATCATTGTTTGTGCTTTCAGAAACTCGTCGATCATGTTATCAAGAAAGTAATCAAAGGTTTCACAGCTTTCAGAGTGATGACAGTGGCCAACACTAGATAATCACAGTACATATTCCTATATGCAACTCTCGTTATTCCTGTTATTGAATATATAGACGCCATTATCACTGCTAGTCAAACAGCCGTTGAAGGGCTTGAGAGAAATGTAAAAATAAGCGATGCGCATCATTCTGGGTTGAAAAAAGGATACGCCCTATGTAGATATGAGTTTCTTATCAATTTTAAAGGCATAGGTTACAGAACGGACACGTAGTGTGTTCGTGCATACGATCAGAGTGAGTTATGCTACAAAGCATCAGCTTCACATAGAGCTACCTCGTGTGATGTGGAGCAGGAATAAGATATGCACATCGTGGATGGGGCGCTCTGAGAATACTGTCAGACAAATTTGTGCACCAGAAGGCATTAATCCAGGTGAGGAATGGATACCTGTATCAGGGGAAGTTCAAGACCATCATTAAACTCAATAGAGAGTGAAGGAGGCGCAATTCTGTGAGTGTTGACACCGAAGTCATGACACTGATCGGCGAACATGTCAATGACACAGATGTTGTGATTTATACAGATGACTCGGTCATTTGATTCTTGATTCTTGATTAGGAACAAGCATCACAGCACTGGGGGCAGTACAATATATGCTCTGCTTGCTGTTCCGTCAGCCATCTAAAAGTGTATAAGCTCAGTGTCCCAGTCAGTTGCTGATTACGCGTTCTTTTGATCTTTCCGGAGAGGGAGCACTTTCTTCCATCGCCTCTAGTCACTCCCATTGCTACCATTCTCTGAATATGTACATTGTCACGTTTGTCTTCCACCTCGTCTTCTCGTATGGTATCCATGACTACTCTAATCAATTCAATCCAGTCTCTTCTTATCTCGGTGCCGTTCACCAAAGCTTTATCAGCCAACACATCGTCTCTTTCGTTTCCCCTGACCCCAGCATGATCAGGACAGTAAATCCATGTAATGCTCTGTGCATTGTCGAGAAGAGTTGTGACCTGGTCATAAGCCATCAAAGGTGAGAATGGGCCCTTACAGCAAAATCATATGTGAGAATAGTTCACGAATATATTGGTTCATTCGCCGCAACAAGTAGACAATCGCAAGAACATACAATGGGTAGAATTGCAAGTATTGAGAGGAACAATTGTTGTTTAGTGTAGACCGATGATGATAAAACAATTGTGTAACCTCTTGTTTAGAGTAAACCAAGGTGAAGGAGAGAAGCAGAGAATCAAGTCTAGATATTCAAGTCATTAGTGAGCCAGATTCTTTTGCAAGCGATTGGTGTTCGTTTCAACAGGAAATTTTCATTTTCAATTTTTTGTTAATCCTAAAATTTAATTTCACTGTAGGTTAATATCTAGAAAATGAAATGTATCAAAGTCATCCCTACATTATAAGAACAAATATTCGCACCTAGTCTATTATATTTTTGTTTTTTTTTAAATATTTTATTCTAGTCTATTCTATTTTTTTTTTTTATTTTTTTTTTGGCTTCTAGTATATATATATATATATATAATGCACGCACACACACACACATATAAACACTCGATTTGTTCTGGATACCAGTATCATACACACATACACACTCGAGTTGTTTTGAATATCAGCATCCTATACATATACACACTAGAGTTGTTTTCTGGATACCAGTATCCCACTAAAACATCAAACATGTTTCCCCAATATTCTGATATATATCATGTGATCTTAACCAGGGTTTAATGAAAGTGCCTTCTAGTGAAAGTTTTCAATTCTAGATGAGCAACGTCAAATAAATGCTGCCTTAAGCATAATCTCGGAGGTCGTGACATAACTATCTGAAATTCGATCTCTGTTTTATGGTCGGTCCTAAATCCTGATATAACAAAACACAATTCTTAATACAAAGATAATGTGATTCCCACACACCATTCGATCATCAAAAGTTGCCAGAAAAAAGATTATCTCTTGCACAATTTTTTATTTAATGACATTTTTATTTTGTAATTGTTTCCAGATTTATTAGTTTGTGAAATTATTTAAATACAATAGCTTTTCACTTTACAATATCGACCTAACAACCAAATCACTTCCTTATATATAAGGAACTCTCTCTCCATTCTCTCTCTCCGTTTGTGTGGCTGCGCCCACTGCTGATTACACATACACCCATACGCACACGTATGCATATATATATATATATAAAGCATACATATATTTATATATGTACACACACACACACACATACATATAGTCAGATTAGTTAATCCATTAACTGTTACTGAAGTCGTCTGTCCGGAGACTGGTGTTAAAGCTATCTGATCATGTAACTCCGTTGTTGTCAGTAGCCCTTTCCAGCTCAGCATAAATCTGGACCCCGATGTCCCTGCACGCACGTGTGATGAAATGCATATGTGTCTAACGCGTCTTCCAATTCTCTCTTTGACCTCATCGTTCGTTTTTCTAAAATCTCGAGTTGCTTATTTTAAATGTCTAAGCTCTACATTATACATATATATTAGAATATATTGTATTCACATAATTTCACAAAAATGAACTAATATGGAACAGAATTTAATAATGATGGTTCATAAAATAAATAAATTATGCAAGAGATGATATTAATACATTATATTACTATATTAGTTGCCTTGTTATGATGCATGTCCCAAGTGAACTAACAAAAAGCAAAAAGAAGACACACATTACAAAGAAGTCTGCCATCAAGCAGCCGCAAATTGTCATCTATGATGAAGAGCTAGAGGTAGTTGACCAACTTTACATATCTGGGATCCTAAGTCAACAATAAAGGGTCAACTTCTACTTTGGTACAAAATTGTACACAAATGCGATGTACATGATACAGGCATTGATACAGAATCATGGGAACAAGATGTCATGGATAGTGTTGCCTGGATTGTTATGCCATTATATATATATATATATATATATATATATATATATATATATATATATATATATATATATATATATATATATATATATATATATATATATATTATATATATATATATATATATATAGGTACACGCGAATATTTTTCTAAAAATGTAGCAACGTCTCTGTTGTGTTATTCCTTATACATATATAAACAAAAACACAAACGTCTCTGGAATTGAAAACAGACAATTCTTAGTGAAAATCTGACACTACAGCGGACTGAGCTATTCCGAACACGACAAAGGGCGTAAAATTGTATATTTAGAAATGCAGTCTCATCACAATAATAGTCATTATGGAAGAATTTAACGATCGATCGATATGATTTTTTTATAAAAGGCAGATGAGATCGTTTTTCTGTGATTCTCTCATAGACAAATATATACACGATATTAGCAAAAAAGCAATAAGAAAGAATAGGCTGAACCTGTTAAATTAAAGTAAACATCAAATTCTTTGAAAATGAAGCAATATTAGGTATAGGCTCTACCATTTGTTTATTTTACCTTTGTTCAATGGTCGGAGGTATTAGGTCAACCAAAAATATTAATATTAAAATAATATCAGTTTTACCGAACTACAGGATAGTGTTCACCAACTTTTAAGATTGTTCACGTTCGATCGCACTAAGCCCAGTACCTCATTAATAACCGTGTCAAATATCATCCGTGACCGTCATGTAGTTTATAAAACTAAAGCGAACATACAAAAGCTAGCTTATTCTTGTGTGTGTGTGTGCGTGCGTGCGTACGTGCGGGTCTGTGTGCGCTTGTGTGTGTGTGTGTGTGGGTGTGTGTGGGAGAGAGAGATTAAGTACTAGCACAGATGAAGCAATTTATTTTTTGTATGTTTTGTTCGTAAGAAGTTCTATTTGTCAATATTTGAAATATTTATAAATGTAAATTTGTGCATTCTAACACAATTTCATTCATCATCATCAGGTGCCATGCCGGCTGGCGTAGGCGGTCATGACTCTCCACAGCTATCTGTCCACAGTATTATGTCTCAAGATCGTTGTTGTTTCACTGCAGTGCCAGTTTGTCAAACTGTCTCATATTTTCTCACGTTTTCTCTGTCCCTGTTGCCTTCAATTTTGCCTGATGTGACTGTGTTCGCCAAACCTGCCTGTCTGATGAAGTGGCCAAAAAAAGAGGATTGTCTTTTTCTTATATTATAGATTAAGGTCCGTTTCGCATTTGACTCATTCAACACCTCCACATTAGTTTTTCTGGTAGTCCATTGTATTCTCAGCATTCTTCTATAGAACCACATCTCTATTGCCTCCAATTACCCACTTTCTAATTTGTTTATTGTCCAAGACTCGCACCCATATGTTAGTATAGGGGTTATATAGCACTGCAGAACTCTCTTTCTCACCTCTATTGACAAGGTCATATTACACAATATATTTTTCATTTTTCTGAATGTTGTTTTTGCCTGTCCTATTTTACTTCTTATTTCTGTTGAACTTCTTCAATCTGCTGTAATCGTTGTACCTAAATATTTGAATTGGTGGACCTGTTTTAATACTATATCTTTCACTCTGATCTTGCAGGGTGTTTTTTTTTTTTTTTTGAGGTAGTCGTTTCTTCTGTTTTCTTGATATTTAGAAAAAGGCCTTTCTCTTTACTTTCACCATTTCATTAGACTATCTATATATTTTTTTCTGCTAATTTGATACAACTTTCATAACGTTTTCTGATTTCCCCATTTCTATTTTGTAGGTATCATGGAATAAATCGGGAGGTGATCATTTTCTAAGCATAGGAACAGAGATTTGGGTACAGGACTCTAATTTGAATGTCGATCACTACGCTTACCCAGCGGGAGTCAGCTATTGGAACCTGATCATCAAAGAGACGAAACTGGAAGATAGTGGCTTGTATGAGTGTCAAGTTATTTCTACAGAAAAGATGATTTGGCGAGTTCAGTTGACCGTGTTAGGTGAGATACTCGTGTTTAATGTAGAGATGTAAATGAATTGGTCATTCATAGTAGAACTATGTGATATTATATCAGCTCACCCAGTCCATCTCTGGGACGTATTGCATAGATGACACATAGGGCATTTTTCATTTTTTTTCTATGATGATCGCTTAAAAACAAGTTGCCGTAGCTTTTTTGTATTAATTATGTTCAGCATTGAGAGTTCTCTATTGATTGTTCTTGTGTATTACTTATGTTCAGCATTGAGAGTTCTCTATTGATTGTTCTAGTTTCTTATGAAATATTTTCCTTTCCTTCGCCTTCTGTATCCTCAACATGAATGATTGTTTAGGAAGTCTGTTCTCATCCATTCTGATTACAAGGCCGATATAATTATAATGTCGTCTTTGTATGAAACTTCTCCAAAATTCTTGACTAGTTTCTTCCTTCATTCATTAACTTGTTTTAAAGTCGTTCCATTGTATGTTAATTATTCTCCCATTCATATGTTCTCAAAGATGATTAATTTAGTTTCTTTTTATTATTGCAATTCCTGCTTTTACATATCATTCTAGGCTACATTTTATGTATAAGTTTTATGTGTTATCTGAATGCATTAATAATCGGCAATTCCCGTGTAACCGCATGAACGAAGAATAGAGAATACCGACGTTTACAGCCGCGAGTCACTGGAAGTCGAAAAGAAAGTCATTAGCTAGCAACACACTACATCTTGTCATGCACGTCGTGAGAGATCACCACAACAGTTTTTTTGGGGGGGGGGGGGGTGTGACGGACCGCTCCCATCCCACAAAAGGTAAAAGTGACCAAGACGTCATGCTGATGTCGGATTTATTGGACCGAAAGACGCAGATATCGCAGCTAAGCTGTAAATCATAACACAATGCATTCCTTTATGTAGGTAAATCACATACCATATCTTTGTATCTAGAGATCTGTGGTTCGAGTAATCATCAGTGAGGCGATTTAGGAGTGTTTACAGGTTGTTTATATCACACTCCAGTTGGATCTCTTGTAGCAGAACAATGCCCTACTCGACTTTCAGCAGAATGCAGCCCAGAAAGCGCAGATTCGCTGTGTGGTTGATTTTATTTGTAAAAAAAAGACCCATTACAACCGACTTCGTCGGTGGTATCAATCAGTTCAGTATTTTTCCAAATGCACTGAATAGTGAACATCTGAATGCACATTGGTAGTAGAAGATAACATATTCTTGATATGACTTGGATGCGTCTGATAAGGTGAGTGGTCGACATAAATTTAGGCTGTTCTGATTTATATAGAAACAATATGAACTTTGGAATTACGTAACAAATAGTTCGTTAAATGGTCATTAGCACAATGCCAATCAGTGTTTTTACAGAAAGAAATAGTATATACTTATTTTATTGTCATTGTTATTAATCGTTGGCATGACAATAAAGAGCAGTTATGTTTTAATCCCCGCCGAAGACGGATGTGTCGGGCCATTGGTGCAAATAAAACGGCGACACAACGCATTTCCATTCTCTGGACTATATCCTGCTGGAAATATAATAGGGCCATTGTCCTACTGCAATAGAGATCCGGCAGGAGTTTGAGAATGAACGCTGAAGAAGAAGAAGAAGTTTTAATCGATTAGCTAGTTTTATGCTCTTTAAACCAAGATTATGTTTAACAGCATACAGAAATTATTAACCTCTAAGTAATTGGTGAAAATTTATAATATGAAGAAGTCAAGTACTTCATATATTCAGTTTTACAGTAAGATGCCAAAACATAGACAAGGAACAAAGTATATAGGGAAAAAATGAAACCCTGAAGATTATATTTTTTTTAAATTGGTACATTTCATGGATACAAACATAAACAAATATGTCTTTAACTATGTTCTCTCTCAATGTTTTTCCATGCGCGGATCAAACAGAGTTTGAGCAAACACAAAAAGTGCATCTGCAAATCACTCTTGATTTTATACTTGGGAACATTCTTAGATCAACACAATTTCTGGATTTTCTTTCAAACATTACATTTTATGTGCTGGATTCTTTCAAGATGTTCGCGGCCGCATACCCGCTCAGTGTAGATAAAACGTTGATCTTGGGTACAGTAAATATGATCATAAAATAGTGTTTGAAAAGAAGAGAAATAAGATGTATTCGTCAGATATAAAATAGACAAGTTTCGTGTGTGCTGTTTGTAAAATTTTTCCTGTGACTTCTTTGATTTATCTGATCCATTTCTTACATGGTCTGCCTCTGGATTTATAGCCGTGATGTCTGAATGTCATGGCCATTTCTGGCTGTCTGTCTGTAGGTAGTCTGAAGTGTGTGAAAACCACTTGATCTGTTAATTGTAACTTTTTTGACTTCTTCATTCCACCATGCTGTTATTTTTGGTATCTTTACACTGCTGTTCGTGTATCCTCATGATTCTCATGCTGCTTGTGTGATAGCTACTTAATAATTTTCATTATTTTTCTGTTGTTGTAGTATGTACTGGTAGTTTTTATGAATTTTTCTGTGATTTGTGTGTGTATTGTTCCCGTACCATGTACCATTATTAATCTTTGATCTTTGCTGCGTGGTACATATCTTTTAATAGTTCCATCTACAGATTGTCATACTTTTTCATTAGTGTGGTGAGTCATCCATGTTTCATCAGTATATATAATATCATAATTTGCTTTCTGCATCTCCCTGATTTTTCTCAAATATTTACTTCTAACAGTTACTAAATGTGGTTTCTCACAAATGACGCTGTAACTTTCAAAGACATAGTTATAATATAGTTGTAAATGCTGCTTCATGATACCCTGTAATTATTTACAAAAATATGATATGTTGAAGACATCACAATAAAAACTCGTCGAATATGAGATACACCTTTGAGGAAAATGGCGTTATGCTATTATTTTAATGTAATCAACTATGAAATCTCTTTAAAAATGCTTACTTAATGTGGTACACATGTAAATATTAGTTTACGTTCTAAGATTGTGCTATTTGATGCATGAAGATGCTCACTAAAGACATTTCACGGCAATATAATTCAATCAATGATGACGTCTTCATATTTCATCGTACTTTTAATTGGCTAGTACATTAATACTTTGCCTAACAGCCAATGAATAATTGGAGAGCAAAAAACAGTAATAAAGAAATAAGATACACATCTGGAAATTCACTTTATAAACGAAATATAGCGTCCAGCAATAGAAAATTGTGTTTTCAACACGAACGAGTATTTGTTTCTCTTGGAATAAAATATATTTGAGTACCTTTTAGTGGGTTTGACGGTGACTCTCGACGATACAGACCTCTTACCTGAATTAATTTAGATCCCGTTTGTTACGTTTTTATTATTCTTGGAATTTTAACTAGTCGCAATTTACATACTTGGAGTCGCATGCCAAAAATAGCCACGGTCAACTAATATAATTCACGCAAAGTGGAAACTAATCCATGTTTACGTTTTATCGAACAGGTCTCCTATGCTGCCGACGGTCGCGGTTTTACAGTCTCTTTGGAAGTTTTTGTAAATCGTGTTGCTGCTTGTAAATTTCAATCCTCAACCACGACAAAAGAAACTCCACAAAAACAAAGAGTTCTGGAGTCATTACAGAGTCGATAACTTTAAATATATCTTCATTGGATTTTCATATAAAAACTATTGTCATTGTGCGTGATGTGTAAAATTGTCTTCAAGTGAGTTGAAACCATCGAGATGAAGTGACCATTTGTGAAAAAATCAATATAAAATCCCCATAGAAACTAAGAAGTGACGCTGTTGTAAGAAACCCTCATCCTCTTCTACCTTCAACATGGTGTTTAAGGCCTTGGTTGGGGGGGGTGGTAGGTGAATATATATATATATATATATATATATATATATATATATATATATATATATATATATATATATATATACACGAAAAGGAGCAATGACAGGAATCTACAGCGTGTGTACCATCAAAACAACAGAAGAGAAATCTAAATCTTATTAGAGTGTACAATCAAGATAGGAAAAATGTACGGCTTACCAAAGTTGTGGCATCAAAGCAAGAGAATGGGAAATTGAAATACTATCTCGGTTATCATAAAATATTAGTGTGTACTGTGAAAATCGATTTTGATCAGATCTATGCGTACTACATGGAATCCCTGTACCATAAACTCTTATTACAATATCGACACATACCTGTTCAACGGATAAGAGAGACATGAGTGGTGGTATATCCTTAATATTCACTAATTTGATAACATAAGATACAGAGAGAAATTAAATAGACTTCACGTGTTAAAGAAAAATAAATTACATTAGATAGACATTGATTAATACAAAATTACTGACTTCTATTTTTATGATTTTCCAATGAAAAAAAAAACGTTTAAAAAGCGCAAAAGATGGCCGTAATTGCACTCTGGTTACCAGTGACAGTCTACATTTAAAACATATTGGTTAATGGGAAATAAAACCTTTTTAATGACTCATTTGACTATTCCCGTGCTTTTCATTGGTCACTGTGGTTATAGTTTGTGTGACCGCAAATCGTAAACATGGGAATTGTCAAATGAATAATTTTAGAAGGCTAGATTTCCCATTAGCCAGTATGTCTTACAGTGCTGAGGGTCACTGGCTACCCCATATGTACTATAATCTCACAACGAGGCAGAACTTCGCCTGCAAAGAGCATCATTCAGAGCACAAAATTTCGTAGCTCAGGCTTTAATCTCCAGGGACATCTGAAAATACACATTTGTAAATAATTTCCGATATCAAACCAACAACCTAGTGAACACGTAGCAATGGTATAAGATTGAGGCCAAATAGATCTGCATAGAAGTAAATATCCAGTATTCGAATATTGTGTCTACGTAGTTTGTGAGTCGCCGATTCTATTTAGTCGAATCACGTTTACATGTTAAAGGTCGAATATAAGTTATAAAGCACAAGTTGCTAACATTTTATTAAGTCGTGATCCCATTTAACGAAAGCAAAATAACCAGCGATTCCGATACATTTAAAAATGGCTCTGAATAGGATTAGAATAAAAAATACGATGAAAATATGTTAGAAAGTATAATAAAATTATGATTGCTTAACCTTTAAAACACGCATTTGAAAAAACATCAATATATTCTTTAGATTTTCTGTTTTACCTGAGGGCTCCACAGAAATGCCTTCGCGGCCTCATTTTATTCTCACGAGACATGAGTTTGAAGCCATTGTAAGAGATGAATTTCACGTATTTCTTACACTGAACATAGACATATGTTTGAGCAATAAGTAGAACAGAGAGGCATACATGTCTACATACATCAATACTTTCAATAGTGGACGCACGGAAATATGCTTATTTTTGTCACAAAAATCATTTCCCTGTCCCAAAAAAAAAAAAAAATAATTAAGACGCTCCAAGTGCAAAGGTGCCAATTATGATACGTTTTAAGCAAAATTTAGCAATGTAGGTCGTACACATTTTGATGAGTTTCTCCTTTATTACTGTTTTATAGCTGTTGCATTTGACAGCTGTTATTCAGTAGATGAAGACTACTCCGGCTGTTTATACTTTTTGACAGCATATATTTCATAAATAAGGTAGTTTTGCAGTTTTTGGTTGGCTGGCCTCATAACAGCTATTGTCAATAATTTAAATTTACCTAAGGGAAATTCGTGTCAAATATTTGAAATTGTAACCAGGAGAGCAACCTGATTAAGCTTTTAGCGTATTGAAGCTCTCAGTGAAATTATAACAAAGAAGAAAACATCAACATGGAACAATTCCACTAATATCAAGCAAGGACATAATTCAAGAATTATTGCCTTAAGTGAATTGAGTTAAGGCAGCATATATGTAGAATATTCATGAAAGCAGATATTAGGTAAACATTACAGGATCATTCACCTTATATACGTTGGTTTTTGTGCTAGAGGGTAACATGTAGCAATACAATCTAATACTCCTAACAGCGACAGTAGAATACATGAAAAGTGGACGTTCTAATGCATAAAATTAGAGACATATTATATTAAAGGATAATATAAATGAAATAAATGGTTGAAACCAGTAGAAATATAAATGAACGTGTAACATCAGACATTTGTTGTTTATTTCTGAGAAATAATGACAGTCGGCTTCTGGAGACGATGTGAAACAATCTGTTGTTCTTATTTATGCAGTGGAATCTCTCTATACAGCATCCTTTTATAACAACGCTTTTCAAAATCCAGAATTATATATATTGTTTATATCGTATATAGCGAATTTATTTTATTACATACATATTTTATCGGCACGGACCAATTTGTTATAATGGGATAGGATTCCACTGTAACTCTTTCATGGACAGAAGATTGCAGTAGCAATTATGCTTATGGCTGTAATCAGCTCAATTACAAAGGTTTGGATTAGCTTTAGATACTTGTGATGTTGGTCGCTAATACTACAGTTGTCAACATCTCTGAAACACAAAAGAGGAGTGATGATATAACTAATTAAGAAGATAGAATACCTAGTTCATTCAAAATAGTGGAAGTGTATGGGGGTCTGTATGGATTAAATACAAATTTAATATCTATATCGAGATATTTAACCGAGGAGTCACCGCCCCCTATAGCGAGTGAACGCCCTCTAATTTCTTTTGAAGCCACTATCGCCCCCTTAACGGCTTCAACGTCACTGGGGGGGGGGGTACTATCCACTTTGGGAACCTATTGACTAACGTTATTACGTCTGCACAATCTAAAACTTAAATTTTTCAAGATACCTAACCTAGTTACAAAATAATTAGAATATATTAGAATCAAAACAAGTACAATATAAATGCAATTGATCAGTTGGTAGTAATTATAATGATAATGGTTAGCAAGCAGGATTACACAAATAAGACCAAGTAAATATTTGGTTTTTCATTTCATGATGTTTAGATAGAACTGTATCAACTTCTGGCACTGTAACTTTCCTAATGCATTTTTTCCTATGATTAATTACACTATTTTCTCTGGTGCGTTGCTGCGAGAGTTTATTACACACGTGCTTGCTTTGTATGCTGACAGGACTTGGGATCGAAAAATGTTTTATGACGATACCGTCGGAGATATAGTCCTCCGCACAGAATTAGTTAGGACTTCACTCGGTATTTAAAGAAAAATATTTGAAGGATATTGGTTGGTCACTATTTATATTCTTGGAGTCGCATGCCAAAAATAGCCATGGCGATTCCAAATATGTAATCAAACGACAAAAACGGCGCTGTTCTGTTTTAGAAATGGACAAAGTTGAAGTTCTATCTCTAGTTGAAATTTTTTTTAAAAACAACCATGAGAAAATATAATTGATAAACGCAATTACTCTTTAGTAATGGTATACATTATGGTATACATTAGCCATATCAATGTGTCTCTGTCTCCATGACATTTGACATCATGAGTGGAATACTAAACTACGTGTTCGAAAGTGAGCATGTGTAGTATTCTAGTATTTTTTAAATATCGTCCAATCGATATGATTGAGGTAGTAGATAGTGTGTATCTTCTCTGTGTCCTTTTTTGTGTTAAATGTTGATATCAACAACACCCGCTTCTTTTTTGTGTGTGTCTTAATATTACTAATGCGTCAAATGTATTATCAAAAAAGTCAAGATTTTTCCTTACATAGCCGCATCTCTGATCATAGAAATCGCAGGAGAACTGCTAGTCTACGCATTGAATGCAGTAGCCCTACAACCCTGATGGGTTATGGGTTTATGAATGAATGTACATTATTAGTAGCAATATGACTACATATCGTACGCCTAAAGGTATTGGCTAGGAAGACAACAAGAGCAGCCGTATTTCTGTTTCCAGTGTGAACCACAAGGGGGTACTTTTAGGATCTTGGTTATATGCTAACCCTGGGTCCGCCGAGCGCAGTGCTCTTTGTTTCCTCAAATATACGCCGTCCATGTCAACAAATCACCACGATGCATGTCGAAAGCATTGTTCAAAGCTCGTAGTTCAGTAGCTCAAATGATAACTCACAGATATCTCCAAAAAAAACAACGAATGTGCACAAACACATCGCAATTCGATTTCGAACTAGTTTCGTGAACACGGGATTAATTTATTGACCAATCCTCTACGAAGATCATTATTAACAAGCTGCATTTCTACTGCCTGAATACGATATATCGCAATAAGGCTTTTCTGCCACTCTCTGTTTCTTTATTTCAGATTTGACAATCACATTTTACGTGAACATTTAAACACATTTACAGGCCCAGCCGTTCATTCCAGTGATTCATTGGACAATAATTTGACCGGAGATGACTATGATTAGTACACATTCACCTCTTGTAGTAATTTAATGTTTGATCGACGAATGAACAATTCCACGCGTGTCTGCGTTGATGCTCGTTACGCCCCATTAGATACTGATTCTGCTTGTTAAGTTAAACCCTCATATTCAGGTTGTGTTCCCATGAAACACAATTTCATTAAGAACCTTTTTCTGATAGTGCTTTTCATTAGACTGTCGAGCTTTGAAGATTAAATGAGTTTCAGATTGTCATTGAAAATCATGGTCTGTTTTATTGGGTGTTTTTAGAAGCAGACAATTATGCCGATATTTGATATTTTTGGTGTCTTATACTCTTAGACATATTTCCATGGTTTAGAATAATAATTAGGTCAACCTGATCATCCTAGAATAGAGGCAAAACTGATCAGAGACAAATATATCGGCAGCAATAGAGAGGAAAGTGACAACAATAAAGAAACAATGATACGCGGTAAAAAAAAACAGAGATAATAATTGCGTCATAAATATAGAGGAAATAATAGCGACAGCAACAGAGAGACACTGATAGCGACATAAATAGAGAGGAATGACAGCAACGACAATTATAGAGGAAGATGTAAAGACAAAAATATAATAATGAAAACAAGATACAGGCAGTGATAGAGGTAATTAATAAACACATTGGTGTATGTACCATATGTACTGTTAGAGGCAATATCACACAAAGAAAAGGGCAATACTAGATGAAATGTTAGAGGTAGTGATAAAAACAATAGCAAATGATATTGGAAATTTTAAAAGAAATTATAGAATCAATAATATAAACAATACTGGCACGAGAAAGTGTTCCGTGTTTGCTCTGAACAGTTTATTGTGAAGCAATCTCTTTAGATGTTAGCAGGTAGCTATTGACATATCAAAGCCTGACAAAACTACATCTCTTCCTGGGTTATGCTGTCGTAAATAAGAAGACACCCGAGCCTGTAAGATTCGTTATCTCAAAGGTAAAGGCTGTGTAGGGAGTTTATGAAGATCATGTTTCATCCCCGACAGAAAACATTCATTTGCAGCAATATCTCAATATCGTAACTTCCTGCCATGAGTTTAGCATAAAACGATAAAAGGTAATATTGCTGTGTAAAACTGTATTACACTAGTACCTACGTGGAACACAGGTTTTGTAGTTTTTCTTCACGACGAATAACAGACTATCACTATCGGACACGAAAGTGGGAGTTAACACGAAAAAATAAAAATAACTATACAAGACATTTTCAACGTCTAAACCGTTAGGTCTTTATCAAAAATATACAAAACCAACGGTGAGCTAACAATAAAACAGTAAAAACAATGTTACTATCGCAGTGGCAATGACGCAGACATTTAAACAGTATAATGTCAAAGATGACTATGCCACATGTAGTCATGGAAGCGGGTTTTGTTGTACAAGGGAACAGGAAATGAGAACGGAGTGAAAAAACTATTACTAAAAGCAACATCGACAGCAATAAAAGAAGGACCACACCACCCAAATCTAAATAAATGAATGATTTGAATGAAGTCAAAAAAACAAAGGTTGAGAATTCAAAATTTAAAAATAAACCGATTTTCATAAATATGCGTCATAAAGATCTAAAGGTCATAAAGGTCATAAAGCTTACTTAGATCTATCATCAGTGGTGCAGGATCGGAGGGCAGTGACCTGGCACCACAATGACCATCACCATTGAAACGTATGGCGGCAAGAATAGATTTTCTGTGTTTAATGTCATAAACATACCTACAGAAGCAGTAACTCCATCTTAATCCCGTTTCACCTATATACTTATTGTCACATCATTTGCAAATGATAATGTAAATGACATTAGGGACTTACATGTAAAGGCCTCATCCATAGTGAAAATGACCTTATAGAATTGAAAAGAGCGGATCTGAACTATATAAGGACGTGTAGTAGCATATACTATACTTCTGAGCCAATTATCCCATCATTTTTCTGTCAGATTTATTGACCCATCTAGAACAGATGGCATATCTGGCATTTTTTGCCACATAGGAGTCTGTCATAAAAGGATAAAGCTGCAATATCCTCTGGTCTGTATCTCTTCGTTGTTCATGCGTATTACAAGACATTTTATTGAACAAAAAATTACATAATTGAGACAAGACATAGGGGTCTACATTTAACCCAAGAGTGAGGGACGAAATAACATACAACATCAAACATATAACTGTAAAGACGAATGACTGAAACATTTTAACTAAAAGAAAAGCCTCGCTATATAGTCATATCATTCACTAGAAGCATACTGGTTTGTCTGGTAGGCAACTAGTAAAACTCACACGCCTTCCGCATGCTGACTTGAACAGATATTTTACACTTTCTAAGTTGTGAACCTGTGTAAAATAACCAGACAGAAATCGATAAACTAGAGATTGAAGAGAGGAAATTGTGTTTGATTGGAAACGCCCTTAGGAAATACAACATAAACAGATATACACTTGACTGTAACCCACACGGGAAAAGTAGAGAGGTGACAATGAAAAACACGACAAGAAACAGTAGAATGCACGTAATGGTTCGGAATATCATAGCGTAGACGAAATTGACAAAAAATATAGTTGTGTCCATATGTTTCACCTTGAACGAGAATATTGAGATGAAGTACTGTACTTAGGGTGCATCCTGTGGAATAGTGGCCACTCATTAGTAAGTCCACTGATATCTCAGTAATTTCTATTCAAAGCCCGCATATTAATTTTGCTAATAAATGGAGATGGGTGGTTTCCTAGAGAAATATTTAAGTCCTGCTTATTACAATTAACACACATAATAACACACACAAATCAACGTTTTGACCAAAAGGCCTTTATCAAGAACAGATTCACAAACACACTAAGGCGAGTAAGAACGACACTATTGGCGTTCATATTCCCAAGACAGAGCTAGATACAACTCGTAAGAGTAAAACCTAGAAGGTCAGAGGTTAAAAGACGCTAACAGAAAATAGACAAAGCACACCCAAATATCGATAAACCAAAGCAAACATTAAAATTACGAGTACGAAACAACATAATTTCTACCCGTAGGATTGATGGGCCTTGATCCCGAAGGTTTCTACGTCATGTTGATCGCTTGCAGATACTGGCATATATGACATTGCGGGCCACATATGTGAAACGCTCTTCAGCGGTGAAGATCGCTTTGGAATTAGTGACAGAACGGATTTTGATGGCATTGACACAGGTGTAACATGTACTACGTTTGCGGCTGATAGTGTCAAAATTATTAGGAACGTTATGCTTGAGATAACTCCAGACCAATATATCAGATATAAAGCGTCTTGATGTAATAGAATGAGGCGTGGCAGGCCGGAACAATACAACAGTATAAGTAGACCTACAGTTTGGCTATTTAGTCAAATTCCAGACAGAATGTCTGACAGAACCAAAGCAACAAGTAAACGTTGTAAGAATATTGTGACAAACCTGCCTTCAGGGCACATCAAACCATAATTAGGAATGAATCTTCACGAAGCTAGCAAAGTAGACGCCGTAAGTCAACAAGTCGGCCGATGTGGGACGTCCTGACAATGGGCATTGTTCGTCTCGGCCAGTGGAGAGAGACTCATTCGGCCAGGAATTGACATACCAGATAAAAGGTATCGTTCACCGTGGCTATTTAGCGAAGAAACAAAGTGGTAAAGTATAGAGGCGTTTCAGTCACTTCTGGCGAGAAACGATACATGCTTGAACAAAAGAGTTGCAGACGCAGGGCAGTCCTGCGGACCATGTCAGGGTATAGGCGATAGCGGAAAATGTCCATCATCTCATGTGCATTTTCAGAAAAAGTCCTATTCCCCAATACGTGACGCTGAAGGCGGAGAAGTTGAGAGGATGGCAGGAAATCACGCCAGGCATAGGGATAAGAGGAGGTATAGATGGGAATGCTATGGGCATCATTCTGTTTGTAGTGTACCGATGTACTAAGGTGGAAAGTTGTATGGTGACGGATATGACTTAATCCGATGTCTCGCATGTGCAATCCCCGACGGCAAATTGACCGGGAAGAATTGTTTGCATATACGTAACTTGCAGTCTTTAATTAAATGTCGAAGAGGGCGGAACTTCAAAACAAATGTGAGAATGTCCGAGGTAAGCATTTTGATTGGTCAGAAGTTTTTCTCAGATACTGGGGAACTGATTTTTCAGGGACTAAAACGAGACTAGGACGAAGGATTAGGTCCGGGACTCAGATTGAGACGACCGGAGCTAGGTAGTGTAATTAGACGTAATAGTTAGGGAAGTTTAGTTTCATAGTTTTAGTTAGAAAGTTTCAGGAGAGCTTGAAATGTTTCCAGTTGAGAATCGGATTAAGTCTCTAATAAAACCTGTGAAGTAAGAGATGTTTAATATTTCATAAGATGTTGTACATTGAATCGTTGATGTCGTAACCCTGGATGTTGTAATGTGGACGCTGTGACAAAGAAATGAACAGGTTATTTATATAAGAACTCTGGATGGCGCTACATAGTTGCTATCATCCTGACCAAAATCAATCAAATACTGTTACAACTAGAAGGCATGACTCATTCATCAATTGGACACTGTCATATTGAGACCTGACTGCAGAAGAAAAAAAGATGTCAGAACAGGACATGATGGACAGGAGATCCATTGGGTGAAAATGAGAACACGTTTGACTATGTTCATGGAGAATATCTCCGAGTGTTTGGGAGGGTGTCCTGGCGGGAAAGGCTTGAAACAGAGCAGTCATGAGGACCATGTCAGGGTATAGGCGACGGCGGAAAATGTCCATCATCTCATTTGCGTTTTAAGAAAAAGTCTTCTTCCCCAAAACGCAGACGCTGAAGGCGGAGAAGTTGAGAGGATGGCAGGAAATCACGCCAGGCATAGGGATGAGAGGAGGTGTAGATGGGAATGCTATGGGCATCAGTCTGTTTGTAGTGCACCGATATACTAAGGTGGAAGGTTGTATGGTGACAGATATGACAAGGAATTTCACATCGGAGGTAAAGATCTCGGATATGAACTTGATATCCGGGTGAAAGTTGTCGAGGAAGTGTATAAATCGTGACAATCAGACTCAGACATGTCTGTGATGCAATTTTCCTTCATCGGTACATCTATAAATCATCACTGAGAAGTGTCCACTATATGATTGCCATACTTGGTGCTCAATATGGCACTGTGTGTGTCTCTTTCCATTGTCATTTATTCATTACCCACACGTACCCTATCCTAACCACAGATATAGTTACATTGCCTAACCAAATATCCAGAAAGAAAATTTGAACACGTTAATATTTCAATATATGTTTTATTGTTTCAGAACGGCCGCCCCACAAGCCATGTAAGTAAAAGATAGAAATTTTCTCAATATTAGATTTAACAAACATGTGTGACTAACTCTATAATCTACCACTTGCCTCATAATAAGATCTTAGATATTTACAGCGCGATAAGTTACATTTGGTAGCACATCCTATTAGATATTTACAGCGCGATAAGTTATATTTGGTAGCATATCCTTTTCAGGACGCTGTGATCAACCCAGTATCTTTTAGCTATAGTGTTTTAGGCAACATAAATGCGTTCAGTAGGTTGTCATTGCTTTCAGAACGGTCCGGATGCACAATTGCTTGGGGCAGGGTTTAAACCCAATACTATGACCATCTTTGACCCGCTCTGTGCTCAGTCGCGTAGCAAGAGAGCATTATTAAGGTGCGGTTAAATCGTAGGAAGTCCCCCGCTTGAGGGGCAGGGACACATAATTGTAGCTAACGCTCCGGGTGCCATATAGATTAGGTACATCAACCTGTGTGTCTCTTCTACAGGGCCGGACATTCGATTAAAAGTAATACGTTAATATCTAATTTCTCATACTAGAAGAAGACAAATATTGAAATTAATACATGTAGATAAACAGACAAATATAAGAAATAATAAATGTAGATAAACAGACAAATATATGAAATAATAAATGTAGATAAACAGACAAATATAAGAAATAAGAAATGCATATAAACAGACAAATATATGAAATTATAAATGCAGATAAACAGACAAATATAAGAAATAATAAATGTAGATAAACAGACAAATATAAGAAATAAGAAATGTATATAAACAGACAAATATAAGAAATAATAAATGTAGATAAACAGACAAATATACGAAATAATAAATGTAGATAAACAGACAAATATAAGAAATAACAAATGTAGATAAACAGATAAATATGCAAACAAATGAACAAATGAGCAAGTATATAGGTACAACACAGACACGCAGATATATTGTTTGAGTAGATTCATTTTGGTAAATGTATGTGTTTGGGGAGTAGGTAGATGAATAACTTTGGGTGAGTAGATTAATAACTTTGAGTGAGTAGATTAGTAACTTTTGGTGCGTTGATGAATAACTTTTGGTGAGTTGATTACTCACAATTTGCTGTTTTCTAGTATGTACATCTATCTAACAAAACTGTTATTATTACTATTACTACTACTGCTACTACTACTATTATTATTACTACTACTACTACTACTACTACTACTATTGCTACTACTACTACTACTACTACTATTACTACTACTATTACTTTCACTATTATTATTGCAATTATTATTATCGTTATTCAGTCAGTCAGTTAGTTCCTCTTTTGCCAAGTTTGGCACATAGGGCGGATGTCATAGTTCTCCATGCCTGTCGGTCAGTTGCCAAGGATTTATGCCTGTTAATTTTAATTCATTCATAAATGTTCTTCTGAACGTTGCTTTTGGTCTTCCCTGTTTTCTTTACCTGCCTGGTGTCCACATGAAGACTTGTCGTGGAACTCTGTCTTCCTTCATGCTAAGTATGTGGCTGATATATGTCCAGCGGCGTTTTATGATGATGTTCGTTACATACTCTTGTTTTGTCTCCTCTCTTAGTATGTCGTTTGAATTTAAATCTTTCCAATTATTATTTGTGATTTTTCTGAGGCATCTATTCTCGAAGGCAACTAACTTCTTATCCATTATTGCGGTAGATTTCCAACTTTCACATCCATATGTCAATGATGGAATCACACTTGCGTTGAATAGTCACAGTTTCATGTGTTTACTTACGATCTTCGATCTCCAGGTGATTGAAAGTTTGTTAAAGGCGCTAGAGGGGAGCGCGATTCGAGTCTTGATTTCTGAGTTGGTATCACCGTCTGCTGTTATTTTGCTTCTCCAATATACGAAATTTGAGACGTTGTCTAGTATATTGTCTCCTAGTTTAATTGATTCTGCCAGGCCGGTAAAGTTCATGATTTCCGTTTTATTATGATTTATATTATATTATGAAAGTGCACGGTAGAGCTACTAACATAAGTTAGTTACTTATACCCTAAAAGAGAAAGCATCTGACCAAGAATATCTTTATTCGAATGAGCGAACAATAATCAGCAAATAGTAGGTGTGTGATGTTTTATCTTGGTGGAGGCTTGTAGTCGTCTGTGATTAAATGGATCCCTATCTGTCCTATCATCACTGAGTGCCACCTCCGCAACGAAGGTTGGCTGCAACGGATCTCCAACATCGCATGTCCCTTGCCGTGGTAGTACACTGCGCTAGACTGTAACCTGTCCACATCGTGATATTTCTCTCACACTTGTATCTCTGTCTACATCTTGCTCGCCTCCCCTCGACTTTATATGTCATATATTTCATTTTTATTCTTTCATGTTCACAATTTTGGAGACTGCTCATGAGGAGAGAAGTGAACATCAAGATGAAAAATATTGCGGCAAGCATACATCCCTGTTGTGGCGCTGTTTGGAACTTGAAATACATCTGACAGCTTTCCCCGTCGCTTAGTATACGACGACCATGCCCTCGTGAAGCCGCTATACGATCGGGAACTATTTTTCACGTCTTAAGCTACACATGTTTACTAGTAGACGTCACTGCTGCTGCTGACTTATTATATGGACCTGATAACAAATACAGACCTGTAGAAGATAATATAAAACAAAGTCACATAGCTTATATCAAACATAGAAACGGCCGATATATTTGACACAATAATAAAACAATAACTAGACACACTTGACTGAAACTTAAATTGGTCAATACGAATGTGAAAATCAAAGAATACTTGCGGAAAAATAATAGAACATTAAATTTGAGTGCTGCGAGTGTCACAGACAGCAGAGGAAGACCGTCTAAAATTATAAATTAGCGAAGATGTTTATATACATAATGCAGATTAAAAATCGGTGTTTGGAGCTATCAAAGAAGTAAAACATTTGCATCTTGGAGCATTGCATCAGGAGGAAACCAAAATAGCAAAGAAATTATGTCAAATCTGCATTATAAACCCGTAGGAATACACCCCAATCCACATAACGGTTTTAAAATATCTCTAAACTAAACTAAACAACCAAACAAAAGAATGATTTTTCCAATTAATTCCAGGTTATTTTCAAGTCAAGGGAAATGATATAGCAGATACGCTTGTCAAAACATGAAGCCATTATTAGCAATAACAGATTAATGATTCGGTATCTTTTCCAGAAATGAAGTCCTTCATTCAAAATTTCATTAAAATAGAACTAAATTCACCCATGCAGCCAAACCCACGATACCATCCACAATCTTGGAAGGAAAAAGCTATCATTTTTAGACTTATAACGGGAAACAGTAGTCTCAATCAACACATGTATCTGTGGTTTAGAATTGACGACAAGGGAATTAGCCACTGTGGAGAATCTGTATAAAACAGAGAACATATTTTGCAGAATTTCCCACCGTACCATACAGCAAGAAGAAAACTATGGCCTTCTGAAACAGCTGACGGACAAACTATACGGCCCTGTCACGGGACTGGTGACCACAGTACAATTTATTGAATAAATCCATATTAGCATATGACTGTGATGGCACTAATGATAAGATTAAATTTACTTTCATTATTTGTACACTTATTTATTCGCATTTTTGTAGAAGTAACATACCTTTATTTTATCCTTAGTATTATCACTTACTATGTGTGTTACTACGGCATTCTCCTGTGTCGGATACCCTCTGGTACTTTGGTTATATGTGGCTACTTTTAACCTGTAACTACCACTGTTATTGCTGTCTTCTTTGTAATGCTTCACATTTTCCGTTAGTACACGTTTATTACTATTATATAATAATATTATGATATATATATATATATAATGTAATGCATGTGGTTGGATCTATGGGTCTCAGTAATGACCCACTAGACAAACCATCCATGCAACATAAAACCTTAGTAGATAGTAGAGCCTTCATATTCAGGCTCTCTTATGGAAGCTTTGTAGCATGTCGTCTATACAATTATAGACCCCTTTGAGCAGAAAGCATCTTCAATAGACATTGCACTAAGCCGAAAACTTAAGTCTCCTGGGTATGAAAAAAAATCCTCAGATAAACCACCCAACTGCACATAGGAAGTAAGAACTAATTCCTGGGGTTCTCAAACAAACAAGCATATATTATGTAACACATCATCTACCTCTCACCACTCTCTATGATGGACACTCGGTGAGGGCGTTCTTGTTTATTAATTATTTTTAATTCAATGTGTTTTCGTGTCGCGTTTCTTGACACATACAATAAACATTTCTAATCGAATTGCTTTGACCTCCGGTGTATTCACCAACTAAATATCTCAAAACAAAGATTAATAATACTAAGTAAATATCGGGTATGTATAAAGTCAATGTGCACTCATTTACACTGATGACCACACTACGTCATATAAATTATTCCGCCCGTGTGTTGCCGAGGCCCGAATGGGGAGTAAATAATAGCAACACTGTTTACCTTCCATGCATGTCGTAAAAGGCCACTAAGGAGGTTATGTGATGGAGTTGGCTGTCCTATCCCATATAGGGTCAGTGACCCAAAAACATGCTCAAGTCGGATGTGTCAGGCCGAAAGGCGAAGATATACTCCTCCTAATCTACATGAGTTTGAGAACGAACGCAGAAGAAGAAGAAGAATATAAATTGTTCATATTTAGTGCGCATGTGTGTGACGTCACTGCACACAAACATTATCGACAGACACCCTATATATCCACAGATGAACTACAAAGTAATATATGTCATAAAATATAGCTGTGACAGCTGTAAAATGACAGACATTGGAGAAGAAATATAGGTTTAGAAATATGTTCGCGCGTATTTATGTTTTTGGTAAAAGTAATGTAAATTTATGTTTGTATTTGAGATTAGGAACTTAATTCTTCTTCTTCTTCGTTCATTCTCAAACTCCTGCTGGATCTCCCTTGTAGCAAGACCATTGTCCTACTAGATTTCTATCAGGATGTAGTCCAGAGAATGGAAATGCGTTGTGTCGCCGTTTTATTTGCGCCAATGGCTCGACACATCCGTCTTCGGCGGAAACTTAAGATTTAATGTTATATGTTTGTTTCGATCACCTGGAATTACAAGCATGAATTACAATAGAGCGATTGAATACTTTTTATTAAATACTTTTGGCCATAATTAGATCCAGATCAAAGTAATTAGGAAACAATATAGCATGGAAGTCTACCCCATGAATAGTTACAATGTAATATTAAGAAAACATATTATTGATGATTAGTTGCAATGTAATATTGAGAAAATGCAATATTGATTAATTTACAATGTAGTATTGATAATATATGTATTGATAAATAGTTACAATACAATATTGAAAACACACAGTACTGATGAGTAGTTACAATGTAACATTTTAGAATACAGGTTTCCCGTTCATTCAGTTATTGAGAATGCACAGTATTAATGAACAGTTTTAAAATACTATTGGAATCAATACACTAGCATAATGCGAAATCAATCATTTCAAAGGTAGAACGCAATGGAAACAAAGAAGTGGATGATTGTTAGCACTTTACAATTAATGGAAACGAGAGGAAAGAATGATCTAGAGAAGAAAGGATATGACATTAAGCAACAACAAGATTGACATTTGTTTGACTACGAAAGGAAATTAGCTCAATACAAGATGTCGTAAACTTGAAACATAGAATTAACACTCAATCATTGCGTAGGCAAGTACGTTAAATGAATCGCAGAACACACATACGCACATGCACACACACACACATTAGGTACTTGAGAACCAAATGAATGGCAGGACACATACACACACACATTAGATACTTGAGAACTAAAGATACAGCCATGACCGCAAACAATATATTGCCGATGGTCACGATACAGAGATATAAGAAAAGGGAAAGAGAACATACTAGAAAGATGCTTGACATCGTTCATCGGGTGCGTGGTTCAGTCACACAGATATGCACGCATATAGATATATTTCAAGAACATATGCTAGCAAGCTTACAGTTGTCGGACAATAGCAAGCTTGAGACATGTTTCATTACTTCACCTCGCCATCATAAGGGGTATCTTAGGTACCTAAATGTCTTTCCAGACGAGAGTACTATTGTTACTGTTGTGATATAATAAATATATATTTTCTTCTGTGTTCGCTCTCTGATAACCACCACGCGAGTTCGTGTGATTTCCTCCGGGGAGTGGGAAGTACGTTTTGCAGCTAATTTACATCATAGTTGCACTATTTGCACATCGAAAGGTCATGCACATCCGTTTTCAGCATACCTTTAATTCGGCTTGGCTTCCTTTGTCTGTGACAGCCTTTCTATCTGTCGTAAGGCGATGGATGTGTATAGACTCTATGCCGTGACGGTTGTCCACTCACTGTGCCCTTGAACTTTACAGGCCAAAACATGTGGGTTACAGACCAAAACCCAGGGTGGCAGCAGTCACCGAGGAGGCCGTAATCAGAGATTTAGGCTTGGGTCGACTATGTCAATCTCGCAAGAGGTGTTCCGCTGCCAGTGAGCTCGGCTCGTGTAATTAGACGTATTGTGCATTTTCCCACTGAACCTTTTCTGTCCGCGAGCATGATTCCGGTATAATAAAGCCTCGACCTTAGAGTTGGGTCCGGGTTCGTTCACCTTTTTAGCAGAGGTGTCACTCGCCGACATCATGAACTAAGACTAAGTCTATACACATATTTAGGAGCACCAGGAATTACAAGCTTGTTCTTGAGACGAACAGTGTAGAATCACCGGGAATTACAAGCTTGTTCTTGAGACGAACATAACTTTAGTTCCGATATCCATGTAACGTTTTCCCGTTCTGTTTGCACGTGGCTCTGGATTCGGGCACTGTGCTGTCCTCTCATTGTACTCAATATGTTATCCTTACGGAGACTAGCGCAGACTCTCAATATTCGTCCTGACATTTACCCATTTCTTGACATTTGCATTGGCCGCTCCTCCAATGCTCCAGCCGGACAGACTCGCATCACCGTGTGTCGACAGTGCAGCTGTATGTGTCGGCACAGAGGTGTCGGAAATTGCCGGTCTTTTTTGCAGTCTTCTTCTTTCGTTGGCTTGGAACATGCTCATATCTGAAGTTTTCTCTTTCATAAACTTGATTGTGTTCTGTAACTGGAACAGATGTTCTGTAACTGGAACAGATGTTCTGTAACTGGAACAGATGTTCTGTAACTCGTACAGATGTTCTGTAACTCGTACAGATGTTCTGTAACTCGTACAGATGTTCTGTAACTGGAACAGATGTTCTGTAACTGGAACAGATGTTCTGTAACTGGAACAGATGTTCTGTAACTCGTACAGATGTTCTGTAACTCGTACAGATGTTCTGTAACTCGTACAGATGTTCTGTAACTGGAACAGATGTTCTGTAACTGGAACAGATGTTCTGTAACTGGAACAGATGTTCTGTAACTCGTACAGATGTTCTGTAACTCGTACAGATGTTCTGTAACTCGTACAGATGTTCTGTAACTCGTACAGATGTTCTGTAACTCGTACAGATGTTCTGTAACTTGCACAGATACCCCTAGAGTTTTTCTTTCACTGTTGTTTCTCCGGGCCAGTGTATTTTGTCTGAGAATTTCACATTAATTGCATTCCTGAAGAATATGTTCTGCAGTCTGAGTGTCTACATGGCCGTTTTTGCAGTCAATTCTCATTCCATCTGCTGCCTCCACATTGACGGATACGATTCCAAAAAGTATTGGTCAGGAACACACCACGATCAGCTGTATTTCTGTTTCCAGGCTGCACCACAAGGTTTTTGGATCTTGGATATCTAACCATGGGACCGCACGAGAGCAATGAGGTAACCTTTCCACCCTGAAATATAATCTATGATCAATGACGATGATGAATATGATTCACAAGACTAATCTGATGTGCACAGAGACGTCCACAATATGATTCACAAAACTAATCTGATGTGCACAGAGTCGTCCACAATATGATTCACAAGACTAATCTGATGTGCACAGAGTCGTCCACAATATGCACACGGAATTAAAGCCCATTTGTACCATCGTCTGCTTTGTGTGTCTTCTTAGCAGAAATAAATGGATGACTGTTAGTGTTTTACAATTAATGGAAACGATAAGGAAGAAAGACCAAGAGAAGAAATATACGATAGATGAAGAAAAAACATTGAATGAAAGAAAAAACTGACTAATCATTAAAATCTAACAAGATTAGAAACATCAGACAATAGAAGTGTCAAACTGACATTTAATTAACTTCTACCTGACACTATATGTCAATGATAATTTTTATAGCGGGAAAAATAGAGGTTTAAAGTAATAATACATTTTTCAAGATTAACATTTTCCGAGAGTCTCAGAGTATTCAACTGAAATGTTCCCACGTAGTGGAACCTTCAATTCTTGTTTCTTGAACTAGTAGTCGGGACAGAGACTTTATCCGATGTTTATACAAGACTAAAATGTAAATATGAATTTAACGGCTACTGGGACCATGGAACTATTGGTGATAGTTTCTCATTGATTTCTTTACGATTACTGATTTAGTTCACAACCTCGACTAGCAAGTACAATTTCGGAGTCTGGTTTCTTTTGACATATCTCTTTTACTTCTTCGTCGCTGTTTGTCAGTAATCAGGTCACAGAACAAATAGTTTGAAGGAGCTGTTTAGTTTGTTTGATGTTATACATGGAGCTCCACTAGTTGAGAAGTCGCAACGTCTCAGTGGTTCTCTCTCTAGTTTAAAAGTCGCAAAGTCGCAGTGGTTCTCTAGTTGAGAAGTCGCAACGTCTCAGTGGTTCTCTCTCTAGTTGAGAAGTCGCAACGTCTCAGCGGTTGTCTCTCTAGTTGAGAAGTCGCAACGTCTCGGTGGTTCTTTCTCTAGTTGAGAAGTCACAACGTCTCGGTGGTTCTTTCTCTAGTTGAGAAATCGCAACATCTCAGTAGTTCTCAGTAGCGTAGCCTCCGGACTCAGACAACAGTTGTACAAGTCTGTCTAACTAATTATGCTTTCTGTCTTTTCTATGCATGAAGGATGCAGTCTGAAGTCTCCGGTATCAGAGAACATTTGTCCAATGTTTTATAACTTTCTCATCTTCTTCTATGTTAATTCTCAAATTCCTGCAGATGTAGTCTTAAGAACGGAAGGCGCAGTGTTATGGTTTTAGAACCTTGTTACCATATATATAGTCATTTGGGTTGGCACATCAAACGTCAGCACGGAGTCTGGGTCACTTTAATCCTATATTGAATGTGGCAGCCAGCTCCATTCTATTACCTCCTTAGTCGCCTTGTACAACACGGATGGATGACAAACAGTGGTGTTCTTCTTTGCTTCCATTTTGGATCCAGCACCACACGGGTGTCTGTCAAATTTTCTCAGACTAGTCTATGGATTAAAGATATAGTCTGAAGTCTCTGGAATCAGATACAAATTGCAGAAGTCTGTCTCACTAATTATGCTTTATGTCTTCTCTGTTTGTTGTGTCCTGTTATAAGTCTGAACAACAGTTTATTCTATGCAGAACGTTTGGTTGTAAAACTCATTAAAAGTTTTCAATCTACATTACGCTACGCAGTCAGACAAGAAGTAAGACGGTATAATACTTTCTACAAAAGTACCAACATAAATTTCAATAGTTCTAAAACTAATGATAGGCCAACTTACACTACCATAAACATTGAAAATAAACTTTGTAAATTAACATCGATTTTTTTCTGATGTCTGAATGTTTCTCATGTTTGAATATTTATCAGTCATAAGTTTGTGAAACAGAAAAGAAGTTTGTGATATTTGAATGCTTGTGATGTCTGAATATTTTTATGCCTGAATTTTTATGTCTGATTATTTCTGATGTCTGAATGTGTATGTCTAAATGTTTTAATGTCTGAATGTGTATGATGTTTGAAAGTTTTTTGATGTTTGAATGTTTATGACTGAGTGTTTTTTAAATATGAATATTTCTTTTGTCGGACCATTCTGCGATGTGTGAAAATACCATTGTTGTATCGATTTATCTTTCAGCCATCAGCATTGAAGGCAAGGAGTTCGTAGAGTCAGGACAAAAACTGTATCTGAAGTGCAACACTACAGAGGGTGATAAAATTCCAGAAGATGTGGATTGGTTTAAAGATGGCGACAAAATTGAGGCCAATGAATATCCACACATTTTCATTACTAAGTACAGGTAGCTCCTAACATTTATTATGTAGTCCGTGTCTTGTGGTGTTGGTTATGTCTGGCGGTGTTTTAGTCATGTCGTGTGTGCTTAAGAATTCTAGATACCGACTCTCCCGGTACCGAGATTTCAAGCTATCTAGTACTTTTTTTCTTGGTCTTCCGTTGTCTTACTTCCTCTTCGTTCTTCAACTTTCCTGTAGTAACTGTGCTTCCCTTCTTTCCATGAGTGTAAAGAATGTGGAATATTTTTTTTCATATGCGAATGATCAGTCTTTTCTATTTTTATCTATCCATTGTTTACTCATCATCCTATAAAAATAGATCTCTGTTTTTTTACCCCAGCAGTTTCTTACTATTTTTTTTAATGTCAATGAATGATTCACTTCCATAAATGATGATTGGTTCAATATAACTTCTGGCACTTTTTTCTGATCACAGATAACACCTATATATTACACATAATGTCGTCACATTTCCTTTTCTTATAACTTTTTATGAGATTGTATCAAATCTATCGACTATTTCTATGTTAAATATAAAACTAAACGACTTTCTATATTTAACTACAAAACATATGTCACTGAATATCACAGTGGGATACAACTATTGAGGTTAGTAGATAACTACATATTCTTGTCATTAAGTACATATAAGACGATAGGAACGTATTGCAGCTGACTTCGTCCTCTTTCATTTCATGCTAATATATAAATATAAACACATAGAAATCTGTCTTTCAGATAAAAAGTTTGATACTCTGAAAGAAAATGATAGACCTACAGATCACGATTCAAAATTTGAAATTTAGAAAATTTCAGACCATTTGCGTCTTCGTCTTATACGCTGTCATTAAACAAAAAGTAAGCACAATCATCCGCTGAGCATTTGCTCAGAAATTTGGACTTTTCAAATGATTATGTCAGGTTATGTCTCCAGATAGTCCTAGCTTCGGCCGTGTTTTCCCACATTTCGGGATCTATGAAGAAGTCTTTCATTTAGGATTTACATATGACTTTATACCTCAGCATTGGTCTACCGCAGGCTCTCTGGACTACATTCAGCCAGTTCTTCGAATAATACTTGTTGTGGGATATATATAGGCCTATACTGTTTATCCTGGCGTATAGAACGTCTGATATGATTTCCATTGATTAGTGAAAAGCGGCAATGATCAATCGCATTCTACTCTGTTCACTTTAAGAATGAAGTGGGGGAAAACACACCCCCACATTACTCCGTGACAAGAAGTGATTTTTAAACATCTGATGACATGCAAAAACAATATCATTTAAAACAATTAAAAACAATATTTAAACAACATTTTAAAACAAAATTTAAAAACAATAGTATTGGGCACTAAACAATCGAATAATGCCTTCTTCGTCCACTAACTAATCAGAAGCACTGGTCCACTTCATTCTTAGAGTGAACAGAGTATAGCCAAGATGAGTGACACTGTATAAAATCAACATGCAGAACTAATCTGTAGAAGGACTTGATAAATACTCTACGGAAAATCCCGACAATGATTATTGACAACCGCCCCTTACTCTGATGCCAGTAGTTAGTCATTTTGTATATTTAGATGTCTGTGACTGCTGACGATGAGCTACAAACTCGAGACTTACTAACTTCAAATATCCAGTTTTTCTTTACTTCAGTTGTACGTATAATTTATTAGCCACATCAAAAAGGCTAGTAGAGAAACATCTTAAATTTTATTGCTATAGTGACCTAGGTCTGCACATGTGATACTGATATTAATATTGATTTTTATAGTACTGTATTTTTTCTCTGGCACAGATCTAAAGACAGTATGGCGTTGGTTAGTGAGTTAACAATAACAAGTGCTACAAGCAACGATTCTGGAACTTACATTTGCAGAAGTTCATCAGAACAGGTCGCAAGTGCTGAGGTCAGCGTACTTTTAGGTGAGACAATGTGAACACATATTTAACATTGTGTTGTTGAGGAATCTACAAAGCACTTTTCTTTGATTTTCTCAATTATTGTATCGAATATCTTTATCGATCATGTCTCTCGAAAATTCACACATAGTGTATATCTATCTATATATCATCGGTTTCCATGTGAATGCTTCACAAATATCGTTAAGCTGGAATAAATCAATCAATCCCTTAGATTTCCTTGATTATTTATACATTCGCGGATGCATAGATCTTAACAATAAATTTCAATTTGTCCATATCCTTGAATATAAACCCCATGTCATTTCCATCTCTGTTAAATCCCGTAGGTCTAATCATCACAATGTGTTCCTAGGTCTCCTCATTCCCATGTATCCCTAAGTCTCCTCATTGTGTATTTCTAGGTCTCATCATCTCCATACCTTCCTAGGTCATCTATATTTCATTTTCTCTGCATGTTTCATGTCATTCTTCTTCAATTTGTATCTTTTACTGGTCTTCTTATACACTGAAACATAAGATACATCATGTTAATAAAGTGGAAATAAAGTTAACCCATAGCATTGAACTACCGTAAGGGTGAGATGTTAACGATCTCACATTTCAGTGGCTCTGTTATTTGAGGACAGTAACTAATAAGATATTACTATGAGTATAAACTGAAACATCAGATATAGGCCTATGATAAACATATAAACTGAAAGATAAGATATATGGTATTAATAAAAACTTAAATACAAGATATTTGATATTAATATATTTTGAAAATTAATTCAAATTAATTTATTCTTAAAAAAGATGATCACAATTATCTTTTGTATTTGAAGCAAAAACATGATGGTAACCATTATAAAATATTTTTGTTTCACAGCTGACAGTTCCAATGTGAAGAGAGGTAAGCATCCAAATCATGGTTGATTTTCTCACAATAAACACAAGCAACGTCTTTCATGTGAAGTTTCTCTCAAAGAACTTGATCATTCAAGTGCCTGTGTTTTCTTAGCACATGACATGTATTTTACACAACCGCTACAGCAATCACTTGAATTGCTATTAAAATATATAATATCATCATCATCAATTCCGTAACCCTTCAGGGTCGTAAGACTGCCTCTCTGGAAATATCAACACAGAAATTCCGCCATGCCTCGTTGTTCTCAGTTCCGTGTTAAATGTTAAGAATCTTAATCATGTCCACTCTTTAATGTTATCATCATCCATACTTTCTTCTGTCATACTCTTCTTCTTTAGGCCTATATTGTTTCTGTAGAATAGTTTTGGAAAAGTAATTGTGAATGATCACGTGGTCAACCAGAAAAGTTTGCATTTCACCACTACCATGAGATGTTTTTGCTCACCTGCAAGAGTATTTATTTTGTTTATCTTTTTGTAGTCATCATCATCAGATAGCATATCCTGAAAAGGATGTAGCAGTCATCACAGCCATTCGAAACTTCTGTCTATCCTGAGCCAGTCTTCCTGCTTCTGTTATTGTCACGTTCAGGTGGTCTTTGATGTTTTGCGTCTATCTTCTTCTTGGTCTGCCTCTTGTTCGTTTTCCTGCCATCATCCCCTCCGTTATGGTTTTCTCTAGTATGTACTAACTGCGCAAAACTGAAATCCAACAGGTAGATCCAGGAATAGGGTAATAAAGTTTTGCTAATAACTAGAGACAAACATAATAACACACACTAATCTACATTTCGACCAAAAGGCCTTTATCAAGACACCAATTAAAACAAAATTAAAACAGATAACAGAAAGCGAACAGTAATGACATCGACGGTCACTTTGGTATGTATAGTATACATTAAAAAAAATAGCAGCGTTTGAAACGAAATGCTATAGAAAAATTATATAAATACCATGGACCAAAACGATAATCAATGTAGCCATCCTGAGAGAAATGAATGCAAAAGAAAACTGGCTAAACAGCATGGTCCTTTCCAGAAAACTACAATATTTTGGCCATATCAAAAATATTGTGACCGTCGATGTCATTACTGTCATTACGCTTTCTGTTATCTGTTTTAATTTTGTTTCAATTGGTGTCTTGATAAAGGCCTTTTGATCAAAACGTAGATTTGTGTGTGTTATTATGTTTGTCTCTAGTTATTAGCAAAACTTTATTACACTATTCCTGGATCTACCTGTTGGTTTTCTCTAAGCATTTGATATGACCAAAATATTGTAGTTTTCAGGAAAGAATCATGCTGTTTAGCCAGTTTTATTTTACATTCATTTCTCTCAGGATGGCTACATTGGTGATCTTTTTGTCCAAGGTATTCATATAATTTTTCTGCAACATTTTGTTTCAAACGCTGCTATTTTATTTTTCACTTTTTGTGGGTGATTTTCCAGGATTCACACCAGGATTCATTGCCATGGAAATATGCAAGCTCTTAGGGATGTTTGTTTTGTTGTTTTGCAGCAGTTCAGCCAGATGTTTTTCATGTATATCAGCTTCTATCATGTGATAGCCAACCTTCTTCTGACTTCTTCATAGCATCCCCAAATGATGTTGATAAGAGAACCAAGGTATTCAAACTGGTGACTTTCTAATTCGCTGTTGTTGATACTGATTGAGAACTAGCTAACGTTTTTGTCGATTGTCATAATCTTGGTCTTGTTTCCATTCAGAAATATGTTTTGTTTTTCACTATGTTCTTTAATGGAGTTTATGAGATGTTGGACACCTGCTTGAATGTATGCCAATAATGTTGTATCGTCAGCATATTTTAGTTCTGGCATCTCGTGGCCTCCGATATTAAGTGGGTCGAAGTTATTTCTCTGCTGGTCATTTCTTACATTCTTCATTATGCTCTCTGTATAAATGTTGAATAGATGTGGTGATAGAACACATCCTTGTCGGACTCCTTTTCCACGCTGAACCAATCAGATGTTCCACTATTTACGCTCACAGCTGTTTGCTGGTCTTGATATGTTTTTATGAGGCGGATTAGGTGTAGCGGGAAACCAATGTCCTGCATGATATTCCAGTTTTTTATATTGTACACAATCGAATGCTTTGGCGTAGTCAATAAAGCATATGTAAATGTCGATATTACGCTCCCTGCATTTTTCTATGACGTTCCGCATATTGACAATAAGGTTTCTGGTGCCTCTACCCTGTCTGAAACCTGCTTGTGCTTCATTTAACTCTTCTTTCAGCTAATGTTGTAGTTTTTTCATGATGATACAAATAGTATTTTGCATGCATGACTGATCAGAGCAATGGTTCTGTAGTTGGTGTATAGTGTTAGATTTCCCTTCTTCAGTAGCGGTTTGTAGATTGATCGTGTCCATTCCTTGGGTCAAACTTCACTTTTTCAGATCTTGGTGCAAAGTGTGTGATATGTGGTGACGGTGGTTTCTCCTCCTGACTGAATCATTTCAGCAGCTATATTATCACAACATGGAGATTTCCATCTCTTCAAGTTTTTAATGGCCCATCTGACTTCATCTAAACTGGGTTCTGGTTCTATTTCATTGATATTGCGGGTGTTATTGTCCGAGTTTCTGCGGATTACCTCATACATTCCCGTACAGTATTCTTTCCATCTTTCCAGGAATATCGATGTTTTCTGTCAATTTGTTACCATGTTTGTCTTGAATGATGTTTAATGCTGGCTTGATATTGCCTGTCAGAGTTATCTCTTTGAACATACTATCACTTCTTACTTGTTTGTTCTTCTCCTCTTCCTGCAGGTCTCCAGTATTTATTTATTTCTGTCCTGTCTTGTATTCTTCCTTATTGTATATGTGATTTCTTGGCATTTGCTGTGATTTCCAGTGTAATTGATTATTTTCATTTTTTCTTCTTTCTTCACTTAGTTTGTTTCAGCTGAGATGAAACTCAGATTTTTCTTGGTAACTTTTCTGGGTTTAAGATTTTGTGCTGTAGAAACAAGAATATCTGTTGCATAGTTGGCTAAATTATCGGGTGTTAATTTCAGAAGTATTTCAAATTTGTTGTGAACTTCGCTGCTATATTTTTCTGGTGTCAAAGAGAATGCTGTCCATCGCTGTTCATATAAGATCCTAAGTATTTAAAGTTCTTTTAATTTATACATATATTAGTTCTATTATTTATACATATTAGTTCTATTATATACATACATGCTATATAATCTATTATATATATTAACCGTCTTCATTCGAAAAAAATGGTTGGTATAGAATGTTTTAAAATATGTATGGGTCTATACTTTAGTTTACCTCCCCCTACCCATTTTTTACAGGCTGTAACACATATGTGACAACGGATGAATGTATTTTCTTAGTACACCTGTTATAAAGGTTTCAGGTGGGAGGAGTATTTGTTTTCTATATGATTTCTTTTTTTTTAATATGAACATTTCGTAATTGGGAAAGGGGAGGGGATGCAATGTCATGATATATTTTACAAGTTTACTCGTCTTAGAACATCCTAACGAACTGAATTGATTCCACTGTTTTAACTATTTGCTTCGTGTCGTCAAGTTTCTGTCTTTTAGTCATTGGTGATGAAATCAAATTTGTAATTGTACTTATTTTTATAAAGAAATGTGTACACGTAATCAATTACAAAATATAGCAATGTATGTCTAGTATTTGTCACACAACAAAAATGTTTTCCTTTACAATATATAACAGTTTGTGCCGGGTATTTATTGCACAACAATGTTTTCTTGTCACAAAATACAACAGTTTGTGACGAGTATTTGTCACAAAACAAATACGCTTTTTATGTCACAATATAGCACTAAAATAAATAGGCCTAATACAATATGCTTCATGTAAAAAGAAAACAGAATTAGATGAACTAAATGATATTTTAACGCATCTTATGTGCTCTAGAATTGTCCAAGTGTGTGATCAGCAAAAACTAACGACGATACTTTCCACTGGGTGTGGAGACAGAAGTCCAGTTAGTGCTAAATCATCCAATTTTTGTCTAAGAACACATCAAGATATTTTTAACTAGTGACTAGCTTTTCTGATCCAATCTATGAACAGTAGAACAGAGAGGTGGATAAGATATTAAAGGCAACACCAGATATTCTGTATCACAGGTGTATATTGTATGAGTTGACCATGAATTGAGAATTTTAAGATTCTCACCAAATCCTGACCACAACTAGAGGAGATAGAAGAGGATTTTTGATTACTTCCTGTATGACTATTTTATCATGTACGTAAAGTTTCTTTATCTACTACAAAATGATTTCAACAAAATTTCACGATAAAAAGGTGGGAATACAAGTTATCAGAGCGTATCTCCAGAAAACTGCATTTGAGAAGGTGAGGAAGTGGTGATGTCGAAGTTAGAATGTTTAATTTATTTTCGTGGCAGGTCATGTGGATGTTCAAGGCAACGAAAGAGCGGATCGGTTGGCTAGTGTTTCCACTGTGTCTGGAAGTAGAGCATTGGATCGTACGAACATTTTGACCTCCTTATGAGAAACAACACGGACAAATGAAATTATTGTAAGTAATGATTCCTATCGATGTTCATAATAAAGAACTGGGATTGAAATGCTACATTACCAGAAATTCAGGCTTAATATAATGTTTGTCAACCAACAAATAACTGGAGCTGTCAATCAACGTGAAACAGTGAATAAACTCAAGTTGAGATTGGAGCACCTACGGAAGAGTTCGGAGTGCAATGATGATGATGATACGACGTCTAATTAACTATCATCAAAAACGCACTAATATATGTATATATATATTTGTGCGTTTCTGATATATATATATATATATATATATATATATATATATATATATATATATATATATATATATATATATATATATATATATATATATATATATATATACACACACATATACAATCACACACACGATAATATTTCATAATATTTCATATGTTGAATGATACTCTTATTTGTTTGTTCTGTCAGGTACAGGTGTCTCTCGTACACAGACAGGTAGTGCCAAGAATGAAGGGATTACCGCGTTCTACAGCAAGGTTCCTGGCAAAATACTTTTAATATTATTCATAAATATGGTAGCTTATCTTACTTTACAAGCTACAAACACGTGACCAGTTGCATCTGTTAGACTTTAACTTCGTTAGTTACACATGCCACTGGGTATCAAACGTGGCGTTTCAATGGATTTAAGAACATACCAGTTTCTATGATCCTAAACTATGAAACTGTAAGATGCTTAGGACAATCCAAAATGTTCTAGTGAGATGTATTATTTGACCCTGGCATCTATGACTGTAATATATATTCTTTTATGACGTGGCTGAACGTTGGACGTTTGATTCTTCGTTTATCTACTGGCAAGTCATCAGTTGCCAGTATCATAAACTGAGTACCGGTGTAGATGGTAAGGCATCATAACGTTATGAAACGAAGATGATGGTCAAGGAATATTTGGTCAATGTGAAAGTTAGAAAGTACATTCGTACATTGTATTTGTGTATTCGATACTGAAACCGACTGTGATAGAAACATTTAAATTATTTGTTATCACAGCGACCAGCACAATCACTGCCTAATCACGAATTCACAAGAACGGATGTTCATGAGACAATATAAAATGAACAATCGATCTTTACTAATGACTTATTTTATTGGTTGATAATCAAACGGAATTATTGTACGTCATTTATAATAATTTTGTGATGGAAAGAATTAAGACAAATCTAATCTTCGCTAAAATTGATAAACTATGTATTCTAAATTTAATTGAATGGTGGATTGAAAGGAGCGATAACTCAAGATACGACACGGTGAGAATATGATTGTTTCCCTTTATCATTACAGTAATATGTGTTCATTTCATACTCTTTATCAATTATAGCACTAAAGCGCCACATAAACAGTGAGCGTGATAATCTGTTAGAGACACTGATGAAAAATTACCAATAGTTTCAGCTAAGTAAAAGTACAGATGGTTCTAGCCCATAAGATAACACAGACATGATGTGGCAGACAAATTTCAAATTGAGGACAGTGCCTCATATGATGACATAAATGATAATAAAAACATTTACAACGAAAAAGATTTTTTTTAAAACATCAAAAAAATGGATCCAAGAGATTTGTACTACTCACTCCCAATAAAAGACCATGTTACTATCTTCCGACTTAGAGACTGGACATTGTAATATCAACTATCCTATGTAAAATATTCAGTCGGAAACATTGTCAGACTGACATGTGCCAATGTGGAGAGACATTCACCTTTAATCAGAAGAAGTAGAAGTGTAGTTTCAATGTTTAAAATATTGATGTAAATAGCCACCTCATATTTATAAACCACAAGAAAAAGGTTTCCGTTTCTTTGTGTGTACAGAAATCACGGGAATCATAGAATACAAGAGTACCTGTATATAATGATATATTGTCCATTTACTAGTACAAGAGTGAATAATCACTAACAGGACAACGGTCAAAACGTTGAGAATATATAGAAGTGTTCCTCACCATAAAAGGTACACTTTGTTTCATATTTTGTGTGCATGTACATATAAGAGAAACACACCGCGTTCTATTTCTGTTGAGATACTCAGCGAATACAATTAAAGACAATACTTGAATTGAGAAATATTCTGATCTTCATGTCAAAAATTGTTATTGGTGGAGTTCTAACCAATTTTTTTTTGGGGGGGGGGGGTTGATGGAGGGGGGGGGGAGAGACTACTTCTTAGTACTAAAAGTCATGTTCTTATTTTCTGGGGAGGGACCAAAAGTCATGCCCTGAACCCCTCTCCCAAATCTACGGGCTTGACAGACACACTTTATATATAAGTTGTCACCGAGACTGAAATGCACTCCATATTCAATGCACACACACAGGGCCGCAAAAAAAGTTAACAGAAAATTGAGATAGGACGAAAACTTTCTTGGAATAATGGTACACTTAAATTTATATTTTATGAGATTTGAAATTAACTTCACAGCTGAGAGATATTTCTTAACATTGCAGCAGTTTATGATGACCAAAAAAATAATTAACAACAGCACTAAACAATCTCAGCATCCAATTTTTTGATACATTGGATTTCATGGGAAATGAAAAGGAGAAAACTACCTCAATCTTACACAGACATATTTTTACAATAAGGGGCATGTTGAGAATTTCCTTGACACAAGTTTATTTGAATATGAAGGTGAATACTGATATCTCAATAAAAGACAGACCACAAGATCATCTTCAGACTTTTATCATGTTACATTCTGCTCAGGAAATATGTTCAACGGGACACTCATCTCAGATCTCACACCACAATAGACTGAGATAAAGTGTTAAACACGACACTCATTTCAGACTACAATAGACTGAGATAATTTGTTCAACAGGAACATTAATCAGACGACAATACACTGAGACGACAAGATAATGAGTTTGACGAGACACAGCTCAGATCACACTAGACAGCTAATTAATTAATTGAAGACGCTTCATACAAGAATACCTGATTAGTGTAACTGTGGCACATAGAAACATCAAAGCTTGACATGCAAGCAAGATATCACATTATCATGAAAAATGTCATTAAGGCGGCGTTACTGTTGTAACAACTCAATCCATTGATTGATTTAATTATCAGTGTTACTGGTTAAGTACTCAATCCCGTGAATGATTTAATTATACAGTGTTACTGGTTAAGTACTCAATCGCGTGAATGATTTTAATTATCAGTGTTACTGGTTAAGTACTCAATCGCGTGAATGATTTTAATTATCAGTGTTACTGGTTAAGTACTCAATCGCGTGAATGATTTTAATTATCAGTGTTACTGGTGTAACTACTCAGCAGTGTGAATGGTTAGCAGTGATACTGAATCACCCAGCAGCGTGAACGATTACTAGTGGTACTCATGTACGTTGTTGGTTTTCGTGTTACCACTCAGTAGCGTGAATGATTAGCAGTGGTCCTGGGCTAACCATTCAGTAGAGTGAATAATGTTACACAGAGCTTTATTATGTCATCACAATAACACATCACAGATTACGCCTCAGCCACAAAACATTTCTCTTGTGTCCTTCTTTGTGTTAAAAATCATATTATTTCTAAACTACCATGTCTCTCTGTGTGTATAGTTTATTGTCAGCTAGTGCTGTTATATATAAACATGTTTTCTGTGAGCTGTCAACTATTGCTTATTGCTATAAAACATCGCTGTATGAATCTACGTGTCACATCGAAGACGAATGTGTCGAGCCATTGGAGAAAATAAAATGGCAACACAAAGCATTTCCATTCTTTGGACTACATCCTGCCAAATATAGTAGGGCCGTGGTTCTGCTATAAGAGAGATCCAGCGGGAGTTTGAGAATAAACGGTACAGGAGAAAAAGAATGTTAAGTATAACTACCGAATGTCTACAAAGTACGCTCATTGACTAACATTCGTGCTGACACTAACTGTATTTAGTGCGTTGACATTCGTGGTGATACCACCTGTATTTCGTGCGATGACATTCGTGGTGACACCACCTGTATTTAGTGCGTTGACATTCATGGTGAGACCTGTATCTGGTGCAATGACATTCGTGGTGACACCACCTGTATTTAGTGCGGTGGCATTCGTGGTGATACCACCTGTATTTCGTGCGATGACATTCGTGGTGACACCACCTGTATTTAGTGCGTTGACATTCGTGATGACACCTGTATTTAGTGCGATGACATTCATGGTGACACCACCTTTATTTAGTGCGTTGACATTCGTGGTGACACCACCTGTATTTAGTGTGAATCTGTATGACGCTAGTGCACTGTGACTTTATAGTCGCTATGTAACTCAGTTGTAAATATTTAATTAATATATAAATCTCATCAATGGACACGTATTTTTAATGTGATGCACACACGAGTGAAATAATGAGAGATCGACCAATGTACACATAAAAACACATTCATTTTTAATATTTTTGAAAACTGAAACTAACATAAATAAATGAATCCATGTCTTTTTTTAATTTAAAATATATATATATATATATATATATATATATATATATATATATATATATATATATATATATATGTTGCATTATTAATGCATCATTGTCTATTGACTTTTCCCAGGTGATTTGTTATCCACTCTTGCCGTTAAGATAGGAGTAGTTGGAGCTCAAGCTTGCATTCTAAAGCCACATGCGTGGCCTCGTATGTGCTATGACCGTGAGGTCCCTGATGTTTTATATTCATCTTTTCCGTGGTCTTCCTCTGGCTTTGTACCCTGATCTCATTTGGTTATATGCCTGTAGGGCAACTTGTTGTGATGCATTCTCAGAATGTGGTCAAACCACTTGATCTGCTGCCTTTCTATGTATTCTGTGCAAGGTATTATACCTATTCTTTCCATGATGTCTTCATTTTGTAATCTATCAAGCCTGGTGACCCCTGCGGCTTTCCTCAAGCATTTCATCTCACGTGTCACTATCTTTCTGTAATGTGAAGATGAGAAAGACCAGGTTTGGCACTGGTAACAATGTTGGTAGGAATATACTGTACATCATTTGTCTTTTAACTTTCAGTTCAATCTTGGGATGAAGAAGTAGTGGTGACAATGATCATTTTGTAGTTAATTTACCAGTCCTAGGATGAGATTGTGAATTAAAGTTGTGATATTTGTGAAGTTATCACAATCGTTTCTTATTTGTTTTAAAACTTCTGGAACGTTTTAATTACCAAACCTTTCTACAGTGTACTGTCTATTCGTTATAATATTCGCTGCATCAATATCTCATGTAGTTTAAATCAATGAGCATAATTATATATTGCACAAATCTGTTATTTGTGTCTTTTGGATAACGCATTCAATTTCAACAAGAATTTTGTTTTGAGTCAGCTGCATGATAACTACTGGCTTAATGTGAAATGTTCAACAAATTTATCACATAAACCACAGAGTAACTGAAAAATCAAAGTACGGCATGAGTTTTAAAATTAACTACAAACGCCACCTATATATTTCCTTCACATTGTCTAAAACTCAAGAGTTCATGGAGCATTTATAATTATTTCTGCAGGTTCCAGTTACAATATTAGTTTAAAATTTTACACATTCACAAAAGATGTTGAGTAAAGTCCTCACATACTGCTAATTGAACCAGATCATATTTGCATACACTATATAGCATTTATTACTACTACGTGTGAAATGAGATGTCTAAGAAAAGCAGCAAACAGAACAAGAGGAAATCATGTGAGGAATGAAGAGATTACAAGAACTGTTGGAACAAAATCTGTGGTAAAATATATTGAAACAGAGACTGAAATGGTTCGGCCATTTAATGAGAATGAATCCACTCCTGTCAGCATCAGGAGCATACTCCATGAGAATGGAATGGGAAAAGGCAGAGGAAGCCCAAGAAGAAGGTGAATTGAAGGAGTTACCAACATTCTGAGACATCATAATATTACTGCATATCAAGTGACCATGCATGCTAAGCTTGAAAACATTCTCACTAAATTCTGCTGCGACTTACTGTAAAAGGAGAGAAAAGACATAGATATAGCATATATAATAATCCTATAAAGAATTAATTTTTTTACTTCTGTTATTATATAGCAAAAATTAACATATAACGTGTTTTTAACATCGATTTAATTTTTATATTTTCATTAATATTTGTTCACTAGTTATAGAGAGAGATAAAAGTGGGAGAGAAACATCATGAGGTGGATAACATAGTGCAGCACCAAGGTAGAGGATGTTGATAGACTATTGCAGCCAACCTTTGATGTGGAGACAGCACTTGATGTCATAAACAACAATTTTTTTTAGCTAGGTTAATGAGAAAAGTTCATTTAAATAAACTCTTACAAACAAATGCCATCCATTCATTTCACAAATGAATAAAGAAGACTAACAATTTGTTGAGTATTCAATTTTCCTTTACAAAAAGAAACATCTACAAGGCATACATAGTAAGCTGCTCAATACAATAAGCACACAAAATGTGCCAAAATAAGATCCATCCTGCTGTATGATAGTCATCAAAATGATAACAACATTGTTAACACTATTGGGAGCCACATAGTGTATCTCTATTTTATTAGGAAATAAGAATTTACATAATTGGTTAAGATGTTCATAAACTTTAGAATTGTATCAAATGTGGTTTATAGTTTTACATAAATCATTTCTCAGTTGATAAGCAGAGCATTTAGGAGTTTTTACCAGTTGATGAACAGAGCATTCAGGAGTTTTTCTCAGTTGATGAACAGAGCATTTAGTTAGCACACTGGCTTCGCATATGAGTGGTCCTGGGTTCATTCCCCAGTTGAGGCGGAAATGTTTTTCAGATTGCAACGGCTCCCGATTCAACACAGCCTTAAATGGGTACTGGATTGATCCGGGAAGTAAAGACTGCGAGGGAGAGGAGATGGCTACCACCCTCATTTTCACAGAGCCTCTGAAATGTGAGATCACTAACATCTCACACCCCTACGGCATTAATAAATGCTATGGGTTACTTTACTTTACTACCAAGTGATGAACAAAGCATTTAGAAGTTTGTATCATTTGATGAACAAAGCATTTAGAAGTTTGCCTCAGTTGATGAACAGAGTATTCAGGAGTTTGTTCATACACAATGGCATCAATTCATAACCAATAATCAATCACATTTTAACTTCTACAATAGATAGCTAAAATTAATCATACACTTTCAAGACATCACAATTTCAAAACTTAAAGCCAAAGCTTTGTTGTTTGGAGAAAAGAATCTCAAACTCCTCAAACTTAGATAATGGATTTTCATTATAAAATAAAAAATATCATGAACAACTGTAAAGAGTTAGTATTTATTACGCTCAGTTAACAGATGCTATATCACTGGATTCTAGGCAGACACATAGATTTTAACTAAATCACTGGATTCTAGGAAGATTAATAGATTTTAATTACATCACTGGTCGGAGATACCAAGCCGAGAGGCGCACCAGCAACCATGGTATTACGCAACATGACTAGATAAAAATGTCTTCACAACAAATTTACTTGTTGATTAGACATGTTAAACTGAGAATGAGAAGATTAGATCCTAAACAGACTCATAGATTTTAACTACATCGCTAGATTCTAGACACACTCATAGATTTTAACTACATCACTAGATTCTAGACACACTCATAGATTTTAACTACATCACTAGATTCTAGACACACTCATAGATTTTAACTACATCGCTAGATTCTAGACACACTCATAGATTTTAACTACATCACTAGATTCTAGACACACTCATAGATTTTAACTACATCGCTAGATTCTAGACACACTCATAGATTTTAACTACATCGCTAGATTCTAGACACACTCATAGATTTTAACTACATCACTAGATTCTAGACACACTCATAGATTTTAACTACATCGCTAGATTCTAGACACACTCATAGATTTTAACTACATCACTAGATTCTAGACACTCATAGATTTTAACATCACTAGATTCTAGACACTCATAGATTTTAACTACATCACTAGATTCTAGACACTCATAGATTTTAACATCACTAGATTCTAGACACACTCATAGATTTTAACTACATCACTAGATTCTAGACACTCATAGATTTTAACTACATCACTAGATTCTAGACACTCATAGATTTTAACTACATCACTAGATTCTAGACACACTCATAGATTTTAACTACATCACTAGATTCTAGACACACTCATAGATTTTAACTACATCACTAGATTCTAGACACACTCATAGATTTTAACTACATCACTAGATTCTAGACACTCATAGATTTTAACATCACTAGATTCTAGACACTCATAGATTTTAACTACATCACTAGATTCTAGACACACTCATAGATTTTAACTACATCACTAGATTCTAGACACTCATAGATTTTAACATCACTAGATTCTAGACAGACACATAGATTTTAACTACATCGCTAGATTCTAGACACACTCATAGATTTTAACTACATCACTAGATTCTAGACACTCATAGATTTTAACATTACTAGATTCTAGGCAGACTCATAGATTTTCACTCCTTTTCAAATGATGAAGGGATGATTGCTTATAGTGCCTGTAAATAATAAAACTCCCATGTCACACCTTTAAGATGTATAGGTAAGATGGTGTTATAACTGTAGTTGGCAATCGGAACAATAGGGGTGATGTGGTCAGCAACATGCACCACATTTAACTTTTTTTTATAGCTCCCATTTCCCAAAAATGGACCACTGGACTAGAAGACAGTGAATCAACCACTTTGCTGCCACTGATAGTACATGCAACTTTTTGGCTGTACAGGTTTCATCTAAGGGTTTCTTGACATAAAATTATACTTATTTATACTGAGATTCATAAAAAAATTATTTAAATAATTGAGATAATTAAAAACACTAAAATAAAAAATTTTGAAGAGAGAAAAAAAGGGTACAATAAACTCTGTAAACATATTTAACAAATATGTCAAGAGAATACACTAAAACAATTAAATATCAAAGTTTTAAACACTGATAGATCAAACATCAATATCATTATATATACACACAAGTACGCACAGAGAGAGAGAGAGAGAGAGAGAGAGAGAGAGAGAGAGAGAGAGAGAGAGAGGGGACCAACACCCTTTATATAGACACAATACAGCTGAAGAAGACATGCACCTACCACCACCTGACACAGGCAAAAAAAAGTAAAGCTCCCAATCTTGGGGATCAGATAAGTAAATAACAAATCATTTTCCAAAAACAGTTGTATTGAGGTCATGGAAAGGTAGATTCCATAGCAGCAAATTCCCATCAAGGTATGAAGATAATTCTGCATGTACTAAGCTGCAACAACTATTACCTCTCCTAACGTATTTACAGCTAGGTCAACTGGAGGAAAGGTCATGTCATGCAAGAAATCACAACCCAGATTTATTTCTGTCTGGGCGTGGTTTCGAACCTGGCGCTCTGTAACCTGGTGATAGTAAGCAAGCTCGCTATCAACTAGATTACCATGCTCCTCTTGAGGTCATGTAGCAGTGAGAAGATAAAAATGGTCACACTGCCAACTACTAAAAGAATAGCAAATGATGGAATCTTGGAGCTGTAGTAAGACACTGCAACATTACATACATGTTGATTATAACATCAGTATACAAATTATATGAGACATTTACAAGCAACAAGAAGGAACAAATAGCACCACTATCACTTGATATCAAGAGCAAATGTTTGAAGCATTCTCACCATTGATTGTTTAATGAAATGGAGGTTTGAAATTTAACAAAAATGTCTCAAGACACACTAAATAGAGAAAAGTGACACAGGCAAATATTCATTCAACTGCAAATAATCATATCTGTAACAGTATTATTTTATTGGCACACTTGCCTGATTACCTGACTGAAGCAAGCATGATTTATGTAATGATAGTTAACCAATTTTTTAGCACTTATGGGTAAAATTCTGTGCCATGATACTGATTCATGAATTAAATATTAGAATCTTAATGACCAAAGCATGTGTGTGTTTAGGTCATGCAGTGATATTGACTGAAGTGTGTGTGTGTAAGTCATGCAGTGATATTGACTAAAGTGTGTGTGTGTAGGTCAGGCAGTGATATTTACTGAAGTGTGTGTAAGTCATGCAGTGATATTGACTGAAGTGTGTGTGCAGGTCATGCATTGCTAACATAAGAATGTGGCAGACTGGAACATGTGTGTGTGTGTGATGCAATGGCTCTGATAAAGGACGTGTGAATCATGCATTAATATCCATTGAAACCACCTAAGAATACATGAGACTCATAATTATATGAGGAAGCAAGTAAAACCAAAGAAAACAAAAAATAAACCTAACACACATAAATGCCAACAAATATAGATTTAGAATATAAAAAAATGTTGACATGTAAATTTTAGAGTTTTGTAATAATATGCAAAAACAAATGCCTGTCTATCTTGTGTGTATAAATGTATATATTAAAAGCAAAGTAGAGAAAATATAAATTAGTGGGTGCTGGTTATAATCCCTTTAATGGAATCCAGTAACCAGCAAAAATAAAAATGAGCACACCTATAGTGTGTTCAAATTTCAAATCTAGTCCTGTTTATTGTACAAGCACACACAATCTAGGTTGAGTAATAATTTGTTTCTATATACACCAATCTTTTATGACGCACAAGAAACCAGTCTTTGAATGGTACAACAGAAATGTTGATGAATCTAACAAAATGACCACGGAAAATATTATATTAGCAAAAATAAAGGTAAAGTTTTAACATATAATAACATAAAAGTGTATACATTAGAGACCTCATACTACTTAAACCTGGTACACTGGAATCCCTCTATAACACATTCTTTTATAACAAATTTCCCTATATAAAAACCCGTTTCACAAACCCCAATTATATTCAGTCTATATTACTTGTACCATATATAGTGTTATAACATGTATATTTTGTATATAACATGTATAAGTTGTTATAACGAGATTTCACTGTATTTATTTAGTTATTCCTATTATTTCCTTCCTAAATACAGCAAGTCGAGTACCAAACTGCAGTTGTCTACTGTAACCTACTTACATCATGGAGTGATTTCAGTCTGCTTCAATTGTAAAACAATGACTATTAAACTCTTCAACTTCAGCGCTCATTCTCAAACTTCAGCTGGATCTCTCTTGTAGCGAGACAATGATCCTACTAGATTTCCAGCAGAATGTAGCCCAGAGAATGAAAATGTGTTGTGTTGCACTTAAACATGTTTGCATGTACAAAAACGGCATGTAGTTGCAATCAAATTCTAATATAAATAGATTGATGCTTCAGTCCTGTTTTAGATTAATTTACTAGGTTTATAAGTTTTTCATGTCAGGACTGATTTCACATCTATAACACAAAACAGACTTTTACAAGAAAACCTGACACTAAGCAATCAATTTGTCAAAATGAATATTTTTTAACCAATCAATAACAGGCAGAAAAAAAATGATTTTGTGTGCGTCTTGGTTATTAAGTTTGTTTCTGGGATAATTTAGGGTGTTGGTTCATAAAATGGCTTCATATAAACTGCATCAGCTCTAACTTCTGAGATAGGTTGAATCTACAATTTTAGGACTCATTTAACATGCTTTGGCTACTGATCTACCGGCTAAATGTATTTTGTGCCACTGTAATCAACTTGAGTTGCCCGTTGCTATGCACCTCTTTCAGCAAGGACATCAAGATTGTCAATTAATGTCTATTTTGTATTAACAAAGGAATAACAAATAGACAGCATTTAATTTACTTTCCGGTTTGTGTTTGCACAGCAAAATGTCATGGTAATGTTCTCATGAATAATGTCTACAATCTGTGAAGTTTGTTTGAAAATACAGCCATTTTTTAATAAATATTTTCAGATTCTGATATTGTTTCTCATCTCCTAATAGCTGAGACAGCAAATCTATGTTGAGGATGTCTGATGGTGAAAAGTATCATGGGTGTAATTGAGTGCACCATTATGTTGCAATAATCTCTGGCTTTGTAACTCTTCTGAAGTTCTAGAATCGTTAGGCCTAACTAATAATTTGATTGAGATCGATGTGTTTCATTTGTTTTCACTGACGATATTATGAGCATGTTAATTAGGTTATCAAATTACATCAGAAATAGAATAGGTCTAGGCATTTAGCTGCTAGGCCTATATATCCAGAATTAAATATATTGAACAAGAATAGGCGAGTCACTTAGATCTATGTCCAAAAATTTTTTTGTTTGCCTTGTTTATCTGAACCATTTTCCCACACATGCACCAACAAAACATACATCATTACATTCAGTAACCATTATTTATTTCTATAAAATAATTATAAAATAGCACCAAAAACAAAATTGTTATTGCGTTTTACAAATACCCTCCACAAATAATACTATGGCAGAGGAAAAAAAATACAATTTTTTGGTGTCACAAATCTTGGTGTCACAATTTTTACAAGACTATAAATCTATTTTTTTTTCACTTTTTCAGTAAAACATTATAATTGTATTATAGAAAAATGGTTCCTTTTTCTATAGAAACTTTCTACAAGTTCTACAATCAAGTTTCTAAAATATCCATTAAAAAATGTTTTTTTTATTTAAAAAGTCCCATCACACATATAATTCTTTATGTCAGTACTATGCTTACATTTCTTGCTCTACTGGTGCAATCTTCTGCTATGCTTTGCATAAATGCATTAGGTGCAAAAATAATTACCTTCTATATGATTTCCATTTCATATGAATTTTTTGGTTGTTTTGTCATTGTGCCATTTATATAATTTTTTAGCAAAATTGTGTATTAAAAATGTAATTTTAAACTATGGACTAGCCTTATATTGAAAGATCATGTCTGATAAGGATACATAGAGAATTGTATTCTGAACATATAGATCTAATATTTATTACCGTATCATTTAATTTACAATTTTTAACAATTATTTTTATTAAAATGACCCCAGAAGTATTTTTTAAATGGCCAAAAAGTCCTGACGGTTAAGAGTTAATGCAGAGTGCAAGTTAAAAGATCTCATCTGCAGAATTCAGATTTCATAGCAATTTTTAAATTTCTTACTTGAATAGGAAATTTATGTACTTAAATTATACATTTTTTGTGCTATAATGACCTTTAACAAATATTTTTTTTTACACTGTTTACAAATGTGTAATGGCCGAATGATAAGTGCATTGGTCTCATCCATGAGGTCCATGGGTTCAACTTCCGGTAAGGATTGGGTTTTTTTAAGAGCATGCAGCCATTATCACACAGCTACAAAATTCCTCCCTACAACTTCCTAATAGGAAAATTACAGTAGTTGACAGTTTTTGTTTGACAAATGTAAAGCTTAAATGATAAAATTGTTTTTGTTGTTTTCCATTACTTTAATGGTGTACAAAAATGATGTAAATCATAGTTTTTGTGATTACATAAATGAGTATTTCAAAGAATTGAAAAGGGTAATTAATTTCACTGCATAGTTATAATAGTTAAGTTTATACGATGGCAATGAAGTAATCCCTTTAGATATGAGCAGGTAGGTTGACAGACCAGAGTCTTTCTCCTCCTCAGTTGAGCAATTGGGGTGAAACTTGAACTCATATAAAGTTTATTGTCCTAAAGACAAGGTTGTTTTAGAGAGTTTATGGATGCATGTTTAGTCCGTGAGGAAAAGATTCCAGTGCGGCAGTATACCAGGATCCTCACATCCTGCTAGGAGTGTAATGCATAGTTCTTAGCTAACCAGCTCAAAATTCTGTCAGATCTGTTGATCCATTTGCAGTGATAGCACATCTGGCATTCCCTGCTACATAGGAGTCCATTGCCGAAAGACAAAGGTGTAATGTTCGCTGACATGCATCTATTCGCTATAAACAGGGATTATTTCATAAAAGACAAAAGAAAAGAATTGAGACAAGACATGCATTTAACTAATGAGTGAGAGAACAATAGAACATACAACATGAAACATTTATAACTAAAAGATGGAGCAAGTAGTAATTCATCTTTTTTTTCAATGAGAAAAAAGTCTCACTATTTAGTTATATCATCTATTAGAAGCAGAAAGCTGCATAGTGATAGGTCACTGGTAAGATCCTCAGACTTGTCTCATGCAGATCTACCCAGATCAGCCTTAAGCCAGGAGAGGTGTTCTGCACTCAGATGAACTTTTCTATGAACTAGCACAGGTGTCAGAGGTTAAGACTTGCATGTCTGATATCTAATAAAGAAAGTGAAGGCAATCACAGTGAATTTCAAACAATATCATATAGTGAACATCTTAACAAGGAATTATGTGACTTGGTCAGGGGATTTAAATCTTTCCAATATATTTTTTGAATAGCTGGACTCCAAAGTAAAGTTACAGAATGTTCCGTCAGCCTAAAATGAAAATTACATTTTATTGAAGTGAAGAAAATGATTTGCTGCTATTATTTACTGAAACAACAATGTAGTATTCTGCAATAATATGGAAATCTTGTGAAGAAAATATGTCATTCAGAATATAATCATGTGAGTTGTGCTTTCATTGACAGAATACATAATTAAAAATGGGTTCCTGTAAATTGTGGTTACAAATAGTGTTGCATTCCAATTAGTCACACCACCAGGATGACAGTAGAGTGAAAAGTCTCCTTAGAAAGATACATTTTTTAAATTACAAAGATCAGTGGCCGATTTTTGTAGACAGAAAATGGTTAATTTATTTATTTGTATTCAAAATGAGGAGCACAGTAGCATAGATGATAGTGAGCTTATCAACGTGTTACAGCATGCAAGGTTCGAAACCACATCCAGAGCTAAAAAATCTGGGTTGTGATTTCTTGCTTTACATGATCACTCCTCCAGTCAACTCGGCTGTAAATGAGTACCTGATGCTTGAATTAGTGGAGGCAAAGACAGCAAAGAAGGGAACTGGCCACTCCCCTTAATAGGTGCTGTGGCTTAGTACATGAAGTGTTATCTTCATCCCCGACGGTTGCTGCCATGGGATCTACCTTTTGTATTCAAAGTGGCTTCACAAAGTATCATTGCTTGCTATGCATTTGGAATAGTAGTGCCAAACAACAACATTGGGCAAGAAAAGACTGGCCTCTGAGGGAATGTATGGTGATTGAAAGACAAAATGTAATCAGTGAATCTTTGGTAGCATGAGAAAGAATCATACTGCAACACCTACAGAAAAAACAGAGATGTGCAACTTTTTTTGAGTTGAAGGAAATGGGGGATAACACGCTTTAGTGTGATATGGGGACAAAATGCTTTTATTTTAAAAAAACACTTTGTGAAGCTTCAAGCTGTGTTTGGGGACCACCGGATGTAGTACTTTTAGATCAGCCTGGAGGACACACACAAAAATGGTGGATAGAATTTAGTCCAAGGGCAGAATTTTGCCCACACCTGATAAAAAACTATGCCAGATGAAACAATTTACATTGGCTTTGAATAATAATAGTAAGTGAATAAAATACATAGTGCTTAAAATTACCTGGACTGAACAAGGAAAAGTTGAAGGTATGAAATCTGTTAATGGTCCACAGATCAGACAACTTATACATAACCCATATCTCATAGCACCAATGAATGAAATTGAATCATACACCTAGTCTTCATTTGCTCCTGTTGTGAAAAATTTGACAAGGTGAATAAATACACAAAATTAGAGGAGAAAATGTCATTTATTTCAACAGACTTGACTGCAAAGTCAATTACGTGCATAGCTAATGATCCCTTTCTAGAGAACTTTGGTAACTTAAACAATGAACTTGGTGAAAGATTTCACAAAGATGTAAAAACAATGGAAGATGGATACCTAGGAAGATAAGATGCACACATGATGGCAGACTATTGTTGAAATCTTATTCTGGCAGATCCAACTTTTAGAGATATTACACACACAAAAATTGTCTTGTGTGTCAAATGTCTGGAAAATGTGTATCATAAACATGTTTTTATTATAAAATAAATAGATATTCATGTGAGATAACATTTAATTGTTAACATTTCCCTCATGCTTAAAGAGATTAATTTAAACAATGCATTAGAATATTCTTTTATTTTATGCAGGAGTAAAGTGGTATTTGACATATATTTTTATCTCAAAAACTAGAGCTGATTGAGAACAAGTGGTGCCACTTTTGGGATTAGGAGCTCAAGTATATCCAGAAACTTATTTAACATTTCAGGCAACAAAATGTGTGTTGGTCAGTGTTATCTAATAATTTATGTGAAAGTTGACATTCTACAAGCCAGATTTTCTAAGTTAGCATATGCAATTCAGAATATAATTTATGCACAGAAGCAGCTTTTAAACTTAGTTCTGCTGGTTTTTTTTGTCCAGTTAGATTAGTATATGTTCAACTAAAAATGCTGAAAAGAATTATCAATTTCTGGAAGAACAATCAGTTTGTAGCTGCCTCATAATTGTTTTTCAAGAGATGACATTTCAGAGAATAAGGTACAAATATTGAGGACAATGTGCTTATATGTAAGCAATAGTTGAGTGATAAGCAGTCACAACGCATGCATGGTCACATTGTCAACACAGATTGACTTCTTACATAGTATTCATTAAACAAAATTTGGTCTGATTACCCAAATTAAAATATTTCTATACAAGCGGGAACATCTGAGCAACTGAACATGAGCAATGCTGATTACTTGGTAAATTGGATTATTAACTGCTAGCAGCCCGTACTTGACAATCATTTAATTATATATAAATATACATACAAACTGCGCATACAGACATATAAACCATATCAAAAAAATTTAATGTTGCCAACAGTGACAAAGAATCAATATTGAATATTTGTCAGATAGTTGTATGTGAATATTTATTTACAATAAGACACCACATTCTGTGTCTAAATCAGAAATGATAGTATGGTACATCACACTTTAGAAAATAGCACGTGAAACATTGAATAATCATATCAAAGACTAGCATCTTAACCAAAGAAAAGTACAGTCTGTACTGAAACAGAACAGACATGAGTGCAAATTAGCTTGCCTGATAGCTTATTTCAGAACAGCTTCTAATAAATATAATGAGTATGGGTACATAACAATATCAACATTATGAATTACTATTGTTTACAGGATAGTGGACAATACATGGTGCAAGGGCTCATCATAAATATTATGTCAATAATATTTGACAAAGGTAGCAACACCAAACAATTAATACCAAAATACCATCAAATATCATTAAATATACTTTGCATATAAAACCTTATTACATTCAATTTGTTTACCTAAATAATGAAAGGCACAAAACAGATGGACCGAGTATACAAGAATGCAGCATAAATGAAAAAAGATGACAACATTTTATTTCTGTGATATTTACAACAAACTTATGAACACAGAAAAAGTAGCTATGTTTTGATGATTACAGAACTCATCAAAATATGTCTGATTTATAGAAATGTGACATAATTTCATGTTAATATCATTCTTTACTTTTAATAAACAAAAATTTGATAGCATCAGGGAAGTAAATTAAATGTACACAGACTTTAAACACATATTTTATAAGCAAAATAAAAAAGGATTGATAAAAAGGCTAGAGTTGTTTCTTCCGCATGAAAAACAATGACTATTTTAGTTGGTTAGATACTGAATTATGACTGTTACTTTATCATCTATGTTCACTGTGCTACCAGTGCCAAACCTGGACAATGACAGAAGAAGACAAAAGAAAAATAGTGACAGCAGAAATGACATGTCTAAAAAGAATACTCGGAGTGTCATTAAGAGATAGAATTAGAAACTATAACATCAGACAGATAACGAAAACAATACCAGTATTGGAACACATCAAAAGACAACAGATCAAGTGGTTTTCACATGCTTCCAGACTACCAACAGATAGCATGCCACAAAGACATCACGACTAATAAGTCAGAGGCAGACCATGTAAAAGATGGATCACAGAAATCAAAGAGGCCACAGGAACAAGCTTACAAACAGCACGCAAGAAGGCCATCTCCAGAGAACTATTCCACTCCTGATGATGCAAGGCAAACAAGGACAACAGTGTATAGATAGATAGACTTTATCATCAGGTTATACACAGTCTGAAGACTAGCAATGACTTCTAAGGTATGTTCTCTAAGGTTCACTTTTGGTAAAAAAAAATTTAAAAAACTCAGAATCTTGATGTTTCTGCAATAAATAAAGAAGTTTGAGTCAGTAAACCAAAACTATCCAATACCCTACTCCAGCTGCAAGTGGAAGTTCTGGAAAATGTTAGAGACATAGAGGAAAGACAGATACGGCCACAAAAATGTAGCTCTGATTGAAAGTGTCCCAGAATAAAAGAGAGATATTACAACATAGATGTAAACTACAACACAACAAACATCATTTCCTAGGTGAACATAGAAGACACTGTGCTTCCTTATTCCTCTTAGAGAACATCAGTCACTTCCAAACTTATATTTAGTGTTAGTAAAAACTTCATTGGCCATAGTTGCACATGAGGGAAAAGTTCAACATATTAGAATTTAGTTTCATCCATTTTTCTTTTAGATATTTATCGTATACTAGTCCCTAATTTCATGCCATCTTTGCACAGAATATTCTATGGCTTACTGAACAATCTTTTTCTAGGTGTAGCATTTGGTTGGAATCGTTCCCTAGGAATTATGAGCAATTGAGTGCTTGTATCTTTCTTTGCAAAGGAAAAGTTTCTCCAGAGCATTTATTCATACTCAGAACTCCAACTCTCAACTGTGCAATATTTTGTGAAGAAGTCTTCTACTCAGAGGGATTAACCTAATTGTAGCATAATAAATCTATACATTTCTGAAATGTCCTGACTAGACAATAAACGATGACATCCTAGATGGTGCAAGGCAAGATTGTGTAGATGTACATCAAAATGTAAATAGTACTGTCTCATAGAATACAAAATAATTTATTTGTTAAGATTCACTTGGGATAATAGAAAATATATCTGCACAGGTACACTATGCATTTTTCATTTTTGAGCCTTGTTTAAACTGGGTGCAACATTTACTATTCAAAACAGGTGGTTACTATTAATATTTAAACAGTGGCCTACATTAAGTTTTCCAATCATGCAGAGACACAGATGAATCATATGTTTATGTGTACATAATATCCAGATATCCAAACTACATTTACTTATCCTGTAGGCATGTAGTTATTTGTTGCATTACTAAACTATTAAGTAAAAATAAGGACAGGTCACATTTCACAGAATTCAGGAATATTTTTCTGTGACCAATCATACAGTAGGGATAAAGTGGTCAGCATCAGATCGGCTGCTATAATTTCCCAGTGTTTATTCTGGTACTGATTTCCTTAGCTTGGGTCAACCTGGTAGTTGTTGATGGTCTAAAGAATTGCAGTTCAATGGGAAATTGAACCCTGAACTACAGAACTAGGAATCTAGTGCATCATTACTCTGCCACCACTAATTAGTAAGCCATGGTTATGCTAAATTTGTATCAATAATAAATAAAAAAACTGATATATGGCAAGTTTCCCAAAGTACAGCAACACAACTGACTCTAGAAGACTGACATATTTCTTTTGTCAGAAAGAACATAACTGCACTCTGTGCAGACTCAGGTGCTAATAGATTTCAACAGATGCAGTTGCTGGCCAAAAGTTCTGATGTAAAACTGGTAATATACAACTCACATCTATCTATCATGCTGATAACTTTGCTAAAGGACATAATAATGTAGCATTAATTAGACAATTGTAAATAACTCTTGTTTTTTTTATTATGTTTTTTTTTGTTATTTTGTACCCCTTGTTTTGAGGTGAATTTCTTTCAACCATGAGTTGAGTCAAATTTGGTTATATCAGATATGTTGATATAAAAAATAATGGAGGTCGTAGCACAGATAATTCCTGTCACTGTGACTCTGAAAGTTATTATTAGAAAATATATTAATATTATTTCTAAATAACTGCTTAAGAAGAATCCTTAAATATTGTGTACCAAGACAGAATAAAAACAGTGAAGAAATCTTAAGGTGAATAAATCTAGATTTGGTGGATGACCCCATAAAGGAATAAAGGTGATGGACTTGACATTAGCAAGAAAATGAAAGGACGGGTAATTGTTAAACAAGGAAGATCTAGAAGCAGATCAAGAGAAATGTAATAATGAAAGACATGACAGAGATGAAGCTTATGTGGATAGATGTCTAAATCATATACAAAGATATATGAAAATGGAGGATCTGTCTTATGCACATATTGATTCACAAACATCAAAGGCCCAAATGCTTGATTGATATTGTTTGACTACATTCTACACCACATTTTTATGAAATATTATAAATACAAAACATACTGGGACCAAAGATGCAGAGTAAGACAATCATGAACAAAACTGGGATTTCAGATTTAGTCAAAGAACCACAACTAACAAAGTTCATACTCCCTCCATCTGCAAATGATGATCCTGCACACAGGCTACATCAATTCAACCTTGTTTAACTGATTCACTTGTTAAACATGTTCATAGTGCTTTGGCATCGTAGCTTAGTGTGTAAGTAAGAATATCAAAGAGGAAAGTGGTGATTTTACTGTGACTACAAGCAGCATGACTATTGAAATTATGGCAGTGATCAAGGCATTGAACTGGATGAGTACACAGGGGGGTAACTCATACATGCATCCTCAGTGACTCAATGAGCATGATCAGAAAAATAGCAATGGATTGTGCTCATAAACAGTGACCTGAGGCAGTGGAGAGGTCAAAGTTGGAATGTCACATTCATAAACTGTGACCTGAGGCAGTGGAGAGGTCAAAGTTGGAATGTCACATTCATAAACTGTGACCTGAGGCAGTGGAGAGGTCAAAGTTGGAATGCATCATGTTCATTTTCATGCCTGGTCATGTGGGTGAGAATGAGGGAGCAGATCAGCTGGCCTGCGCTGTTACTGTGTCAGACAGTAGAGCAATGGATTGGGCTGCCATTTTGAACTCCTTATGAGATACAACAAGGACAAATGAAATTAATAAAGGTGGTGATTCTGTACCGTGTCCAGAATAAAGGAGCTCGAGTTTGTAATGGAGTGTTGCCAGAAATTAACGTTACTTTGGTCGTAGAAGAAAGTTTGTCAATAGAGAACTGGAACTGTCAATTATTGTGTAACGGTAAATACACTCCAAGTGAGATTGGAGCATCCATGGACGTGTCCGGAGTGCAAAGATAATCATCTGACAACTAACTTTGTATCATTTTGTGACCCGTTACCACAGCTATCTATGGACTATTTGAAAAATATAGTCATCTTCATAGCTTCTGAAGAAAATAGTTGCACTAACTGAAGAGCACAATGGAATGAATCATTTAACATCACAGAAGAAAGGTACATCTACATTTGAAGATCACAGCTCTGCCAACTAGTATGTTTGACTGATATTGAGTGTAAAAATGCCCTTCTCAGTGTGAATGGAGTATAAGTGAAATAAGGAGATTATCTTTCAAACTTCAAATAATTATGAGCAAAACCATGACTATTAAATACATTTCAAGCAGTGACAATGTATACATACAATGACATTTAAGATAAGGATTTCTGAGACAAAACTTAATTTTAATAGATAAAAAAAGAAAAAAAATTCAGTTCTATCTTCACAAAAAGTACTGATAGAAATAAATCCATTTTCAAGTATGTACAGAATACATCTATACACTACAATACAAAAAAATCTTGTAATTGTTATAACATAATATAAGAAGCATACTAGCAATACAGGAACAAAGTGAAAATTAGAACATGAATAAAATCAATGAACCACTGATTAAATGAATAGAGAAACAGGAAGTTGAAGATAAAGAGTCTCTGTAAAATTCTTCAATATCACAACTATCATAACCATAATTTCATATGCATTGATATAGTCTGTAAACAATCTGACTATGATAATATCATTAATCACTATATCACTATACTCTGTTCACTTTAAGAGTGAAGTGGGTCAAAACACACCCCCATATTACTCCGTGACAACAGCTGATTACATTTATAAACAAAAACATAATTAATTATTCAGAACTTACGTTATAGTCTCCCGTGCTTACGTTATAGTCTTCATGCTGGATTGAGAATCTTCTGTTTCACCCCTTTCATCTGAACTGTCATCGTGTATGTTTATGATCACATTTTCCAGCATCCGCTCTTTTTTGCTCTTCTGACAACACATGATGGATGTAGACCTGCCTCAATAAATGCAGATTTTCTTGTAGATCTGATAATTTAAATATAGTGTTATATCTGCCGGTGAACTAGAATGTTAATTTCACAATTCCATCAACAGTTTGTGAAGAATATTTATTTTAAGTTTTTTGAAAAGGTTTAAAATCATTGTCTTTCGGCCTGTATTTAATGATTTTCCTGACTTTTGTTTTATAATTGATGTGGATCTTCGTCTGCAATTTTTTCATTTGCACATCGTGTAAAGAACTATAATGGTTGACCCTCTGACCTCTTTTGCACAAGCGCACCGATATAACAGCGGGAATAGTAATTTATCATGGAATGTGAAATATATACTACATGAGAAAATATTACATTATTTTGATATTTCAAAACACACATTACTATTGTAATAGACAAGTTTCATTTCACAACAATTCATTTAAATTAACAACAGTATTATATTCTAACGAACTATATTATTGCGCACTTAACAATTGATTTATGCGTTTTGCGTCCAACAACCAATCAGAAGTACTGACCCACTTCACTCTTAAAGATAACAGAGTACAGAAGTTGTAATGAGAATTGATGTGACTGGCCATGAACATTATAAACATAGGAAGACACGTCTCAGTTCTTGACTTTCATTGGGTGACTAAACTCAATCATGTAATACATCAGTTTGTCAATTACATGGGGTAACTGAACTCAATCATGTGACATGATATCAGCATGTGGCTGTCATTAGGTAATTAAACTAAATCATGTGATATGATATCAGTTTGTGATTGTCATTAGGTAACTGAACTAAATCATGTGATATGATATAAGTTTGTGAATTTCATGGAGTAACTGAATTCAATCATGTGATATCAGCCTGTGACTGTCTTTAGGTAACTAAACTGAATCATGTGATATATATCTGTGACTGTCAAAGGGTAACTGGACTAAATCATGTGATATGATCTTAGTCATACACCTCCACTGAACTCAATGATGAGACATCATAAGTCTTTTGACTTATATTAGGCGACTAAAGACAAGCATAAGCTATTGCAATATCTTAGTTTCCTGACTTTCCTTAAATTCATCATTTGCGATTGAAAAACTCAGCCTCCTAGCTGTCATTAGTTCAATCAGTAGCTATTGTATAATCTCTCCTAGCTTTCATTTGGTCATTAGCTCAATCATGTTATTATATAACCTCTCCTAGCTTTCATTTGGTCATTAGCTCAATCATGTTATTGTATAATTTCTCCTGCCTTTCTTTTGGTCATTAACTCAATCATGTTATTGTCTAATCTAAATCTACTGATAGTAGAGGATTGACTTTATTATACTCAGGTTTTTCTACATATGCTTAGTCCTTATCAAACAGAGCAGCACGTCTTCTGAGAGTATTACTAATTGTAGCTAGCTCTGTAGCTCATGAGAAGCTGAAGAACACCCATGGAAATCTGAAAAAAAATATTAAGTGATCCAGATGTTGCTGTCCAATTTCAAACCGACAACTTCATGAACACAAGGCAATTAAGATCACTTCACAATAGAGATCTCAATAAGAAACTATTATCTGCTATCATTATGAGATACTGATACATTATCACAGCATTGTGATATTCATGATCCTCAGTAGTCTTGGAACTGACTAAACAGTGAACTGAAAAACATTATACTTGTAGCAATTTACTTACATCAAATATATATTTGATGTATATATAAATTTGATACACACACATGAACCTTTGTAGACTTGTATATTTTACATGTGTAAGTATACATCATATACAGTTGCACATGCATGCGTGCATATACTATGAGTATGAATACAAACAAGTGTTAATACATTTCAAAAAAATATACACCTTTGACATTACAATCAACAAATGTCACTTACAAACTAAACACTCTGTAATGAAGAACTGCAAATGACACATACTGCCTGATAATTAAGCATTACTTAAACTGAAACCATTTTGCCCAATAATATCATTATATCACAGATGGAAGAAATGTACAAATTTCTCTATTACAGCAACTTCAGGAGTAACATACTTATTTCAATGATAATTAAAGCATTAAAGAAAAACACAATTAAATGCATATTTTCTCTACAAAACACAGCTGAAATAAAGTTTCCCATCAAGCTGTGTTTTTTCACTTCACAGCACATATTAAATATATATATTGCCCCCTTTCTGCAATCCCCACCCCCTTTTCAACTTCAGAGTACATATATAAACAAAAGTATAACTTCCTTCAGTGTTGAGTTACTGGCATCTAGACATATATACATGGTCTTGCTACAACTTTATAAAAAGAGTCATTGTCAAGAAGCATTGTTAGGATGCCCCATCCTTAAAGCATTTTTAATGAGTATAGTTGGAAATTTTATGAGCATCATATATACCAGGCCCTTCTCCAGAATAGTCCTGCTTAAGGATCTCAAGAAATGTCACTTATCTCTGCTTATCATTAGCTGGTGATACACAAAAGCAGAGCGACTAATGATCAAGATGAGTGACTGCATGAGTTTAGCATGCAGAACTATTTTGGAAAAGGGCTTGTTATTTATTGTAAGGGAAATCTGATTATTTTTTATAACAACCAATTTTTTTCGTGATATTGTAGCATGACCTTGTATATCTAGATGGCCATGTTTTCTTGCATGTCGAAATCATTTACATTTTTAATTATTTAATAGAGTACCACACATTACATTAAAAAAAATTTCTTGTCAAGTGACACAATTTTTCTCAAACAAATATAATGTTGATATTACAATTATTTAAAGTATTCACATCAAAGTATGGAAACAATTCCTAAAAACTAATAAGGCAGGTATAATATCCCCAACATAGTACAGTATACAATCATTTAGGAGAAACAAGAATTAGCTGTTAACTAGAACATAATAGGTTTGTCCTTTGTTTTCTCAGTTACAAATTCTGTAAATCTTCTCAGAAATTTTGGATACTCTCTTTTATAAACAGCTCTCAATACTGATGCAGGGGCCCAACCTCCTGGGTTAACTGAAACAAAGAAAACATATCACTCTTCATGTTGCATCAACTCAACTATATAGCCATGGATTATGTCCAAACTTGTAACACTAGTAACTAAAACATGACGTGGTTTCTTAAAATACAACAACAGTTTCTTTATTTGAATGAATGTGAGGCTGAAACAGATATGAATGTGAGGCTGAAACAGATATGAATGTGAGACTGCAACAGCTTCATTATAGAGGTTTGATTCAAAATGAAACTATAATATTGTCTCATATTTGATATATGTGGCTGTCAATAAACAATTTCTGTGCCCACCCCCTCAAAAACTGTCAATAATTCAGGGGCCGGTTAATTATGTGAGAAAAAATCCTCCTCCCCCTCCCATAACTTTAGCACAAAATTATAAAATTAATTCATAATTTGTAATAATCAGAGTTCAGTGAACCATAACCTCAAATGTCTTATATAACCCAATGGACTAACATTTACAGTTGGGGGTGTGCCTCATCATAAGAGTTACTTTATTATTTTAATACAAATATTGGTTCATGTTAAGCAGATGTGGCCTATTTTTTATGGAACTAATCTCATACATTTAATGAAACGAACTTTCGCTAAAGACGCATGCAACGCAGCATCTATCGATCTGCACGTAACGCACTGAGAGGTCCCACTACCTCTCTCCTGGAACACTGTTGGTGGGAAGAAGAACTCTTAGTGCAATATGTGAAGATCGAATTAGCGCTAGTGGATGCTTCGTGTTTTTATCTCTACATAATGGAAGCAATCATATGTACTATTAAAAAGATGGACCGTTGTCACATGATGAAGCCACATTTGCCTAACATGCACAAAAATATTCATTTAATAAAACTCAGAACATTATATGATCACCATAAAGGTCATAAAATACAATAGCTAAACTTGAAAAAAAAGACAGTTATCCTTACCATCTGCAGTGTAGGTAATTTTACAGGTTATGTGGTTCCTATTAATGTCCCCATTGGCTGGTGGTTCTATAATGGTTTCACAGATCAATGCCACATTCATTGTGATACGAACATATTTATTTGGCTGTTTGAGAGGAAGACAAAAGGTTATTTATGATTTAAAATTGCAATCTAGCTGCTAGCTACCAACCTTTTAAAAACATGGGTTTTACATGTCAAGAATCTAGTAAATCACTCAATATAGTAAAGATGTTCAATGTGATGACATTACTTAACCTCAAATACAGTTTGATTAAAATATAACTTTCATAGTAGTCATAGTTGGAGGTTGATGAACTGCTGGTCCTTTGAACTGCTGATTAGGTTCATGCCCTTTCACCCAATGCTATTGTGAGATATATGCATGTGTGAGCTTTTTTGTTCCATTTAAAAAACTGGAATACTGGGAAAAACAACATCTGTGCAATTAGAGAACCACCACATGATCTCATGACTCAGCAAGCTGAAACAAAACAGCAATTTTGGATGAAATTTTCAGCTGCCTTCTAAATTGAAATGGTCAGATATCATTTTCAGTTTGAATATACTGGGGAGTTAAAAATACCATGGTTTGATGTACTGTTTTGGTGTTTTAATCCTCAATACTAATCACTGAACCATACAGACAAGCAATGTATATTTGAAATATGTTTTAAGTAACACATAATCTATGGCATACATAATAATGTATGAAATACAATGAAGTCTCAACAGAAGCAAATAAAAGTTCTAGAGAAAAGAAAATGTATTTAAAAAATGTGATGTTACTTTTAAACAACTGTAAATCATATTATCCAGATAAAATGAGTTAGATCTCAGTATTCATTTTGATATAGAGTTAAAGTGTAGAAGGTTGACATCATTGTACTGTGGTTATCTCATATGTACTCTATCCCTCTTACCGAAGTGGCACGCCATCTCCCAATATTATTACTCATAGCTCTAACTTCATAGCTTCAAGTGATAATCCCAGGGATCTCGGAAACAAACCCACTTTGTAACCAAGGCATCACCACCTCTTAAGCACACTGCAAACACCTTATCCACTACATCAGGCAGATCCCCTCTTTGTAATATAGGGCCTATAAGAACTGAATAAATTCCTATTCACTAAAGACATTCTGATGCTACTTTCTACAGTTGATTACTTTTTTTATTCAATCACTTTAGGTGATAAACTAATAGTGGTATCTCAATCATTTTTGTCATGATTTTCTCAAAGAAATAATACTAGTCCATGGCAACTATTCAGTTTATATGGAAAAACTGTTGTGGTTTGTAAAGACAAAAGGAAGGATGGTGTAAAATAAAATGATAGGCACAAATAATAAGGTGAAAGGTAAAAAAGATACTGGACATCATGGCAAAGAGGGAAAGCCAACAATATAAGTAATTAATATTACTAGAAATGTGATTTAGTAGCTAATGAGCTCCTTGATCACTTAAACCAATTGACATCTCACTTATGAGAGAGAAACATATTGAACATCAACATACCTGACAATCTGGGTGTTCACATGAGTAGTTGACAACAATCCAGCAGTCTGGTCCCTCATCGTTGCTTCTGGATACATGCCTTATATGTGACCAGAATAAAGCATCACGTTGGGATGCAGGCCACACCCGTTTAATTACATTGTTGCTGACAAATGTATCATCTGATAACCATTCTACAACATGACTATGATCAAGTGTTGCTGTAAGAAATTTGAAATAGATAATTAGGAAAAAAAACAACAGATTTCATTACAATCCTACTGTGATTACCTCAGTTTTAAAAATGAGAGATAAGAAGAATGTGCTGTCACTGAATGGAAAGAATGAAGAAGATATATGCAAAATCTGATGCTTCCTGTTATGTTTTGTGTGAGGGGGATTTTTTTGTAAATTGTTCACGTTCTCTCTGGGCTACTCAGATCTTCACAACCATTTGTTGTTACTCACTCGTGCTCACTGACACCAAAATTTTCTGATCATGCAGATTCTTGTAGAGCATTGAGTATGTCTGGTTTGCCCATAGGTTATAGAATAGCCAACTTGTCTTCTCGTTCATTTTCCTCCACACCTTTGTGTCCAGGAAAAAAAGACGAAAGCGATTAGTTATTCTCTGGCTCTGGCCTGGGATGGACCAAAAATCCACAGACTTTCCAGCAATATAATGCCATTGGGTCAAAGGAAATGAGCCCCATGGACCGCTGGATGAGCAATCAACCAACCAACTTTCAGGCTCCTAGTTACCACACTCACAATCTAATATATTTGTCAGGCAACGTGGCAACAGTGTTGAGACATGCATGTGTGTTAATGGAGGTCAATAGGAGAGCAAAGAAAAGCAACATTTTTATCTACCATGCATGGCATTAAAGTCAATAAATGAGGTTTGAGGGTGGAGTTATATATCCCATCCCATTGAGGGTCACAAAGTGGCCGAGAAGTCATGCTGAATCAGATATGTCAGGATGAAAAGACGAAGATATCACAGTCAAGCTGTAAACCATGACAAAGGCATTCCATTCTCTGAACTACATCATACTATTCTGCAGGAGTTTGAAAACAATAGAAGTAGAAGACATAACAATAGTAAATAGTGATTACAAAAATGAATTCTTGTTAAAAATATTGGACCTAAAGTCGTATTCTTGGAATTTAAAGGTATTTTTAAATTCATAATCATAATCTATCAAAATTGTTCTTTTGGAAGTGTTCCAAAGTTGTATTGCTTGAATTTCCTAGCTGTTTTTTTTTAAACCAGCATTGACAAATACATTAGCAATGCACATTAGCCATGAACAATTGTCCCGTTCTGGAAAGCAGACCCAAATGCTTATGAATAATTCTACTCTTGTCAGCACAATGCCATTCCTAAAAAAGTACAGGTCTTCTGAAGTCCTTCAGAAGTTAGTGGCTATTAAGGATGTCTGTAGAAGTTTTTTCATCACAGTTGAAAGGTAAGGGCAGTCAATAAGGAGGTGTTATACTGTTTCTTTGGGATGAGAGCAGTGTCTACAAACGGGTAGTTGCTGGAGTTTGATACAGTTTAAATGGCTATTGATCCCTGCATGTCCTGTTCAAAACTGAAAGATTAGGGATTGGTTTTTCTTGCTGAGTTTGTTTCTGTGGTCATTGTCCTTTGGCTGTGTCATTTCATTAAATACATTTTGACTAGTCAGCACATTTGCTCATCTGTTCAGCCAGATTTCCCTGGTGTTGTTTCTGAGAATCTGTTTGACTGTTCCCATACTACAAGGTCTTTGCTTTTGTTGTTTTGAGGTGCCTCTTTTTGCAAGTCTTTCCACTACTTCGTTTCCTGCTTTATCGCTATGTCCAGGGATCCAATGCATGATCACACTGATTGTATATGCAGAGATAAGACTGTACACTGCTCTTACTATGTGGAGAATATCTTGATTTTAATATGGGGTATGTTTAAGTCTTCCAAAACAGAGTCTGCAAAAATGACTATGTCTGATGGTTTTTGTTTCATGATACCAAACTCTTGGTGTATTAACTCAATGGCTATCTTGATGGCCACAGCCTCTGCTTCATAATTTCAGGTAAAACATGACCACCCATCAGTAAGAAAATATATGAGTATAATTTATTTAGTTACAATACTGACCTTCCCATTCCATTCTAGTGTCAAAGGCCCAAAAATAATGGCATACTTCATGTCCTGTTATACCCTATAATTAAAAAAAAAAACTCATTTTCATCCTTACTGCTTATTCTAACTGTAGAAACATAATTAAATGCTCTCATAAGAATAATGGAACCAGAAGCAAAATAAATGTATTGATGACCATATTTATTTATTAAAAAAAAGTAAAACTAAATTATATCTTAGAGCATACTTCCTACATGCAGTAGGAATTAATGGGTGTGAAAAATGGATACTTATTTTCATCCACATAGCCTACTATTCATAGAATCTTGTTTAAACAGTATTCCCTTCTCCAGTCGAATCCTCAAATTCTTTCCATTTTCCATGACTTTTCTCAAGTTGCCTACATGTGTGACATAAATCTTAATGACATCTTGGTCCCCAGTCATCTCAGATCTAATATTCCAGGCCATTTTGGCAGTTCATTGTAGATAGCGGCATTTTTAAATATGTCCCTATGTAGTGCAGATCCACTACTTTTTTATTTCCTAAGGCCACTTTCACTATAGATGATGCCTTCACATGTGATTCCTGTAATGTCATTTACACTATCATTTGTAAATCATGTGACAAGAAATATATAGATGAAACAGGAAAAAAACTAAGTGACCGTTTCTGTCAATAATTTCATGCCATTAACTACAAACACATACTTCTGTCACTTTATATTTCAATTGCATGGATCATCATGGTGCCTATGATATTCAGGCCACTGCCTTAAGATCTTCAACCATGGATGATAGAGCTAGGTATGCAGTTTCAAAAGTAATATTTATTGTAGTTTGGTTCCCTAAACCCATTTAGTTTTAAATATATTTTTTTAAATAGGTAGCATATCCTATTCAGGATGTGACTATCAACCCAGCATTTTTTGGCTGTAGTGATTTTCTAGGCAATACAAAAACGTTCAGTAGTTTGCCAGTGCTTTCTGAACGGTCCGGATGCAAAATTGCCTGTGGCAGAGATCAAACATGGTACCTTGGCCACTCCGACACAGAGCCGGACAGTTTTAATACTGATCATTAATTTGTATTTTGGGAGGCGGGGGCCTTTGTTGTAGGTTATGTTGTTTTATTTGTTCTCATTTCCCATATTGTTTAAATTTATGTCTCTATAACAACATTTGTGGATACATACATCAGTTATTTTACTATTTGTTCACTGTTTGTCTTGTGTTTTCTTGAAAAAGACTTTAAGGTTAAAAATTGCTTGTATACTGTTTATGTGTATTTTTGTATAACAAAACTCTATAGTCTGTGCTTTCATTATAAAATAAAGCCAATCAACCTTGTGTTCTACTTAAGTATTATTTTCTACAGTATTACAGCAGTCCCACTTATTATCCAGTGAATGTAGTGCATTGTGTCATGATTTACAGCTTTGTAGAGACACATCTTACTTCAGCGTGGTTTCTGGGTCACTTTGACCATATAAGGGATGAGGCAGCCAACTCCACATCCCCCTTAATCACCTCTTATGACATGCATGTAACAAAAAGTGCTGCTATTTTTGTTCCCCTTTCAGATCCTAGTAACACGGGAGCATGTTGAGTAAAAAATTGAAAACATATAAGAAAACTAAGTTTCATGAATTTAAGAATTATTTTTAATTTCAGGTAGCAACAAAAATATTGCCAATAAAATAACAAATTAGCCTATGTCCCAGCATTATCACATAAAAATGTCAACACCAGGTTATAACCTCACCTTTACTGTGCACACAGCTTTCATTGGGTCTATTGGAATGCCATTCTCTTCTAGTTCCCGTTTGAAAACTTTTAGGTCACCTTGATCAGCTATGCACACCCAATCATCCTTTTCTTCTGCTGGTTCAGTCAAAAGGCGCCTTAGATGGCTGCTCACAGCCTCATTAGCCTATGCAGAAACAGTTTACAATGTAATTTAATATAAATAAGCTTGTTCATTAATTCTATATTAGAAAAACATTATATAGAACAGAAACTTCATAAAGCCAACAATAAACATTTTCTCCTAGTTCTCCAAACTCTCCTGGTTACATGCGCAGCATTCATGTAGACTATTCAAGTTTGCAGATTGACATAAAATGCCTCCATGAAAGTATTACCAGCAAGTTTGGTCAATTAAATATCATTGAAACCATGCCAACAAGCCTGTCCACATGTTCATTTCTTTGGACATTAGCACATATAAGCGTAAAAACAAAACTAATTCTTGCCAGTCTGGACACCTTCACAGACTCCAGATACTTGGTACATATCATTTGGAGGTGGAACTGAAAAGTAAGTGAAAATGTGACCTAACTACACTGAGCAATGGGAAGAAACTCAACAATCTAGAAATGAGAGCATAAAATGATTAGTAATCTAGTTTTTACAAAATAAGATGTGAAAAGTTATGAGGATTTATACAATTAAGAACGCATTAATTCAATTAGAATTATCACTAACACTTCAAGGCTACTTCTGGAATTATTTCTGTCTTTGGACATAATTCTCTTTCTTTGCTATTTAGACTACTTAATTTTAAAACGTGTCACCCTCTACAATTATGTTTATAAAATCAAAAACAGATAATATATATCAAACTGCAGGCATCTATGGCTATGTGTCAATATCAATACCTACAGTGTTGAAAAGGTCAAGAATGTTTTTCTGTGGTTGGCGTCCAGTACGAGAACCAGTTATAATTGCAAATATTTATGGCTTGCTGATAGATGATAACTCAAATACTTTATATATTTTAATGTTCATAAACCATTTGTTGACACATGTATGAAATTTGAATGTTTATTGTACTAGCAAATTTGTGCAAGCAACTTTAGAAAATGGTCTATCTCTATACATTTTTATTGGCGTGCTTGTCCGCCATTTTGAATGATTTTTCCACCTGCTGTTCAATTAATCTATTTTTTCTAAGTTGCTACCGGGCATCAAACATGAATATAAATAAATGTTCTTGTTTAGCTGTTGTTATTCATATTGCTGTCATTTACATACGGCCTTTTATTAACATCTAATGAAAATATATATAGTAAATCAATTTTTGTGAGTGTTCTGCCATGCCATTGCTATGACGACGAATGACACATGACGAAGTGTTTTTATAATGTTAATGAACGGAATGAGCGTAAATTTTCAGAATATTCCACAATAATTTAGAATATGGCTTATGTCCTATTAGGACTCTATATATATATATATATATATATATATATATATATATATATATATATATATATATATATATATATATATATATATATATATATTGGCTAATGGCGGTAAATTTTAATTAGTCCTATAGCTATAGTAGTACTAGCCTTGAGACTATACGCTATGGTTAAACATTGGGGTGCATGGAACTTTATAAAAATTTTCACTTTCTCATGAGTGAGCTAACAATTTCTCACACTCACAATACTTGATTGAATTACAAAGGAAATCTTGTATACCTATATTTTATCTATATCTCTGCTTGGAGTATATGATGCTTCACGTTTGTATTGTACAATATCTCAATGACATTTATGTAATGTATCTAAATTGTTTGTACATTTTATTATTGTAGATTTGGAAACTTTTGCTTATATTTTTGTTTATGTAGAGGACATGATGGCAAACAAGAAAACTATACAATATCTCAGGGCACATTAGCTCTATTTGCACCAGAGTACCCAGTAACGAAAGTCTATGCTGCACAACTGTTACTGGACCGCAGCAATGGCAAGACCATTATTGCAGATGTGATGAGGAAGATCCAGACTCTCGTTCAATCTGCTGAACCAGATAAGTGTATCATTGAAGCTTCTCTTATTTCATCTCTGATTCATCTTAATACGAAACTTGTGAAATAAAAAGAGTTTAACCAAAGACTGGTCTGTACTTATTGAACTTTTACGTGAACACCTCCCATCCACCATCTTGAATATTAATTAGCCCCAATTACGCCTGACAATTTGTACAGTATATTCAACAGATGCGTCTTGCCTTCCAGAACACAAAAATGTATAATTTGTATGTTTTATCATAAATAAGTGAAATAGTTAATAATTAGACAATTCAATTAAAAGTAAATAATGCAAATTAGCCACCATTTTGAATATTAATTAGCCCCAATTACGCCTGTCAATTTTTACAGCATGTTCAACAGATGCTTCTTGCCTTCCCGAACACAAAAATGTATAGTTTTATGCAATTTTATCATAAATAACTAAAATATTTCTTAAATTGCTAGTTCTTCTTCAATTCTTGGTCACAACTTTCATCATCAGTCCGTTCATATTTTATTATATTTCTAATGTAATTATCTTTTCCTGAAAATTCATTTAAAAAATTCATACCTTTTCACAGAATCGACCTACATACTTGGTTGATGTATCGTTGAATTGCAAATTTTAAGGGCTATCTAACTGTGGTATTATATTTTATAAACCCAATTTGAAAATTTAGTGCTAATGCTATATATAAACTTAAGTAAAATTATTGCGCAGCATGACAACATTTTCAGTAGACCAAAATATATTGAATTATTCAAACAATGGACCAAGCTTATGTGAGTATACTTTCAGAATTAGGATGAGTGACAAGAAATTTATGATGTAAAATAGGAAGACACTGTAGTTCATTGTTAAAGGTTATCAGTGAATGATACAGCAAACATTTTTAAGTCACAAATAAATTAATATTCATCATCATCAAGTGCCATGCTGAATGGCGTTCATATCTCTCCATGTATATAGATCTCCCATATATTTCATCATCTCTGTTGGTGTCGCCAATCTAAGCCAATTAGTCAAACTGTCCAATATCTTTTCTCTAGGTCTTCCCCTTGATCTCTTTCCTGTTGTCACTATATTCTCAATGCCTCCTCTTCTCATTATGTGCCCAATAAATGTTGACTGTCTTTTCCTTATATTGTCAATAATGCATTTTTGAGACGAATGAGCATGAGTCAATATCAAGAATGCAAGAATTGGGAGTGAGGATGGGCGTGGCCCAAAGAGAACTCCTGACAAAGATTTCAAAAAGAGTAGTGAACCAACATAGAACCAGAACAATCAGCTGTTATATCCTGAGAGATTTACTGAAGTGGACATCGGAGCACCTATGGACTTGTCCTGTGTGCGAAGATGATAATCAACATACCTAATCTTGCTGTCCAAGGAATTCGTAGCATTCTTCGAATTAAAACACATTTTCGCTGCCTCCAATGATTTTTGTGATGTCCTATTGTCCATGGTTCACTTCCATAGAGTAGCACTGGTACAATGTAGCATTTGAGGATACGTTTCCTAGTATCCATCGATATGGACTTCACTTGTTGCTTAGGATATTTTTCATTTTATGAAATGCGACTTTTGCTTGTCATATTATGTTTATAATTTCGGTCTTGCATTTACCATTAGAAGTTATTAAACTTTAGCACTCTGTGTTTACAATTATGTAATTTCTCTCTTGCCGCTTTGAAATCGTGATAACTTTTTTGTTGCTAGAGATATTTAAATAACTTTTACACATATAAATAAAGAATTGAATTCTACATACCGTTAAATTCTGAATATAAACCCATCCGATTGTAGGCCGATAACCTAACTATCCCTTCCCAAAAGTGGAGAAAGTCGAAAGTCCGACTATAGACCGACATCCCCAACTTAACAAAGCCGGCAATAATGAACTTCATCATCATAAGAAAGAACCAACATGCTAAATGGAAATTAACACAAACTTTTGCAACTCTAAGAAAATAGCATTCCTTTCATTTGCTTCACTCAGGTAACTTGAATGAATCAAGGAATGAAACCCTGGTGGCTACTGTATTCCGGAACAATATATCCGAAAATAATGAATACCCCGTAGGCTGACTTCCCTATCCATGACTATAGACAGTTTATGAGGTGGCAAGACTTTGGGGAACAAAGATTTTCCTGAATGAATTGTCTGTGTTGGGTGTCTGGGCCTTAGGACGCGGAACAGCGCTAGTGAATAGTAATTACTATGTAACTATTATGTCACCAGCTGGCTTCTGACAGTGACATTTAAGTGGGAAACGTTTAAGTGGGAAACGATGAAAGGATGAAAGGCAAGACAGCAAGATCACGTTTGTTTTTATAAGATACAGAAGAGTTTGAACTTTGTAACTGGTTATGTTTACAGTGTGGGGAGAATACGGTAATAAAATAAACATAACAGAGGATTGTGAAATTGATCTCATCTTCCACTAAATGTACAGTGGTTGGGGGAGGGAATCAATTACGGTGCAATTTTACTACAAAATGCCTATGATGTGTTGTGATTTGGAACTGCGGCCTCAGTGGGCTGGACTAATTAACAGAATATACGGCTGACTTAGCTAGCCAAGAATACTGCACAAGTAGTTTAGCTTCCAGTTCATACATTTTTATTGTCATTGTGATTTTATTCCTGTAAGTGTAAGCGGGAAACGGGAAAGATGAATGGCCAGACAAAAACATGCCAGATCACGTTTGTTTTTAAAAGATACAGAAGAGTTTGAACTTTGTCTGACCTGTATGTTTACCTTATACGGTAATATAAACTGAGGCACAGCTCAGACAGTTTCACTATTGATTTATCTCCCATTCTCCTCCCTCCAACACTGCCTAAGCGGCAAAGTTTTGGATGTCAAAAATGTGTTTGTGCAAGACCGTAGTATGTAGAGTAAGACCTCTGCACAGAATTAATTAGGACATCATTCTATGTTTCTGATTATTGTCTTGGTCAATATTTATATTCTTGGAGTCCCATGTTCAAAATTGGCAAGACCGACCAGCGACATTGCACGGAAATACTCAAAATCTGCCTTTGAGGTGTTGTTTTAAATTTTCTGTACACAGGTATTATAGCCTAGTAGACGGTCAGTAACTGTTGTAACATTTGCTTTACCGCAACAAGAAAGTGTGTGACAGTGTTTAGATTACTGGTAGTTAGTGTTTCCCTACACAAACAAGACTAGGCCTAAGCTACCAATCAGCTTAGGCTATGGTATTTCATTTGTTTTTTCCACAGACCATTACCGTATTTTGGTCAATAAATAACATCAGATACTGGTATACTTTTCTGACCAATTTCGATGATCAATTGAAACCTTTATGATATAAATATATGTACTATAAACGGTAAATAAAACCGGCAATACCCATTGCTAAAAATAGCGTTTCCGGGAAATTATTCTAAAAAAATGGCGGCGTCTCTGAAATAACGATATAGACCTAGTAAGTGAGTTTTTATCAAGAAATATCGGAGATTTCGAAGGAAATATTGTATGATATATAGAAATTAATGTAATTAGAGGCCTAGCATTATGGTAAGTACGCTCTAGATTGCTGGTGAGCCCTAGTCATTTTATCCTGGCTTAATATATCGGGACATGTGACTGTAATTTTTTTTAAAGTGTTTTTCTCCATTTTTACTGTGATTTGGACGTAATTTTTTTTTTAAATTTGATGTTACTCGATTATAAGACGAAGAGTATGAAGACGTCTCTGTTTATTGTCCAAAAATTCTCGGGTTATACACGGAATTTAACGGTATATTGGTCTAGGTTTTATTTGCGTGTGTATTTTTACACCAAAAAATACTGACCTCTTTATAGAAGTGATGAGATGGAGAGAGAGAAATAGCATTGTGTGGTCTGCTTGATGATTCTGCACTTCTCTTCTGCTGGAAACAAAAATATCAGTTCTTGTATTGGAACAATTCTATATCATAACATTGTTACTCCATTATTTATCTGATTAGTATATTCGGTTGTGTGTAAAGAATAAAAATAAAACAATAATAAATACTCAAATACTATAATATTATTGTCTTTCTTTTTCTCTTCTCAATAGATAAAAACAATATAAGAAAAGGGCAATCTTCTTTTTTTTTGACCATTTCATGAGACAGGCAGGTTTAGAGAACATAGTCACAACAGGCAAAATTGAAGGCAACAGAGACAGAGGGTGACAATGTGAGAAAATATTAGACAGTTTGACAACCTGACACGGCAAGGAAACAACAACGACCTTGATACATAATACTGTGGACAGAGAGCTGTGGAGAGCCATGACCGCCTACGTCGCCAGCATGGCACCTGATGATGAATAGATAAAGTCATTACTGCAATGAGTATCTTTACAGAATACCAGCCCTAAACTGTTTCATGCCATTTGTAATGTATAATTCTGTAGTTTTTGCTGTGTCTGTTTTTTTTATTAATTCCTTAATCACCAGATACAACAATATAGTTTTATAAAAACAAAATTGGTAATTAACCTTCACCGAGCCGATATCATATCCAGCCGCCGAAAAACAAAATGGCCGCACGCGCTTTTGGGCGTCCGGCCCACCCAACGATAATATCGTGAGATTTACACGTACCACAGTCCGTGCACATAGCTGGGGACATGCGCAATCGAAGCCGGTACATCCACCACTTCCGACATGATCGTTTTTAAAGAATGGCTAGCTATTCGTAAAAGTTTAAGAGCAATTAATCTGACCACATCTGTACACCGGTACGATGCCATGATGATGGATCAGTTTTACAGACCTTTATTTCATCGTATTTCGAATAAAATAACATTGAATCGTGGCTTGAATCATGGATTATTAGGTAATTTAGTTTCACAGCAGTGAATATACAGAATGCCGTGCTGGTTTGGGGACTTGTACGTTTGATATCGAATATTTTGAAGTGGCAGAAAAAATAACTCTAGGCCTAAGCTCAAAGAACGATTTTACTGCAAATCTACATGTTTTATACAGTTCCCCCGGCTATATTTTGATAATTTCGCAGTGAAAGAACATAAATACAACAGATTTGCGTGATTTAGTTGACAGTGTTGCCAAGGAATTCGATATGTAAGGTAAGTTATTTTTTTTCCTTATTTTTTCCCTCTTTATTTGTTATAAAATATATGTTTTTTGTGAAAAACGTCTTTACCACTTTCTCATACGTCTGGTATCACACACACACGTACATAAATTACACCAATATATGCACAATTCAATTCTTTATTTATATGTGCAAAAATTATTTAAATATCTCTAACAACCAAAAAATTATCACATTTTCAAAACAGTCACCATCAATAACGCAAATTTTCAAAAAAGAATCTGGTGGCAGGGAGACGTTTCGTATTTTTTAATCTGGCTTGCTAAAGGTTAAGATTTACATGGATCATATATCAGCTCAGTGGTATAGTGGACCACAACCTCATAAACACAACTTGGTCAGTTTAGTGCATGGATTGATAGTCAATCGCTCACATTGTACTGGCAATACAATTAGGTGTAATAGTGGCTATTAAAAGTTCAATGTTATTCTTACATCATTTTGTGATGCATTTGCAATTGCTCTTACTATACGGTACTTCAGACATACCACAGATGCTTAATTTATAACAGAATATTTCACAATGATTCTATCTATCCGCTAAACCTTTTGTTGCCTTTCAGCGTCAGGGATAGAAGGTTTCCTGGAGATGGCCCTCTTATGTGCTGAGTATATTGTGGAGTTTGTCGCCTCTTTTATTTCGATAGTCCATCATTTTTAAGGTCTCTAGGTCTGCCTTCACTGTATCTGTGTAGCATAGCTTGCTGTGGTATGCTGTCGGATGGTAGTCTGCTGATGTGTGCAAACCATTTTATCTGTTGTCTCTTGATGTATTCTAAGATTATAGTGGTGCCAGTTTTTTGTCTAATGTCCTCATTCCTCACTCTGTCTCTTAGTGATATTCCAAGGATTCTGCATAAGCATGCCATTTCAACTGTAACAAGTTTACGTTTGTCTTGTGCTGTCATTGTTCATGTTTGGCACTGAAATTACAGGTTGGCATAATAATCATTTTGAATAGTGTTATTTTTGTATTTAAATCTACATATTTGTTTCTGAAGATTAGTGTCATTTGCCCTAGGGCTTGGTATGCTTTACTACACCTATTGTGTACTTCTTTGCTGCTCTTTTCTTATATTGCTTCCTAGGTATGTGAATTCTGTCACTTGTTTCCAATATATATATATATATATAGAGGTGTTTCTTTCTTTCTTCCTATCTTCATTACTTCTGACTTTTCTATATTTATCTTCATGTTAAAGGTTTGGCATGTTTGATGTAATCTAATTGTCTTTGTAGTTGCTCTTCTGAGGATGCTACTAGTGCTTGGTCGTCTGAAAATAGCAATTCATTTAAGTTATCCTTCAGATTGTTTTCTTCCATTGTCTTTGCAGATGTAATCTATGTATGTTATGAACAATATAGAGAAATAGTACACATCCCTGTCTCACTCCCAAGAGAATTTGGAAATTATTTGAAGTACCTGGTGTCGTTAGTACTGCTCATTTATTATTGCCGTATATGCTCTGACATAGGCTTATCAGATATAAGGGAACTCCATATGTCTGTAGTTTTATCCACAGTTGTGCTCTATCCACTGTCAAAAGCTTTCTCTTGGTCCATGAAAGCCAAATATAGGACTTGGTTATGTTCTGTCGCTCTTTCTGAATGTTGTATGAGGGTGAAGATAGATTGCATCTGTACAGCTTTTATTTTTCTGAAAGTCCAATTGTGTGTTGCTGAGTTGTGGTTCTATATATACGTGCATCCTTCTCTCTGGTATCTTGCTAAAGATTTTTCTTATATGGCTTAAGAGTGATATGCCTCTGGGCTTAGTGCAGCCCCTCTTGCTGACTTTATTTCTCTTCCAAATGGGAACAATCATCGCTGTATTCCACTTCTGTGGTGTCATTTGTATCTTCCATATCACATTGAACAGTCTGTGCAGCCACTTTATACCTGTCACTGTTAGTATTTTTATTAGTTTCTCATTATTGGATTCAGAATTTATACAAATTTCACTAAAAATGACTTCCTTTTCAACATATTTGTTTCGATTGGAACAGACGCCTACAAATTTAAACCACAGCTTTGATCCACTACCCATTTGGAATTAAATGTATGGAAAAGAAGTGACATATAGCTAGCCTAGGTGGCGAATTACCGATCATGTGAACTTTATAAACATCATGTAGCTCTCCTTGTTTACATAGCATTTGGCAACTGGATCCGCCGACGGCTGTATACAGATACACCAGTCAGCAATTAGGCTAACAGATTATTCAAACCAAATGTATTCTTCTTTTTGCCATGTTCAATTTCAAAACTCCTACAGATTAGCAGGATGTACTCCAGAGGATGGAATGCATTGTTATCGTTTACAGTCTAGCTATGATATCTGTCTCTTTCAGACTGACATATCTGCCATCAATATGGCTTCTGATCACTAACTTTCTATGGGATGGGATAGTCTATCCCACTCCTATAAGCTCCTTAGTGGTTTTATAAGATGCATGGCGAACGGTACCGCAATTCTTTGCCTCTCTTTCAGACTCAGCAACATATGGAAAACAGAGGATTTTAAAAAATGGGTTGTTTTTTTTTTTACATTTACTCTTCACAAAACAAACCTTTTCCTCCTCTTTCTCCAGCTTGTCTAGTGTGGCATCTACTGCATCATAAAACTCATCTTCAGGTATTAAACAGTGAGGGCCTTCCTGTGAAGAAAGAAGATTTTAATTAATAAAAACATCTGAGTTTCATTTAAAGTTACAAAAATACCTGGTGTGGAACATTTGATTTGAACGGACAAACTAAGTGTGACTGATTTAAAAATGTAAAAATGCCCACAGTAGAAAAATGTATATGTATATACTGACAGGACTGCCATTGCATGTGTATAAAAAAAATCACTCCTCAAGCATGCTCTGAATGTTTAAAGAGGAAGCTATACGCCTACAATTTGTGGCATTGAAGAAATTTAACATCAGAAAGATTACCATTTTCATACCGCAGTTCTGGGTGGATGTGATGGTAGTGAGTAAACTGATTTTTTTAAACATAAAAAAATGAGAATATACATAATTATAAAGTACATGAAAGATACTGCATAGCTGTGACTACATAGTAAATCACATACTTACTTCATAATCTGGTCCTCCTAAAATTACTTTCTTTGTTTTGTCAGACATAAACGTTCTATATGATTCTTCAAACTTCTTGCGCTTTTCAACTTCCTGTTTTGAAAAACAAATAAAATATGCAATGAAGACATATTGTTAAATAAGCATTTCAAGTATTCCCTTAAAATATTCTCATTCATAGAAGTAATTAAAAATGATGTTTCAGGAAATGTGCTTTCGGGAACACGTTGATCCTGTTATCACAAAGGCGAACAATGGACTTTGATAGTGATCTTCTTTGTGTGAAGAGAAGCAGACTCATGAGAGGGAAATTGTGGATGGGTTCTGCCAAGGATACCATTTAACAGATTTGTACCCAAGAAGGCATAACTCCTGGATACCTATTCCTAAGGTCTTTCAAGACCTTCATTACACTCAATAGAGAGTGCAGGTAACACAGCCTTGTGAGCATGGATGCTGAGGTCAATGCATTCATCTGCGAACATGCTGACGACACAGACGTTGTGATTGACACGGATGGTTTGTCATCCACCACCAGCATTGCGCATGTGCCTTTACTGTGAGATCACAAGGAAGAACAGTACACGAAGCAGTGGAGCTTTACCGCAATAACAAGCTGGCTAACAATGGAAGTATTTGCTGTAGCGCAATCACATAACTGGCTGAAATTGCAAGACTATTCCCATGCATGCATTCTAAGTGACTCAATAAATATGATTCATAAAGTCTCGATGGTGATGTACGTAGAAGATGGGTGGAGCCATTAGAGAGTGCTAAAATGCGAGCCTCACTGCGAAAACCCACGCTTATATTTTCCCAGGACACATGGGTATGGATCAAAATTAACAGGCCGATCAATTAGCTAGCCTCGCCACCATAACAGGTTGTCAACCTATGGACCAAGCAGAATTACTCATTGCTCTTCGTGAGTCTACACGATCAGATGATTTTGAAATGCATGAGTATTAGTCAATACTAAGAATGCTCGAATTGGGAGTGAAGATGGGCACTGCCTGTAGAGTACACCTGACAAAGATTTCAAAGAGTTGTATAGAACTGGAACCATCAGCTGTTACACCCTGCGAGCTTTACTGAAGTGGAGATCTGAGCACCTATGGACATATCTGGTGTGCAAAGAGGATAATAAACATATCTAATATCTAATTACAAGTGATCTTACACCAGATGTTGGCAAATAAGACTCTTTTCCTTTTTTTTAGTCTTTCTCAAGTTCCAAAGGACGTCATAACACCTGAAAAATTTCTGAATATTAAGAAACCTGCTGCTCTAGAAAAGCCTTTAATGTAAAGAAATAAAAAAACTGATGGCAGACAACACTTTTAAACTAGCAACATCAAAAGTTTGAGTTAATAATTTCCTTTTTACTACTGTTTTGCATCATTAATTTATATCTGGAATCGGAAAGAATGTGATTTTTTTTTTCAGGGACAAGTACATACAGTAATTTTAAAATCAGTCTGACGGACCAGTACAATGACTTTGCAGCTGGATACAGCCCAATGTCCATAATTTGCCCACCCTTGTGTTCCCCAAATTTAAAAAATGGCTTAATTCCTGTTTCTTGCTTCTACGAGTAGAACCTGGTGAAACCAGGTATCCTAGTGTAATTAACCCCAGTGAGTCAACCAAAAGCCATTGCATTAGAAGAATGACAGTCTTAAACTGACAAATCCTGATGGACCATGGTAAAACCATACAAAGGTAGAAAAGGGGTAATAACTCATAACAAAAGCTGGACAACTGTTATGAAATACAAGCTAGGTGTGCATGTTGAATGAAAATTATTGACATTATGACAGCCTTAAACAAATATATGAAGTCACTAGCCTTGATAGTACAGAGACATGTTGAAGAACAATTCACATAACATACTACTTATTACATGAACAGATTGGTAATGAAAGGAAATAAACACTTAGTTCTGTTCAATTTTATGCTATTTTCTATGGTAAGCCACAATTATATAGAACAGAAAATGGTTACAAATAATTGTTTGGAGTTAGCAATCATTGTGGAAATACAGTTACTGAATCCAAGAGATTACATATACAGGTAAAAGCAACAACTATTAAAATTTAATAACATTACAATAATGTAAAAATTTACTCTGTCCAATCTCTTCCTCCATGTCTCCTCTCGCTGACCCATCAGCTCAATACAATGTGAGAGTGTGACAATAATGCCAGCTGTCGTAGCCTTAAAAGTAAGAGCTTCTCCCTTGAAATCAACAGAGTGGCCACCATGCTGCTGAAGAATTGAAGCTGTAAAGAATAAATATATATTTGCTTATGCTAGACTGCTTCATGTGTATAGAAATTATTATCTAGTCTTAGTCATCTCAACACTTACTAGTATCCAACTGTTAAAATAACTACCAATAAGTATACATAAATTGTGCATATGCTGCCAGTGTTTCCAAAATAATCACATACGAATCCTAATGAATCCAATACAAGTTTTTTTAAACTTCACATCCCCAAGGGTGCCTACAAATATGTCACTGAGGGCCCAACGGCGTCCAGAGGCACTGGTTGCTATGCCATGATTCCTCAGTATGGAACTACACAAAGATTCACATGATGTATTATTCCCACCACATGAAGCAAGGTATTCATAACATTCGTCCAGGCCACAAATTTACCAACTAAATTGTAAAGATATGGAGTATATAATTTGGATGGTGTCAGATCGAAATATCTCTAGGTTTAATTATGTCTAATTGTTACCCTATCCTATATAAAGGCAAAGCCAAAAATAACTGAAAGGTGTAAATATAACAATTTAGCTTAAAACTAGTAGCATAACACACTGGGAACAAAAATGTGTACTTTAGTATGAATTTGTCAACACTGGACGAAGTGTTGTGTATCATTGTAAAGATAATCTGTTTCCTTGTTACAATTTCCTGAGTGTAAGGTCACTCAAAGGATGAGATGTAATAAAGAAATTCACGGGAAATGCAGTTCTGACATTCATCTACCTCAGGACACATTGAAGACAGCCCGGTTTTTTGCAGGGTATCATTGATATCATTGCAGGTATGAAATCATACAACCATATACTACTCATTTAACATCTACTAGGGAAGAATAAGTACCTGTAGGTCTGCCAGGAGTACTGTGACTTCATAAACATATCAACAGTCATCTAGGTAAAGTTGCACTGCTGTGCTGGGTGCACACTGATCAGCACATTGTGACATAACCATTATCTTAACTCAGACATATAAAATAAGTGCTGCTCATTTGTATCATTTTTGTCACTGTGTAAACAATTTTTTATGGATGCTCTGGTGTGATTTAAAAAAAATGATCACACATAACCTTGTGAAATTATATTTGCTGTTAACATACCTAGATCCCTTCCTCTCAGTCCTTCAAGCTTCGGTGAATGCACATAATTAGTGGAGGCACTGTGTGGTGTGTCAAGGTCATCATCAAAATCATCGTGTTCAGACACTAAACAAACAGCAAAACCATACGTGAGCCCATTTTGTCAACTTATTGAATTACAACATGCACAAAAAGATAGCTGTATCACAATAGCCACAACTAACTAATCTTACCAACATGCACCATCTGGTATGTCGTTCCATTGTAAATCTCTTGTTAGGTTCATTAGCATATGTAAAATTCTAACATTTATAAGTCTACACATTTATATAGCATTTTCTGGTCTATACCAATAAATACCAACAAGATGGGAGTACTATAAATGGGGGGAAAAGGGAAATTGTATATGAGCTTATATTAAGCTCACAGTGAATGATTTATCATTTTACTACAGCTGATCGACAGTGCAGAGAAATTGACAATTATAAGGAGAGTACTATTGTTCTGTCAAATGTAAATAGCATCACTGGCTGATCATGACTGTCAAAATTTAGGACTGGTGTTCAATTTTTAAGTTTTTTTATTAGTGGGTTGAGGATGTGGATGTTTTGTTGTAAGCTCAGTAAACAGAAATCTGTTATTGCATTAGCCATGTTGGATTGGTGTTGTATGCTAATGACATGAGATTTCTGTGATGATTGCTTTAGCCATTTTGGTTTAGAGTTGTGTTGTCTGCTAATGATGTACATATTCTGTGACAACGTAAAAGATGCAGCAAACTAACATACATTATAAGTTTCAAAAGTTGAACTGATATCGTGTGATTAGGCTACATTTGTCTAACAATAACTCAATTGTTACACAATTTTCAAACTTCTTGAACTTGTTTAAATACACATTTACTATGTAAAAAAAGGATTAAATATCCAACTTACGTTCTTGGACAGCCCCATGTGTAACAGCAGAAGCACAGGAGTCAAAATAGTTTTGCAATGTATCGATCTGTCTGCACAAGATATCTCTAAATGTTTCCATTTCAGCCATTTTCTCCTTCAGTCCACGGCCACGCTAAAATAAAAATTGTTTACAAAATTAACATATAAAAAAATCACACAAAAGCTAAAAATGAGAATTATAAAATGCTACATCTATTCTATACTAATGAAAATAATACTCAAGTGGGAGACAGGTAATGGAGTTCTACTGGAAAACAACTGACACACTATCACTGTCGGATGCCTACATAAATTAATATAATATACACAACAAAACACAGAATATAATAATACAAAAGTCAATACACAGGACATAATTGAAATTTCGGACCAAAAGGCATTTTTCAAGATACGCAAATAACATACAAACATAAAAATACCACAAGTAGAAATGAATACACCACAACAAGCATGTCTATTCTAATGTATGGCTAAGAAACATGGACAATAACCAAACAGAAGACAGAATTGATGACTTTTAGATGTGGATGCATAGAAGGATAGGGAGAACATCATTGAAAGAGAAGAAAACTAAGAAAGAGTTATAGCAACACTTTGTATGAAAAAACAACTATTAAAGGCAATAAAGATCAAGCAAATAAAATATTTTAGACATATCAAAAGACATATGACACACTTTGAAGACCTTACTTGAAGGCAAAGTCGAGGGGAGGTGAGCAAGAGGTAGGCAGAGATAGAGGTGGGAGAGATTACAGTCTATCAGAGTGCATCACCAAAGACAAGAGACAGGATGTTGGAGGTCTATTACAGCCAACCTTCGTTGTGGAGATGGCACTTAATGATGATGATGAAATGTCTGTGAAATTTAATTCTGGACAATTGATTACTGATTATCATAACTGATGTCACGGAAATTTGAACTGATTCATTGTAGTTCAAGCTTCAATCAGTAAAAACTGCATGCATGCTAATGGTTTCAATTACTGATTACATACACTTACCATGTCTTTTAGATGCCTACACATTATATTTTTTTTTAAACTACTGCTCTCTGCACTACTATTCTATTATCTGTTATCATTCAAAAAGTTGCTATATTTCAATGTGACCTGTGTTAGCAAGGGAATAAAGTCTATCCGCTCGTTCATTCTATCAAACTTGTGAGTTTAGGACAGTAGAATCACATTTTTGCTTTGGATCTTGAAGTTTGAACAGAGTCAGATAACTGTATTAATGAACAAGGCCACTGAAAGCAATTTCAGAATTAAGAGTAACTGCTTCAGCTTCTATTTTTATATTGTAAACTGCTGTCCACACCTAAGGACATAACCAACAACAAACATCCACAAGTGACACATTCTTCATCATTCATTCATTCTCAAACTCATATGCAGATTAGCAGGATGTAATATAGCAAACGGAAAGTGTTGTTAGTTTACAGATAGGCTGCCATATCTACATCTTTCGGCCTAACACATTTTACTACTATGTGGATTCTGGGTCACTTTTTTCTTTTATAGACAACCCCAGACACCCTTAAAACCTCCTTAGTAACCTCTTTCAACATGCATTACAGGTTGCTGGCTATTCTATGCTCCTCTTTTGGGTTCCAACAAATGTGACAGTTATTATCAAATAATATCAAGCTTTTTAATTTCATCTCCACTATTTAACCTTTACTACTAGTCTGAAAATTCCACCACAGTCAAGGTATTTTGAGCTGATAAAAATAGTCTGTAACTCCATCCGTTGCTATGCACCTCTTTCAACAAGGAATTAAACGAGTGTAAACTAACGTCATACATCTAGACAATGGAACTGAAAGTAGATTTTTTACTTCCATTTTTGTTTTGTGATGACGTCCGATACAATTATTGCAATCTGTCAAAATCTTTCAGAATGACAGCCATTTTTGAGGAATATATTTTTCTATTCCGATGCAGAATTTCTTGGTTTCAAGGATGAAGATAGAGTTTTCTAGCCTCCGATAGCTTACGATGTGGGGCAGCAGATTTTTGCTAAGTGTGTGCGTAAAAAAATGTATCGTGAATATAGTTGAATATCGCCCATTCAGATTAATCATCCATGACATAATTTTCAAAGGTTGTAGGAACATTAGGCCTAGTGGATAAAGAGAGATCGATGTGTATCGTTTGCTATCACAGACCATATTATATTAGCACATTAGTTTGGTAATCTTCTTCAGAGTTCATTCCCAAACTTCTGCAGGATGTCTTTGTAGCAGGACAATGAGCCTACTAGATTGCCAGTAGAATGTAGTCCAGAGAATGGAAATGCGCTGTGTCACCATTTTATTTGCACCAATGGCCAGACACATCCATCTTCGGTGGGGATTGGTAATGAAATGGCAGTAATATAGTACAGACAGTTTCATTAAGCAGCATTCCTGTGAGTAAACTGTAGTTTACAGAACCGTTAGGTCTAGCTGGTGACATGAGTTAGATTGTAAGATCAAAGTGTTTTCACTGACGATGTTATATAAAAACATTAGTTTTGTTATGAAAAAAAAACATCACAGATATATTATAGGCCTAGGAGTATAGCTGTATTTTACCCTGGCTTGAATATATCAGACAAGAATAGGCAAGCCACATGTTTTTTCTGTGGGTATTTATTTTTTTATCTGCACCAATTTCTCAGATATCACTACATTCAGTAACCGTTTCTTTATTTCCACACATACAAATTATATTTAAAAAACTTCGAAAACATAAAAGTTATTGTATTTTCCTAATACTCTCCCTAAATAACACATAATGGCAAAAAATAATGCAGTGTCTGCAGAGTTCTAATGTTTAAGAAACTAAAAATACATGTAATCAGTTCTAGGCTAACCAATTCCATCTGCATTCCAGTATATACTGCATGCTTTCAGTTATTAGAGTTGCTGCGAGGATTTGTGTGATAAAGGCAGTAAAGGTCAAATGCCCTTGCTGTCGCCATATCATGTACAGGGTGGGTAATAAAAATTTACCCTCCGACAATAAAAACTCAGGTCTTACTGGGAGTTGAAACATGTACCTCACCATCATAAGACCAACTGGGAGTTGAAACATGGACCTCACTATCGTAAGACCAACATTCTTACCTCTTAGCCATGCGCCACACTATTTACATAGTGTGTATACTAGTCTAAATTTTCATAGATACTATTCACAGACCCCCATTATACCCAATTCTAATTCAGTTTTCCCTTACAACACACAAAATAGTATACGGTTAGGAGCCGATATCATTGCACTCTGAGCAAATCCATAGTTGCTGTCTCCCTCTGTAGCAGAGTATATTCTTCAAGAATGCATAAAATATGAAATGCTGAGGCAAACACACTTGTACAGAGAAACTGGTAAAGTGGAAGGAAAATTTTACAGACTTCTAAACACATTCCAAGCGAATGAAAGAAGTCTTCCCCAGCATATGACAAAGGGTAAATATGCTGATGGCCCCTGTGGTCCACTGGTTAAATAATTCTTCTCATTCCCCTCTAGTTCTACTAGCAAGCTTAATACGAAATCTCACCATAAATGTATCATCAATAGGTACCCACATCAAGCAGTTTCAACATATCACTCTTATCCATTATAAACTTCCCATCTATTGATGCCTTAGATGCAAGTAAAATTTCTATAACTAAGCAGTAATATTCTGCAATATATAACATGGCCAGTTACAAAAAAAAGTATGACTAATGGTGGGATTACCTTGAAAGATGATGCAGAGGCCTGTGAAAGACTAGTACCAGAAGTTAAAGACAGCATTGAACCATGACGACGCAAGTTATTCTCACTTCCATAACTGGAGTCAGCCTGCTGAAATTTAACAATTTTCATGAGTTCTAGAAACACAAACAAATATGATTATTATTATCATTAAATAATGCATTAGAAATACAAAAAAGAAGTAATATTTTGGACACCTGAAGAGAGGAACATTGTTGACAACATGCACAATTTCTTGACAGGAAAAGGCATAGAGAAGAGTATAGATAGTCCTGAAGTAGCATGAAACTGATAGCTAATACTGGTGACAGGTAGTTGTAGAAGTCCCATGATCATCTGAAAATGTTTGCAATTATTCTGGTTTTGCTTTAAATATTGCCAATTTGCTATAGAATCCCATTGTAAAAATAATATTAATGTATCTCTTTTCACTCCTGTGTAGATTATATTATGCCCTGTAAAAGTTTGCCCAAGATATGAAGCCAATTCAGATTAATTTTCTTAAAATATATTTGAGTGTACTGTTGGTTGTGCTATATTCTGAGGCATAGAAATGCAAAATGTTCTGGTCTGTTCATAATTTCTTCTTCTGCGATCAGTTTCCTATGCTCATAAGTCTATACAGAAAGGTGCGCAGCCGACATGAATTCAGTCGTCAGCAGGAGGTCCTCACGGTTGCCCCACAGCTTTACCTTCAGATCTGTTTCTTGGGGTCATATTTTAGTTCACACATCAACAAAAAGTGGGCATGTCTGCAGAATGTGTTTTGTAGTATAAGGACCCTTTTGACATGGGCATTGGTCAACCTTCATTTTGTGGAGATGTGCATGTAGTCTGCAGTGTCCTGTGTAAAATTGTTGCCTGTTCTCAGACTCCATGTATGTTTGTATTTTCTTTTGATGAGAGTTTTTACTTCAGTCAGTGATATTTTGTGCTAGAATTGTTCCTTTTTGCACCAGCTTTTGCAAATGTCAGCTGCTTCATTACCTGCAATTCCACAGTGTGCAAGGATCCACTGCAGCACAACTTTATTGTTAGCAGACAATTTAAAAGTTCTACAGTTGTTTTTGTTAGTAGCCTTTGCTGTTCTAAGATTGCTTGTACCTTTGCTCTGTAGTTTGTTGATAATTTGCCAGTAGTGATGAGAGTTCTAGTTTTGGGACGTTTGGTATGAGTATTCCTTTCTTTCTTTACTGTATTCCCAGCTCTTCCTTTCTTTACTGCATCCTCTGATGATCCATCTGTGAAGACATGAATCCACTGTGAGTTGGGTGTCTAGGTGGTCAAATGTTTTTACCTTGAGGGCAGTAAGGGTGTCCATAGTTTTGCTCTCAATGTCTGGGATTGTAAGTTTTTCAGTATACATGGGTGAGGTGTTTGCGATGTTGTGATATGCTTCTAGCTGTTTTCATTCATCCGGATTGTTGCTGGTTACTACTTCGTGGGCTTTCTTCATAAGTTTTTTTATAAGTGATTTAAATTTGGTCTTTTCAGTCGGTTGTTTTGTTAGTTCATTTGTTTTCTCATGCATAGGGTGATGTTTCAGACATCTAAATTTTTCAGTCATTATTGTGATTTATTTTCGTTCCTGCTGTCTGTTAGACTTTGTAATGTTGCTGTTGCTTTCATTGACATTATAGGTGTGCTCCTTAGCCCTGTTATAATTCGGAGACCTGCATTTTGAATTTTGTCCAGCTTCTGAAGATTGGTATTTGCTGCTGTTGCATATGTGCTCAATCCATATTCCAGAGTTGGAACGAATATGACCCACATAGACTTGTTTTATGGTTTTTATGTCAGCTCCCCAAACTGTCCCAGACAGGATTTTCTTTCTGCCTCTTCAATGTGTCATTCCCATGTAAGTCTCTTGTCAAATTTTAGTGCCAGGTAGACTGGGTTGTTAATAATTTGATAGTCATCTTATGTTGGTGCTTGAGGCCATCTGATTCATTTGTTCTTTTCTTATAGTAAGTGATTGATTCATATGCGCATGGTCACTGGCAGTACCCTTGACACTAATGTAAATAGGATTAACAGACCTATATGTGAAAAGTGAACCCCAATATTTATGTCAGCCTAAAACTCTCTCTTGCAGCTTCCAGATGCTGTAGTACTCCCACTAAGAACAATGGTAGACTGTTATAGAACATCATATACACTATAAATTCACATTTGATTTATTTTAAACATTCTAATTAAGATAGTAATCCTTAGAGCCATACTTTTTTTTTCTTTGAATGGGATAAATTGTTCAAAATGTATTGATATCTAAATGGTTTGTTTCACCAATGGCAAATTTTTCATCACTACTAACATTTAATAAAGTAATAAATAACGTGGACATCCATCACAGGCGATGATTGCAACAGCTTCAGGCTTATGTTATTGCCTCTCTCTTGTGTGTGTGGAGATGACTGAAAAGTTCAATTCTGGAATAGAACCCCCTGCCACATTTGGAATATGTATAATCAGGATTGGGTATATGTGTGTTTGTTGTCTTTTCTGACAGCACGTTTTCTCTGTGCATCTGTTAATATGGCAGAGGGAATATGCAGTGGATTATAACTGGGTATATATATATGCCCTCTTAATCAACAGAAACATAACAATTAAAGTTGTGAAGAATACTGCTTTCAGCATCACACTATCAATTCATTCATTACCTTGTGAAGTTCAATAGCCTCAATCCATGTCTGTCTCTCTTCTGGTGTAGAGGCTCTGAGGTACCAAACACTGTCATTCACACTCACATCAAAGCGGCACTCATCAAACTGGTGAGGCTTTAATCAATGCATAACAGCAATAAAACAATTGTTATTGTTCAAAAATTACTTACTATAGCCTAACAATGTAATACATATATTTTTTTTAAAATTATCTTGCTTGGAATGTGCAAACTCCCACTGTATGTGGTTGCCATGTTTTGATCCCTAGATCAAGTGGGATATATTATATCCCAAATGTCTCCCTTGTCAATGGTTTCAGGAAAAGGGTACTAGATGAGGTGGCTGGCCACATCATCCCGGAGTATGATAATAATATATGTTGCACTGTCCTGAACACCATCACAATAATAATTTAATTCATCATTTTTTTTAACCTCCTTTATATGAGTATTGAAATAAGGCACCTTCTGCGGGTCTGTGCTTAACTTTCTTGGACCAAGCTAAATTGGGTCATTATCAAGCCGGTATATTGTTCTCAGCAAGGACCATGCTGAATTGCTGTTTATGTGAATATTTGATCAGTATCTTTTTTTTCTTTGTGTGATACGCATGCTAATATTCCCACACCATTCCTATGTTGTCTCCACCTGAGTATATTATTCTAAAATCTTTTGATATTATGCTACCTGCTCCCAGCCATCTCATATAAACCTAGTTTGCTGATATTCATTCTACTCATTTCCTGTATTATATTCTTTAATTTCCCTAAGTCTATCAGTGTCTGAATGTTCCAGGTTGCAATCTTGATGGATTTGTGCTTGCTTATGGAAGGGGAGAAGAGACAGGGGACGACAAAGAGAGAAGTTGGACTAGTATTATGGCACAGGAGAAGGTCACCAACCAAGCTTATTGATAGCACAAGAGACAAGAGTCGTGCAAAAACATGATCGCCTGAGCCACTCAGCATGTCACTTGATTGATAGATATGCCTACTGGTATAGACTTTCATAAATCTCTACAACTATTTGGTGTTTACTTTTAATTCCATTGCTAACATTTTACCATACAATGATGATAAACTGTCCAGCTTTTTCACTGTGCCTTTCTTTTCAGTAATTAGTTATGTTGTCTTTAAAGGCTACATCCTATCTTCATAATATGAACCACAAAAATGTATGACTACCACTTCATATGTTTCCTTTTTTTTTGACTTCTCTCAGAACAAGTATATTAATCTTTTAGCTGCCCATGAGATACACATAGGATTATTCTGTGAAACAACTTTGTAGTCTTTGGTCTTTCATGTCTGTTTGTTTATTATCACTTCCATGTCAGGATTGAATCTATATAACAGTGTAGATATCTTCTCTTTTCTCAATTTATGATTCTATTGCACAATGTCGCTCATTGCTTTACTTGTTGTCTTCTTTCATTCACTTAGAATGTGCCAAAATCTGTAGTTTTTCTCTTATATAAACGTGACCATGTTTTGTAGTTCATAAAAGGGTATGCAAAGTTTTGTTTTCAGTGTTGTCTTCTGGGACAATGTGTCTACCTTGGCATTTCCTATTCTGGACACTCTTGGCATATGTCCTCTGCAGTCTGAGATGACATGCATAGTAGCTGCAATATTTCACTATGTATACTTGTGACTGCTGAGAAGATTGTGTTCCATTCTGAGTCGCAGCATTACAACCCTCTCTGGTCTGTTCATAATTCTAGCTAAGTCATTCTGTACTGACCACTTAGCAGCATCCACAGCACTGGCAGTCCTCTGAACTGGAGTCTGAACTACCCGCTCTACAGGAGCACCATAGAATGTGAACCAACACCAGCACTCTGGATATCAACAGCTTTCTGGTTATCATCTTGGTTGACTAATATTTTGCATAATAATTATGACGGAATTTCTCCGCTGGTACTCTGATAGCATCAGTAATACTGGGCACTATATTATATATCATTCCCCAGCATGTTCTGTGTACACGCATCAGACAACCACCTCTGAACACCTCCTTCATCTCAGTCTGAATATGAATTTACAATCTATGCCCCTCTCCCCAATGGATACATTCCAGAACACATCCTAGGAAACTAATATCCAGGCAAGTTTGGAATCTGTCCACAAACCAATCTAATCCAGTGGATAAAGCAACTTCTTTTAAGACAATTGTTAGATTTTGAAATCCATCCTGCTTTGGCATACAGTGAACCTTTTTCACTTATGTTAGCATCTCTGTTTCCCATGCACTCTACTTATATCCCCACCATTGTAATGACCCTAATACTCCCATCATTACTCCACGTGTCTGGCCATGCACCCTATCTAGCTCGTGGGATGTACCGTTTGATGCTGAAAAACATGCAGATGGCCAATTCCACTAGGTACTTTCTCATTTGCAGGGTTCCTCCCAGCTTTCCCAAGGTGGCCAACCATAACCCATGTTGTTTCCATGTAAATGTGTCTCTCATCTTCAGGAATGTTTTTATCTTACTAATTTTATTTATCACTGTTAACTATCATCTGATGTTATCTGGGTAATAAAGAAATTTAATAGATTTGCCAGGTGCTTGCTTTAATGGTACTTCACAGGGTATATAACCATAACACATAAGGAAAATAATTATGGAGAAAAAGAGTTAGGCCTAAACATACTCTCATGTTGTTTTCTCAATGGGCATGCTAAGAAAGATCATAATTGAGAGGCATGCATGTTGTGGTTGCAGGTGAGATTATGTTCTAAACTGATAAGCATTAGTGCCATTAGAATTTGCTTGGACAAACTGATGTCCGAGGATAATAATGCACAGACAGGCTTGCTGGTACAGTGATCATGGGAACCGGCCAAGCAATGAACAGATCTGATGTTCTGAACTCCACATAGAAAATTCAAAATGCTACTATCTATGCAAATTGAGTGAATGACTGATGAAACAAATGCTTGTGAATCTGCAACAGACTATTATAAAAGCAACAGTGCCTAGACCCTTAAGTACCAATAGGGCCTGAGGCCCTACTATTAGTTAGCATTACTATAAATATTATATAGTATTAGGGCCTACTATAAGCTATAGTTAATAGGTCTATAGGCCTAATGAAATTTAAAATGAATGAGATAAGCCATTTTAAGTCAAGAGTAAGAATTAATTTTAATTTTGCAAGTTAACTAAGAGGCCTACTGCGTACCTATCAGTAACACCTAGCTGTTAGTCTAGTTATGTTAAGTATAACGAGGCTAATAACTTTATTGGTGCAAGTTGCCTTTTTTCTTTGTTGTGACCTTTGTGCTCTAGTTTCGAGGTATTACCTAACCTTTGTTGTGTGATTTGGCAAGCTTATGTACTTAAAGTATGGTTAGGATTAGAAATTTTTGAAATAATATTTCTAATGTGTGCGCACACCTCGCTCTGTGTGTAGTGCGCAGAAATAATGAGCTCTCAGTACAAATCATAGGAATTTTTGTTTAAATATGTAAATTGGAAAAGAAACAGATTATGCATAAGTTCGTCTGTGTCTAGAGTTGATTGTTGGGATGTGACGTCACGGCTGCCATTAATTTCATTGGTGTTACACAGAAATCTGTGACGCCGACTAGTTAAAAATGTAAACAGTGTTCTATTTATTATAATTCATAATGGCGCATCTGCCATTTCATCCACCATTGGCATTGTGACTTCGCAGTGTTAGATGTCATGTGACGTATTCCTTCCAGAATGTTTTCCCAATGAACTCTCTGTCTTGGGCGATGTGGCTTGCATTTTCTAGCGATGTATTCATGTTATCTTTAATGTCATCAGTCCATCGTCTTCTTGGTCTGCCCTTTCTCCTCTTCCCAGGTATTCTTCCCCCCATTATTTGTCTTTCTAAACAGTTGTGTCTCTTTATATGACCAAACAGGCGTAATTTAAATTTCCAATAATCTTAGATAAGTTGCATAAAATTATAGATTTTAGTAAATGGGGGTTAAATAGATTAGAATTAGTTTATAGATTTTTTTCTGGAGGGGGGAGAAGCTTTAGAGTCAGTGTTTAGAATTAATAATTAATTCTCTGTTAAACTACGGAATAAGTCTTCACTGTGCTATAAATAGCACACATTGTTTACATTTTTAAAGTACCAGACGTCATGGATGTCCGTGTAACACCAATGAAATTATCTAAAGTAATGGATGCCATGACGTCACATTTCCAGACACAAACAACATCAAACACACTTATAATTATAATAAATAGAAGGTGGTACTGCTAGTAGAAAATAATGGAAAATAATACTCACGTGGAAGACAGGTAATGAAGTCCTACTGAATGACGACTAAAACACTACACACTATTACTAATGGATGTAAATTTGGTACATATAACAAAACAAAACACAGAATATAATCTACAAATGACAATACACAGGACAAAGTCGACTTTTCGGACCAATAGGCCTTTTTCAAGATACGGACATAACATACAAACATAAAAAAACCACAAGTAGAAATGAATGCATATCCGAGTGAAATGTGGTAGTAAGATAGATGATCTACTGCGAGGATCAACTCTTCACTGTGACCTTTGTTCTAGTTTCAAGGTATAACCTAACCATTCCAGTGTGATTGCAGAAGTTGTAATTAAAATTAAAGTATGTTATTTAATGGGAATATTAATTTGGCATTAGCATTTAGATTAGGGATGGGGTACGGGTTAGGATCAGTTATTAATTAAAATATGAATTAGTTATAAAAGTTATAATTAAAAATGTGGTTGATATCGTTTGCATCGGGAGATGTGACATCACGGCAGCCATTAATTTTATACGGCATCCATCAATTTCATTGGTGTTGAATGGAAATCCATGACGTCTTTTAGTTAAAAATGTAAACATTGTGTGCTATTTATAGCACAGTGAAAAGTTGATCCTTAGATTTACTGAAATTAATATGCCTTTTCTGAATTTCAATTAATATACCTTAATTTTAAATACAAACTGTAATAAACTCTACTAATCATGCTGCAAAGGTTAGGTCATACCTCGAAACTAGAACAAAGGTCACAGTGAAGACTTATACCGTAGCTGCGCCTAATTCTCTAACTATGGTGACGTTAATGTAAAAAGTGTGCTATTTATAGCACAATGGTGGACAAAACAGCATTTTAATAGCACCCTGCACAGTCACGAAGAATCAAAAAGCAACTTTTTCTTTTAACATTAACAACTTTATTTATTATTTATTATAACAATTCGATATAGAAAGCTACTTACTGTAACATTTGCTTTCAAAAGAGATACAGCACCTCTGCAACCAAATGCTATTTCATCTTCTGACTTATAATAACTGATGGTATTATCTTTCAAAACAATATATCGGTCCTGCCATCCGTGAAGATAATTCGTCCATTTACACAAAGTTCCGGAAAGCTCGGGCAGTGGTTCATCTTCGAAATCATCCTCATCGTCAGTTAAACTTAAAACATTGCCACCGTCCATCATTCTTGCAATATTTTGTATTAATTATCTAAACGCAACCTTTACAACAATCACATACAGAAAACTGTAGAACAACCTCATACACAAACAAATCCTAAATCCCGTGACACTGACTTGATTTGTTTAGTTATCTACGCCATCTTGAAACGGAAACGAGGCTACTTCCGCGTATTATCAGATCAAAACGCTGGCGGAGAAGACTGTTCTGAAGCGTGACCGTCGGTAATAAAGACCCGTGCGAAGGTAGTGTTTCCGGTAAGTGACGTCACGAAAGAAGGCTATCGTATACATGTGAATTCATGTCTCTTACATATAACAGAGTTATTACAATAATAATTAATTACAATAAAATGCAGCACGTAGAAACTACTTAAACGTAACTGTGTCCTTTATTATAAGCCAAAATGAATGATCCACATACGAATTCACAACTCTATATATAAAGCTATCTATATAATCAGAATTTTTATTTTAACGCACGTCCACACAGTGTAAAACTACTTTGTGTAGTCCTACGTGTACTGTGACTTTTATTATATGGAATAAATTAAGTATTCACGAATATGTTTACTTAATAATTAGAACATGGGCGTACTTTGGGGGGGGGGGGGTAGTGCTGTCACATCAAGGCTTGAGGGGAATCAAAATGCCCCTCAAAAAAAATTGATATGGTGTTTAAGTGCCTGTTTTTGTCATACCAAAGTTGATGCCCCGCACCCGTTAAACAATTTATTTGGCGATTATGTAATAACATATTTTTTGGCACATTATTATTGAGAGTCTCCACCCTTTCCTGACATAAACACGATATTTTGAAAATCCATATATACCATCTAAATTTTCTCAGATCTCCGCAGAGGTAGAATCCAGTTCTACTTATAAAGCTAATTTAGAAGAAGGCACTCTGGATGTGACCGATATAGGGCAGTGGCCATAGGTTGTTTCGGACAACGTTAGGATGCACCTAATTGTGAGTGGTTAGGATCAACTCCAGAACATAAACCACCTGTTCGATGAGGTTGCAACTACAGTCAGAGAAAAGAGGAAGCTGACCAAAGCCTGGTTCTTGAAGAAAATGCCGAATAGCGAAAAAGTACGCCGAATATGGATGTATTATTCTCCAACAAAAAGTTCCTTGTTCTGTTTCTGTTGTCGCTTGTTCCCGACCCTGAACCTGTATTGTTCCAGAAGAAAGTTTCAACAACTGGAGGAAACTCTCACCCCGAGTAACAGACCACGAGTCCAGCCCATCACATCAACAATCGCTGATGAATTGGAAGGGGCTTGAACTTCGGCATCGTACTGGTTACACTCTCGGCAGTACGACTCAAGTACACATTCAGAAAGAGCAAGTAAAATGGAGAGAAATTTGTAAACGAATACTCGACATTATTAGTTTCTTGGGCAAACAAAACTTGGCTCTACGAGGTCATTAGGAGTGTGACTCATTCGAATCGACGCAGAAAAAGGCAATTTCCTTGAGCTTGTAAAGCTTTTGTCGAAGTATGATTCCGTTCTCAAAGAACACATTGTTCGGATCGAAATTGAAGGTACTCCACAGCCATTTTTCTTGCCCCCGAATGTTCAAAACGAATTCATCAATTTATTAAGTGAAAAAGTTCGACGTCGTATTATCCAGCTGGTAAAAGAGAACAAATATGTTGCCATAATATTTGATAACACACGCGATGTGTCTCACATGGATCAAACTTCGCAAGTGTTTCGTTATGTTGTGATGGAAGGCCATCGTGTGTCCATTGAAGTCTTTTATCGACTTTATTGACACAGAAAAGAAAAATGCAGACGAGATTGCAAGAATGATTTTGAAGAAGCTAGAGACGGACGGTGTCGACATCATGGACTGCAACGGTCAAGGGTACGATAACCCTGCTGTGGTGAAAGGGGAGCATTCGGGAGTTCAGAAACGGATTTGCGATGTAAATCCAAAAGCCCAGTATATTGCCTGTTCGAACCATAGTTTAAACCTAGCTGAAGTCCATGCGGCACAAGAGGAAGTAAATTCTGTGACCCTCTTCGGCACGCTTGATCGTCTGCACACCATCTTTCCCAATTTCACTCACCGTTGGGACGTGCTGACCAAAACCATTGGAACGAGTCTCAAACTATTAGCCGAAACCCGCTGGAGCGCCAGAGGCGAAACGGTCTAACTGGTTAAAAGCCACTTTCTGAAGTTTCTGGAAACACTTGACCTTTTAACTGAGAGAACCGAAAATTTGGAAACGATATCCATGACTGACAGCTTGCTGGTGGCGATGCAATTATTCACGTTCTTGACGTATCTAGAGTTATGGGTTTCCAGTTTTAATGGAAATAAACGACGCGCAGACATATATGCAGAAGAAGGGCTTGAGCGTTCGGGATTATGCAGCAAAATTGAAAGCTTTGAGTGAATTCCTCACGACTTCGAGGGGAAACAGTAGCCGATGCGAATTTAAGCTATGTGCAGTCGGTGTGTTCTGAACTTGGAATCCCTACGGAGCCACTGCGGCGGATACATCGTAAAAAGAAGATGACTGGAGAAGAAGCCGCCGATTCCGGGTTAAACTACAGAAATGAACTTTGGTTGGAAATATGCACTTCCATGGATAGAGTGAATCAGGAGATTCCAACAAGATTTGAACAGCTGAATGAGGTTGCTGACAAGTTTGACTTTCTTTCTCCAAAACAAATGTTAGACGATCGAATAGACATTGATATTCACAACGTTCCTGCTGATGATATCGACAAGGATGAATTTTTACTCAAGAGAAAGCGACTAATGAATTTCGTCGCAGCATCTTCGGCCTTGAACTTGAAGAACCAAGGCCTTTGGAATTACTTGCCTTCATTCAGAAACATCAGCTTTTCGATTAAGTACCCAACATTGTCATCTTGAGAGCCGCGTAGCGCAGTGGTTAGCGCACTGGTTTCGCATATGAGTGGTCCTGGGTTCATTCCCCAGTTGAGGCAGAAATGTTTTTCAGATCACAACGGCTCCCAGGTTGAGCCAGCCGTAAATGGGTACCGGATGAATCCGGGAAGTAAAGTCTGCGAGGGAGAGGAGATGGCTACCGCCCTCATTTGCAGAGTCTCTGAAATGTGAGATCGCTAACATCTCACACCCCTACGGCATTAATAATTGCTATGGGTTACTTTACTTTATTTTTACTTATTGTCATCTTACTGCGTGTGTTCCTAACTCTGGGAGTTAGTATAGCTACATGTGAAAGGAGTTTCTGCAAACTAAAATTAATTTTAAAATTAATTTAAAAAAAACTATATCAGATCAACTATGAACAACTTGAGATTGAACAACCTAGCAATTATGTCAATCGAACAAGAGCTGGTCAATGATGTGAGCTTCTACACAGTCATTAATGATTTCGCTAGTGAAAAAGCTCGTAAAGTAAATTTGAAATTTGAATTTTAAAATTTATTCCTATCTTTGTTAAATGTGGATAAAAACGATAACATCTGACGACGAAAGGGTCAACATTGAACAGCAAGAGCGTTTTGATAAGGTACTAGAACGGTACTCTGTTATATGCGTCCTCCAAGTCAATCGCGACAGCACACGTTTCCAGACCTGAATGAAAGTCCTCGAATACGTCGTAGGCAAAAACAGAGGCGTTGCGCCATGTTTCTTTCTCCACGAGAGGAAGGTGGCCCTCAGGTGCGGATGCTGGACATCTAAACCCATAACAATACGCCCAGGCCTTCCACAGGGATCTCCCCTCTCACCCGTATTATTCAATGTCTACACCGTGGCAATAACACAGCAGCAGCTCTGTAAGAGTTAGACGGAAGAGGTAGAACACTGTCCTTTGCGGATGACATCCTGATATACAGACAGGGAAGGGATAGAACAGAAACTGTCGAATCACTGCAAAATGAGCTAGAATGTATCGCCTCCTGGTCTGATGATTCAGGGGCACTGATCAACCAAGAGAAGGCTGCGGTGACATGGTTCTCTCTTAACAATCACATCGTAAAGTCTACGACACCTACGGTAGAGATGAGAGGGTATGATGTAATTAGGACATCATCCTTACAATACCTGGGCGTGCGATTTGATCGTAGTCTGTATTTCCGGGAACACATTGATCATGTTATCGCAAAGGCCCGTAAAGGAGTTTTAGCTCTGAGAGTGATGGCAGCTGCTGACACTAAACAACCCCAGCTCGTAATCTTATATGAGGCTCTTGTCCTCCCTGTCATTGAATATGCAGGCGCCATTATCACCGCCAGTCACACACAGATTGAGAGGCTGGAAAGAATTCAAAAGGAAGCGATGCGGATCATCATTGGTTGCACAGGGGACACACCCAGTGCGGCTATGAGATTTCTCCTTGATTTTCCGAGCATATATCATAGAATTTATATGTGGCGTGCCCGCGCATACCTCAGAGTGAGTTCTGACATAGACTACCCACTACACAACGAGCTCCCACGTGTGAAGGGAAGCGGGCTCAAGAGAGGCAAATCGTGGATGGGTCGGGCCGAGGATACCGTTAAACATATCTGTGCCCAAGAAGACATAACACCTGGCGAGGAATGGATACCTATTCTTACGGTCCTTCAAGAGGCAGTCAAGACCGTCATTACACTCAATAGAGAGTACAGGGAACTCAGCCCCGTTAGCGTGGTCAAGGCACTAATCTACGAGAATACCGATGACATAGATGTTGTGATCTACATGGATGGGTCGGTCATCCGTCACCATCGGTGACGGATGCGCATGGGCCTTTACTGCCAGATCAAAAGGAAGAACAGTACATGAAGCCAGTGGTGCCTTTACCGCAACAACAAGCAGCCTAACAATGGAAGTATTCGCAGTAACGCAGGCACTTAACTGGCTGGAATCGCAAGCCTATTCCCATGTGTGCATACTAAGTGACTCTTTCAATATGATTCAGAAAGTCAAAACAGGTGATGTACGTAGGGAATGGGCGGAGTCCTTTGAGAGAGCAGAAAAGCGGGCATCACTACGAAGACTCACGCTTAATTTTGTCCCCGGACACTGGGTCGTGGAGGGAAACGAGCGAGCCGACCAATTAGCTAGCCTCGCCACCACAACAGACGGTCAGCTTATGGACCGAGCAGACATACTCATTGCTCTTCGTGAATCCTCACGATCAGAGGATTTTGAGACGAATGAGCATGAGTCAATATCGAGAATGCGCGAACTGGGAGTGAGGATGGGTGCGGCCCGTAGAGAACCTCTGACAAAGATTTTCCATTGCATGACACACCGATGTTAGCGCAAAGAGAGAGCATATATACTATCGTTCTATGCACGCATAGCTGGTGAATTGAGAATGGTTAAGGGAAACGTTTTGATATTTCTCGGTGAGTGCCTGTGGCAATATAGACATTACTGTATATGCTGAATACGATACGATTGTTGAATGTAGAAACTGCTATAGACGATGCATCTATGAGACGACTGGGAGAATGGTGGAATTCAGTGCGGCACGAGTAGGACTCAATTAGCGAGCCAAGGAACCAACATTGTGCATACACTTCTATATTTACTTAATGATACTGTGCACCTATGACTTTGCCCGGAGCGCAGTGACGTCATCTTATCAGCTGCAACCAATAATCGACCAGTGGATAAGCTAATTATTCCTTTTTAAAAATTTACTTAGAGGTAAATTGTATGGCCGAGAGATTATAGGATTTGTATCACAACAGTGAGGTCCAGAGTTATATTCTCGGTAATCGCCCGTGTGTTGCCGGGGCCCGAAAGGGGAGCAAAGAATAGCAAAACTGTTTACGTTCCACGCATGTCGTAAAAGGCGACTAAGTAGGTTATGGGATGGAGTTGGCTGTCCCATCCCATATAGGGTCAGTGACCCAAAGCCATGCTGAAGAAGGATGTGTAAGGCTGAAAGGCGCAGATATCGCAGCAATGCTGTAAACCAGGACACAACGCATTCCGTTCTCCGGACTACATCCTCCTAATCTACAGGAGTTTGAGAATGAACGCAGAAGAAGAAGAAGAATATTCTCGGTAATAACTGTTTCTTTTCTTATCATCATCAAGTGCCGTGCCGAATGGCGTTGGAGATCATATTTCTCCATGTATATCGATCTCTCATATATGTCATCATCTCTGTTGGTGTCATCAATCGAAGCCATTTAGTCAAGCTATCCAATATATTTTCTCTGGGTCTTCTTGATCTTTCCCCTTCTATCTTTCCTGTTGTCACTATATTCTCAATGCCTCCTCTTCTCATTACGTGCCCAATAAATGTTGTTTGTCTTTTTCGTATATTATCAATAATGCATCTTTTCACATCCATCCTTATACGACATTCTTCATTAGTAATCTTTGCTGTCCAAGGAATGCGTAACATTCTTCTTGTTTTGTAGGATATTTTTCATTTTATGTAATGCTATGGAATTTTATGGAGTTATCATTGTTTATGTCTTTTATTTTCTTATAGGAGGTTAAATTTTAAAAAGTCCACCATTTAGAAGTCCCGGCGACAGAAAGGACACTCGGCCGTAACCACACATCCACAATCAGTCTCCCAGCAACTTCCTAATAGGAAACATGCAGTATTGACAGAAAATCTAGAATTTATGCTTTTTGGGCAACTGTACAAACAGGCAGGACATATCCATGTATGTGGGATACCCATGTATATGTATGAGAAAGGTGGGGAAAATATTTTGAATATTTTGATTTCTTGAACATACCAGAAAATAGACACATATCACCATTCAAACCAAGAGGTGCAAACGAAGAAGAACCCGAGATCCTGGAAGAAGAAGTCATAAGATATCAAGAACAATCCAAAGAATAAGCGACGGGCATTGAAGGAATAACAACTGAAGCAATACAGGCCTGGGGAGAGACTGAAGTAACATTGTTACTTCATATCTTTAGAAAGGATTGGAAAGAAAGGAATGTGCCAATAGATTGGCAAAAAGCCATCATAGTACAAATATGGAAGAAAAAGGAAGCAAACAGGATTTTGGCACCTACATAGGTATCTCCGCGCTTAGCCATGCCGATACAATGTTCGCTAAGATTCTTGCAAAAAAAAAAGGATAAGTCCTATTGTGGATCCAGTGATTAGTCCGGAGAGGTTCGGGTTTAGAAACTAAGAAGGTGGACAAATGCAATATTTTCTCTACGACAAATTGATGAACAGACAATAGACTACAAAATTCGAATGAATATTTCTTTTATAGATTAAGAAAAAGCTATTTACCGAATAAATAGAGAAGTACCCTGTAGTATTCTTGAAAATGATGGAATAAAAGGACCATTATTAGACTGCGTAAGAGACATATACAAAGATACTGAAAAAATGCTGTTACAACAAGTGGAGTACTTACAAAGTGGTTTTCAGTGACATTTGGAGTTAGACAGGGGATGTGTCTTGTCACCATTATTGTCTATTATTTATATGGTTTATATGGATAGTATTAGCAAAACAGTAAAAATAACACAAAACACTTACTATCAGAATAACATAACTGAACTACTCTTTGCTGACGATCAGTGCCTACAGGGATGTGCGGTAGATTTTCTCAGCGTGGCGCAAATCTTCGAAATGTCACTACCCCCCCCCCCCCCTAAATGGTTTTTCTTCGAAATGCCGCCCACCGACAATGTTTTTTTAGTGGTGACGCCTGATGCGGCCGTCTCTCTGCATCATAGCACAGAACGGCATTGAGTGTCCACTCCACAGTTCAAGTGAAGAGCTGCAAGATTACTTGACGAAAGCTGCCTGAATCACACATGAATCTCATTACATAAAAAACAGAAGCAACTTCTATAGGCTGAGAACCCAAATGCAATCAACATACAGATAAATGATTAATTGCTGAAACAACTGCATGAATTCAACTATTTTGGGGGCATTTTTTAAGACGACAGAAAATGGAAAGGTAGAAGGAGACAAAATTAAGAAAGCTAACTACGTAAATTATGAACTTATACAAATGTTGAAATACAAATATATCAAGATAGAAACCAAAAGGACAAGCATAAATTCAGTCTTCATACCAACATTGTGTTATCAGACACGGACACTAACTACAGAACAAGAGAGAAAGCTTAGTACGTGTGAAATGAGATGTTTTAGAAAAGCAGTAAACATGACAAGCAGAGATAATGTGAGGAATGCAGAGATTACAAGAACTGTTGGAGCAACGTCTGTGGTTAAATATATTGAAAAACAGAAACTTGAATAATTTATGACTCAAAACGAACCCATACTGGCCAGCGGCAAGATCATACAACATGAAAATGGAAACAGCAAGATGCAGAGGTAGACCAAGGAGAAGATGGATTGGCCTTACCAACATTTTTAGGCGTCACACAATATTACTGCATATTAAGCAGTGCCATTGTCCGAAAACAGACCGTCATTCAATCATGCGGCACCTTACAGAAAAAGCAGAGAAAAGACAATAACAAGATAAATAGATAGACATTTCTTTATCTTCTGATTTCGTTCTTAAATTCATGCTATTATTCAGAACATAATCTAGAAAACAGAATCCGTTGCATCGTTTTTTACAGCCTGACCGCGATGCATTTCATCTTTCAGCGTGATACAAACGACTTCAGCATGATAGTTCTTGTACTGCGACCATGACCAGTCTGGGTAGTCAACAAGAAGCAGATTATAACACTGTTCTATGACAATGTGGCGGTAAAAGGAAGACATAAATGAATAAGCCTACACGAATGTACTGATATGGCAAGACATGTAAACATACAATTCTATTCGCCATTCAAATTATTGTACAGCACATGTCTCCGATAATCATTTTCATAAAAGATGCAATGGTGGAGAATATTAAACGCAATCTAATCGGGGAAGATGACACTATGTGTTAAATACATTGATATAACATATATAAATGTATAAGAAGTTTATAGTTGTTGACACCGATATGTGTCCATGTCGACTGTTTCCAGAGAGCACAACATATTTTGCATATCTCAAATATATATATATATATATATATATATATATATATATATATATATATATATATATATATATATATATAGATTATGGGTTGAAAAGGCATCATCTTGTACATGCTATTTTAGGCTGATTAATCACTTACCACATAAGAAATTTACGTAGAACTATTACAAGAGAACGTTTCACCAACGGTATCAGAAACAGTGAAGATCTAAAGCAAATTGCAATGAAACGAGAGACATGGAAATCTATAACATCCGCCCTATGTGCCGTCTTTGGCCCTAGAGGAATATAATTAACTAACTAACTAATCACACACCCAAGGATGTGGATTAATTATGCAGCGAGCTAGCTTTTAGCTGGCTGCTAAATAATTGTTATCTTGATAAAAGGACAATCTATGGTGAATTGTATGATAACAAACTTGTTCTGTGTTTGTTTGAGAACCCCAGGAATTACGAGAAATCAGCTCTTACTTCCTATGCGCATTGTGGTGGTTTTTCTGAGCTTTCTTTCATACCCAGGAGACTTCAGCTTTCGACTTAGTGCAATGTCTATTGAAGGAGCCTTCTACATTCTATGATGTCAAACTTAGGACGTCTATAATTGTATAGATGACATGCTACAAAGTTTCTATAAGAGGGCCTCAGTATAACGACATGTCATCTACTAAGGTTTTCTATTGAATGGGTTGTTTGTCTAGTGGGCCATTGGTGAGACTCACAGACGCAACCGCATGCGTAAACTTACTTTTACAATTATGCGTAGATTGTAGTTCCCTATATGAAATTGTAAAAATTAATTTATGTTCAAGTATTATCATATTTATGAAACTATTCTAATTTTTATTTGCTGATAGATATATTTACTGTAGACCACACCATCGACAATATTTGCCGAAATATTGGAATGTGTTTCAGATTTACCAAAAATAGTTAAGACGTGTCTGTAAAGGAAGGTTTGGAAAATGCCTTAAAAAATTTTAACCAGATAGTTCTCGTCTCAAAACAAACATCTCTCTTTTCACTCGTTTGCAATCATTTCTACCATGTAAATCAATAGCATTTTGATACATCAATCTTTCATATGGTCCATATCAACAAAGACATTAAGTTTAGGGTTGACTATAATGTCAAACTTATTTAAGTAGATTTCCATAGACCAGCATAAGAGGGTATGTCCAAGAACATGAATAATTTCCTGCTCTGATGGCTTACATATGTTGTACTTGAATATATTACAGAATCATATGTCAATTTCATTGTTAGCATAATCTAATAATAGGAGGAATTTGTGCTTCCCTACCATCAAAATTCATAAGAGGCATGGGTTCGAGTTCACTCGTCGCTTGTTGGAGATAAGTTTCCTCGAAAATCAGAGATAGCACAACAGATTGGCAAAATGGAGGATGTGGTCACATAGTTTCACAAACTCTCTTGTGGTTAAAACAAGCACTCTGAACAAGACACTATGTTGCCAGGCCGGAGAATTTCGAGAAATCGCATCATTTATATAATGCATATGCTGAAGAATACACTAGTCTTTGTGCATTTCTCAGCTAGGCACTTGTGAACATCTATTATCTAGGTACTTGTGAACATCTATTATCTAGGCACTTGTGAACATCTATAAGCTAGGCACTTGTGAACATCTATAAGCTAGGCACTTGTGAACATCTATTATCTAGGCACTTGTGAACATCTATAAGCTAGGCACTTGTGAACATCTATTATCTAGGCACTTGTGAACATCTATTATCTAGGCACTTGTGAACATCTATTAGCTTGGCACTTGTGAACAAAACACCTTTTAGCTAAGCTGCTTTGGCAATGTCATGGTGCAATAGGGTGATACTGTATTAAACAAAAAAACAAAAACATTCCTATCTTGCCTCATGAAGCATACTACTTTTGACGCCACATAGATACAATTTCGATGAGCTTATTCAGTACAGCTGTGAAAAACTCGACCATTAATATGTGACTCACTTTCTGCACGAAATAATTTCGCTGGTAAATTCATTCTCTTCAAATATTTAATTTCTTTTTGACATTAGTCAAGTGTAAACAAAGCGTGTACATATTATAAACCATAAGTATTTTGTTCTTATGTCAGCAAGTAACTACGATAAAATAAAATACACGATGCCCATTTTTAAAAATGAACATTAGACTCAAATAGTGCAATTTAAAATAAATCTTTAATCTATTGATGCTGTCAGTGTGCTCTTTTTTTAAAGTTCAGTTGCATTTCCTTCTTTTGCCTGCAAGGAATAGATTCAGAATTATACAAAACAGATGAAGCATTTTGTAAAATTTCAACTTTGCGTGGAGAAAATTCAAATAAAATGTTTGATATGAAATTGATAATCTACTACCAAGTATCAAAAGAACAACATAAATGAAAATTGATAATAATTTTGCACGTAAATTGATATAATATATTGTAAAACAGTTTAACTGCTTTATAAAAATGCATCACTGTTGATGTCAAATTTTCCTGAACTGTCAAAAGTTTTCAGACCCCCCTCCCCCCCCCCAATTGAAACTATTAAATCGTTAATGTAATTTATAGATAGCCCTTTTCTTACCTGATTTTCTCTGTAGAGTTTCATTAGGTGTTATATATGCCAATTATTTATTTATAAACTATCTATTGTCATTTTCACTTGTGCCGTTAAGTGTCCTGGGGGGGGGGGGGGGATTCGGAGTTTAAAAAAAATTTGGCCACAAGAGTTGCATTGGTCATGGTAAGTACATGTCTATTTAGTGTTTCTTTGTTTGTCTCTGCCCATCTAGTTCTTGGTCTTACTCGTGCCTTGTAGCAAGGTCTTCTCCTGATATATACACGAAGAGCTGGTTGATTTATTTATAAAACTATACAAAATGGAGACTGAGAACCATTTGTCAAATAAACAAATGAAATTATGTTGGAATAGTTACAAAATCGAAGTTTCAACCTAAATGCTATATCCAGATAGTAAACACACACACATACACACACAGAAATATTAAAACTATACTGTGTTGTTAAAAGATTGTCAGAGTTTAATATAAGAAGATGAAGAACGGCTACAACAACATGAACATATATTTTCAACAGCTTATAATATGAAAATCGATACATATAAAACTGAAGTTATGAAGTTCAACCAATCATAATAGTCACTAAGTAGACATTCAGACAGCATATATATAAAAAATGTCACATAATTCAAATATCTAGGTTGTTTTTTGTTCGTGGACTGCACAATTGATATAGGAATAATATTAAAATGCTAAAAACCAAATGTGCCGACTTACCAATTATCAAAGTTATTCAAATATCACAAGATCAAAATCGAAGTTAAATGACAAACTATAAAGAATATTTTTTACTACCACCATGTTACCATTGACATATCTGGTTTCCATTAAAATATCATCAGAACATGTTCATCACATGTAAACTTTATGCATGAGAAAAACTGCTAGAATTACCAGAAGAAATAACATATACAATTTATGAATGGGCTCCAGTACAATTAGTGGTGAGTTGACAATTGGCTTTTGTACCATTACAGCTGGTCAGACGTATCAAATTTCGATTATTTGGGTACAAACAGAAATAGTTCAGGGAACTGCGCAGTAGAAATTAAGAAAAGGATGGAAATGGCGTTTTCAAAACTTGTCCAAATGAAACATCTCTAGCAAGGTATCAGCAGCAAAGTAAAACTGTGTATGATAAGAACATGCGTATTCCTTATGGAAATATACGGCTGTGAGGCTTGGACTCTAAACAAAACAGAACAGTAGCAATGAAAATTGCCGCCTTCGAATTGAGATGATACAGAAAAAAATCACGCATATACCATGGATAGCAACAAAAAAACAACATCAAATAAAGACGAACTACAATCATTAAACGTCGAAGAGGACTGGGTCCTAAATAATATCATAACAATAAAGCTGAACTTTTTTCTAAAAAGACATAACATCATGGACAGACTAATAGCACAAGGCAGAGTAAATCGCTGCAGAGGAAGAGGCCGCCCAAAACGACGATGGGAAAATGATATAGCTGACTGTTTAAATATGTCATAGGAGGAAGCAAGTCAACTCGCCCAAGATCGCAAGATGTTCAGAAGGCCCATAAAGAAGACTACGTTTTGGAAAGAATGTCGCACGATCATGATGAGAATTTATAGGCATAATACTACCATAGTTCGTCATTGTTTTCCGAAGAAAACTGATTAATTGATCAGCCCTAGAAAAACAATTTTACATGCCATTTAGAACGACAAAATACTAAACGTAAATATTTCACAGAAAATATGTTGAAATTTATCACAATTCATGAATAGAATATGCAACCAACGTTAGAATTATGTTGCCACAACCTCGCTGTTCTCAATCTCATCAGACTTCTCTCAACTTGGAAAACTATTTCTAATTAATAGACACAGTAAAGGTTGCAAATGAACTAAAACAAATCCAAGCTAATGCATTCTTCTATGCTGGTTAGAAGGTGATCAGTCGATTACATGATAAAGTTAATTAATTTTGTAAAAGCATATTGGGTACAGTACAAGTAGACACTACCACATTTTTAACGGAAGAATATTAAGCGGAACGAGCTTTTCCCGTAACTAGGGTACCAAGTGACATAAAACAAAAGAATACAAGGGACACAACCAGAAGTAATGGAACACTTTATTTTGAAAAGTAATCTTTCATAACAACGAGAATAGTGTCAAATGTGGTGTTTATTACTGTTAGCCTTGATGTCCACATAAATTCTGCATTATAGCTTTAAAGATGTAGAGATGTGCCACGGTGTTTCTTATATCTCCATTTCACGCTACCTCAAAGTCGCTCAATTTTAAGAGCGCCATTGATTTCACTGTCCATTCGTAACGCATAGATAAACAAAAGCCAGCCAATACTACTTCACGCTTAGGTATTACGCACTGAGAGCCCCCCACCCCCTTTTTCAGTAGTGTAGTGTGCCGAAGAAATGTATACTAAAGAATATTTCAACTTGTAGTATTGTACTGCTTTGTAGAAACGCAACCGATTTCTGCGCGTGGTATGGGATACTGATAGTGTCAATCGTCATGTATGTTAGCAGCAGCCATTGTAGCAATGAATATCAGTGAATTGTCAAGCGTAGTGACTAAAAATTGGGATTAAAAAACTAAACGATGTGGTGGCGTCTACATGTACTGTACTGCATATTGCATGCTTAAGAGATCTAATTTTATTGAAGATAAAAGTGCATTTAAGTTATTACATGTATCTCTATACTTTGTATACTTTATCTGTCTCGTCTCCATCATAGTCTGTTTGAACATCATCCCATTCTTTTATCACTTGAAGAGAGGTTTCTGATGCAGGCTTATTATGGACAGACCCTTTTAAACTTGGACGATCCAAATTTACAATAATGTTTGGGTTGTACTGGTTTACTAGCCTCCTGTTTTCCTGCAGCTCTGGTCCCCACTCTCTGGTAAGTGTTATTGTAGTCTTCCACCTCTGTTATACAGATAAAGACAATATAAATATAATACATGGCAGTGAAACCTAATGTTGTATTATTAACTAACAAAAATATTTAAAACACGTTGTGAACTAGGTAAAGTTTGTGCTGATTGAAATATATTCAGAAAGACTCGCAGATTTTGGATTGTAGTTCTACGCAGAAATGTGTACTACTTTATCTAACTCTTTCACTATATCCACACCGACATGACTTTTCTGTACGTAAACAAACTGTGGGGAAAAGTATCTGCGTTTATATTAGTACTTCCTCTTCAGTGTTTATTTACAAACTCCCACTGGTAGCAGGACAATGATCTTACCAGATTTCCAGCAGAATGTAGTCCAGAGATCGGAAATGCGCTGTTTCGCCGTTTACTTTGGGTCATTGCTCCGACACATCTGTTTTCAACGGAATTATGACTTCATTCGTTACATTTTGTATTATTGTCGTAATTTTCGTTTGTTATCTTTTATGTACTTAGAGTCACCTTGGTTATTTTTGTCATGCGATTTCTAGTATATAAATAGCGACCAACCAAAACACGACAATAATTTTAAAAAAATAACTAATGAAGTCTCTAATTAATTCTGTATGGCGGTCTTCTATCGTCAAGGGTATGTTTAAGAACCCATTCTTTTTAAATAATTCCATCAAAGGTAATTTCACAAAAAGACAAATTAGCAGATAATGGACAATCTACATTTCTGCATTTTAAAGGAGTTTGAACTTTTTTTCATGAATATTTTTAAAAATTTGTCCCTGAAAGATTTGGTGCGATCCGTACCTCTACTCTATTTATCTGTTACTACGTCGTGCTCTCTCTCTCTCTCTCTCTCTCTCTTTCTCTCTGCATCTACAGCTGTGCTGCATTTCTATGTTGATATAATTGTAGTTCTTTTTGGATGGTTTTTAATAGTGTTGCAATATTTCAAATCGGAGATGGATAATTCTTGCATAAAAATAACACCAGAGTCCCACCCGTACGTGTGCTTCTTTACTGATGCTTGAGAATTCTTGCACACAAATAACATAGCAGATCCTGGTCTATGCAGGTGTTACTAAGATTCGCTTGGAAAGCACAACATTATAACAGTGACCTGCAATGACTTCCTATTGAACTTCCCATTTTCATAAAACATCAATACCAAAATTGCTGAAAATCGATGTGCTCGACTGAAAATGATAAATATTGAACTTCGATATAAACTAACAAACAATATTGTTGATATATCATATCATATATTCAGAATATAGCGTTGTACTTAGACTCAAATAACTAAGAAGTGAAAGAGATTAAACTACAATTAATACAAAAGACGATGGATGCTGATGAGCAAGATTCGCATGTTAACACTACAAATAACCACCGTTTGGTGATGCATGTTAACACTACAAATAACCACCGTTTGGTGATGCATGATAACACTACAAATAACCACCGTTTGGTGCTGCATGTTAACACTACAAATAACCACCGTTTGGTGATGCATGATAACACTACAAATAACCACCGTTTGGTGCTGCATGTTAACACTACAAATAACCACCGTTTGGTGATACATGTTAACACTACAAATAACCACCGTTTGTTGATGCATGTTAAAACTACAAATAACAAAGGTTGGTGATAATAATAGGGAGACTCAGCAGCATATATTTTCAATACAGGTCTTGTATGTAACTTCTTGAAAGTGATCCATATACAAATCATTTCCCAGGCCCATATAACATTTCACACACACACAATGTTTTCAATGTTTCACTAACATGTAAAGTAAGATTAACTGTATTTATATATTGTATGTAATATTTCCATATAAAATTTATACTGTATCTTGTTGTCTCACTGTTTTTTTCTTTATTATGCAAGCGGTTAACTTCAATGTGTCCTAGAACATCAGCAAACTACTAGCTTTTTAACTATTTTAGCGCTTGCTCATGCCCCAAATACACACTCAATGGAAATAGCTGATCCAGATATTTCTCACGCTCTCACTAATTCCTACACATCAAAGAACAATATATATTCTATTCAACTGTGTTTTATATTTTCTGTGTGCAATAAAAAGGTAAGAGCAAACCAAAATCCTTCATTGATCACAAAAACAATATGCACACATAACATGTCTTACCTCCTTCATAGTTCCTTCAGCCAATGATAACTTATAGACCGCTGTACCAGCCATACTTCCTATACAAAAGATTGCGGAAACATAGCGAGGCCATGCTGGATCTGACTCCTCTTGGGAAGTACCCGAAATTACAATTAAAATCTGAGAATAAAGTTAATTAATGCTACGTAAATATATATATATATATATATATATATATATATATATATATATATATATATATATATATATATATATATATATATATATATATATATATATATATATATATATATATTCATAGTTTCGTGAATTTCAATTTCATCTAATGATCACTATTAATTTCTTTCATTCAGAAACGTCTGATTATTGTTAAACTTGGTTTAAAACTGATATGTTGGCACTAACAGCAGAGAAATAGCTACTCAACGTAATACAGCAGATGATCACATGTTAATGGTTTTCTGTGGGTTACTGATGATGCCCAGAGCTACATTTGTAGTGCCTTTAACTCTTGCTATTAATAGTTAACCTGGCCCGTAAATTACCTTGTCATTAACGGATGGTTGTAAAACTAATGAAGTATATATACATTGCACACTGTCAATATCTTAACTACATGTTATTTTAAACAATAATGTACGCATCTGGACAGGATTCCTGCATTTTCTAGTGATGTTTATATTGACTGGAAATTCTTGTTGTATAATTTTAAATATGTAGATGAATGACATTAGCTACACGAAAGTTGAGGTAATTGATGCACACAAAAAATGTTTCAATCACTAGCATCATAGAAAGACAGATCATGCAATAAGAGCAGCTTTTATTTCAATACGGGAAATTTTAGATACATCCGTCTAGACTGCTAAAAATACATATGCTGAATATAAATAATTACAGAAACCAAAGATCACTGGTGTTGTGTATAAGAGATCACTGGTGTTGTCGTAAGAAATCACCGGTGTTGTGTATAAGAGATCACCGGTGTTGTGTATAAGAGATCACCGGTGTTGTGTATAAGAGATCACCGGTGTTGTGTATAAGAGATCACCGGTGTTGTGTATAAGAGATCACTGGTGTTGTGTATAAGAGATTACTCGTGTTGTGTACAAGAGAAAATTGGTGTTATGTATAAGAGGTAATAGAGTTTTATTTTCAATACCAGATTGGTGTTGCTCTGGAAATTCGTTTTCGACTCCAACGTTTTTAAAAGTCCTAAATGACTAGCTATTTAACCCATTCTGAGGCGCAATAATACAAGCTGGACAATCGTTTACACTAGAGGAAACATTGGCGTCACTCTCTTCAATTTCGAAGCACGCTGAAAATAAGAAGGTTGATTCCTTCCAGCAATTTAGGGTTGATTCCCTCCCTTCATCACAGCAGAGATTATAGAATGGAACAGCCAACACAACGCCCACCCTTCGTAGTCATCTCTTTATATATATATATAAACAGGTGTCAGTATTATTATCCTTTGCCCCCCTTAAGGGCCTCAACAGCACGAGGTTGAACATGAAATATATGATTACAGTAGCTAAATAAGATATTTCTTTCACAATTTCACAAATAACATGATGTTGTTGCTCAATAGCATTTTGATGCGTTCCTCACGTATATAATTCTCACTATCTGAAGCTGTCCCTTAGTGGCTGATCAATGTATAAAGCACACATTGTAGATGGCATTTAGACAGTGTTACATAGTGATCTATATTATCTCACTAGATTACTCTGTGTTGTTAAGTCCATGGGTTCCATGACGTAGTGGTACACCTAAGAGACGGCAGGGCTACAAAAAAAATTTCATGTTTAAAATGTGTTTGCAGTTTATTGGCTGTAACTTTCACAGTAGATACCTGAATGAATACACTATAATTATAAGGTAAATTGTTTCTTTCTATATACAAGTAAAAATACATCATTTGGTCTTGAACAAAAATGTTTAAATTTTCATTTTCGAAATGGTAAGGTCAGTTCTGTAAAAGTCTTGAGAAGATATCAAGTACAGATGAGTTATAATTAAAAATGTATGCCTAAATACTGACTAGTTATGGCACATACTACGGTTATTAGAATATATTTTAAAACTTTTCATACAGGCTGGTTCAAAGTTCACACATTTTTGAAAATTTCCAAATTTGAATGGCTGTAAAATTTGTAAATATACATAGATATCAAAGTTCTTAGTGTGCGCTATATGGAACTATGTCAGCAATATGCATGCAAAATTTCATCAATATTGGTTTATATGTGGAAAAGTTATGAGTGCAGAAGTGACAATTACAGCAAAACTTCGGGAACAAATGATAATTTATAAAAATTTATAGATAAAAAATATAATTCCTTAATTTAATAAACCCTTCAAATTCCTTACGTTAATAAACGTTCATGCAAAGTATAGATGCCCTCCAGCTTCAACGTGCTTCATCTAGACCCAATATCCTCCTTCTCCTGGCTCTTCTGACTTCTAGGGATGCCTTCTTTGTAATCTTATTTTGTGCATTTTACAGTCTCTTAGAATCAGTTCTTGCGAAGTAATCCAACGTGAATTTTCCGCATATCACTTACCAACAGCATAAGTGGAGCTTGTGATCCATCATTAAAAACTAAAGTTGCAATGCCAACAGAAATTTTAACAGCAGTCAATCCATGGTATAAGTGCTTTGGGCAGACCGGCCATATCATATTGTTGAAGGACTCATCTGCAGTACTGAGAAATATTTTCCCCTTGACATTTTGAATTAATAACGTGATTACAATTTGATACCTAAACTTGACATGTGTACAAGAAAATTTGCAACGAGGCTATTTATCACAATTACATAGGGAGGTGTTCATTGTTTTAATTAATATGAACTGTTCACTGTTTTTGTCTAACATACTAAACATTTTTGCAATATTTTAATAAAATCCATGACTCACGCCCACATATTTCAAAAGTCTGTATCCCAAAAACTATAAACGCTGCGACCAAATTTCTTTAAGCAAAATGTGCATAAATTGATACTCTTTAATTTGATACCAATATCGTCGTACAATTTAAAATTTTTTTTTTTTTAAAGTGGATTTGAACACCCTCTCGCGACTTGTATAAAGTTGCTATTTTTCGAAGATCCCTGGAGATTATCGCTGGAAACTAGGAAGCTGCATGCTTGGTCTCGAACAACAGATTATCGCTGGAAACTAGGAAGTTGCGTGCTTGGTCACGAACAACAGATTGTCACTGGAAGCTAGAAGTTGCGTGCTTGGTCAGGAACTTGTACGTCTCTTAACTGTAATTATGTTCGTTGATGTCGGATTGATACTTGTGCTCTATGAGTTGTTTCGATTCCGATCTTTGATGGATTTTATAATTTTCTTAAGTTCTTGCACACTATCTAGAGCAGGTTTTTTAACACTAAAATCTCGCATCTGTTTGCTAGACCTGTCGTAGTTTCTTCCTTGAATGAACACTTGAAACATTATTTAAAAAATAGGAAATACATCATCCGAATTTAACATACAGTTTACGTCGCCATCTTGACCGGAGATCTCACCCACATAACTAACTGTGTATAATCATTACACCCGCGTAATATCATATATAAGATCATTATAACCTCATATTTACTTTTTTACCATTATAATCTCATAATTACGTATGTATAATAATTTGGAAATACACAGTTACATATGTATAGTAATTTGAACCTATAAAATTATGTAGGTATAATCATTACACTGATAAACATGTAGTACGTTTCAATTGTTACAAAAATTTACTTATTAACTGTATTTTACCACTAAACTGACTGGAGCAATAAACTTCCAGGCCAACTTCCAATACATTCGGCATATTCTCCCGAAGGTGACACACCCACAAAATCTGCCCTGAATCATAGTCTCAATATCTCTGAGGAATATGTCTCCTCCTGCAAGTTAGAGGAGAAAAACAATGTTTTAAAATTGACTAGATAAACTTATGCTATGTGAGACTGGACACTGGCGCTATACCACATACAGTAGGTAAATTAGGCATTTGCTATATACAATAAAAAGTATATTGCTGGATACTGGCGGTATACCAAATAAAATGTATTACTGGACACTGGTGGCAGACAACATCCAGTAGGTTACTGGATACTGGCGGCGTATTACATATACTAGGTTACTGGGCATTTGCCGCATGCAACATTCAGTAGGTTACTGGACACTGGTGGCATACAACATTCAGTAGGTTACTGGACACTGGTGGCATACAATATTCAGGAGGTTACTGCACACTGGTGGCATATTACATACAATTGGTTACTGGACATTGGAAGCATACAACATACAGTAGGTCACTGGACACTGGCGGCATATCGCATACAATTGGTTACTGGACACTGGCGACATATACCATTCAGTAGGTTACTGGACACTGACGGCATATTATATACAATTTGTTACTGAACACTGGTGGTATATCACATATAATTTATTATTGGACTCTGGCGGCACATCACATACCAGTGGTTACTGGGCACTGACAGCGTAAGGCTGGCAGAATCCGCCGAAGACAGATGAGTCGGACCAATGGCGCAAATAAAACGGCGACACAACGCATTTCGAATCTCTGGAATACATTCTGCTGGAATTGTAATGCGAGCATGGTCCTGCTACAAGAGAGATCCAGCGGGAGTTTGAGAATGAACGCTGAAGAAGCAGAAGAAGGACACTGACGGTATACAACATACAGTAGGTTACTGGACACTGACGGTATACAACATACAGTAGGTTACTGGACACTGACGGTATACAACATACAGTAGGTTACTGGACACTGACGGTATACAACATACAGTAGGTTACTGGACACTGACGGTATACAACATACAGTAGGTTACTGAACACTGACGGTATACAACATACAGTAGGTTACTGAACACTGACGGTATACAACATACAGAAGGTCATCACATTTACTGGCGGTATACAACATACAGAAGGTCATCACATTTACTGGCGGTATACAACATACAGTAGGTCATCACATTTACTGGCGGTATACATTTGCCGGAATATTGTTGAAACAGGGCTTAACTTCTATGTACTCGGAAATCCCCATAAATGAACTTTGATCTTTCAAGTAGAACTGCAACAGACAAGAGGAGGAAACAGTAAAACACCACTTTATCGAGTGCCCAGCACTAAAAGACCTACGAAAACAACTGTTACCAACAAACCCCTCCATCACCAACATCCTTTATAGAGACACAAGACAGTTGAAGAAGACATGTACCTACCACCACCTGGCATAAGGAAGAAATAGTGAAAGCTTGCAGCCCCGGGATCGGAAAAGTAATAATTAAGTCCAAGTAGAACGACCTGCCAAGAGCACTACTCAGGGCGTGTCATTTCCCTAGATTCAAGCAATAATCCAATGGATCCGCCGACAGGCGTCAAAGCCCAGTATCGAACCAGCGACCTTTTGAATACAAGACACATTGCTCAACCATCCTCACAAAACAAATCAGATCTCAAATAACTTTGCAGATGCTTATACTACATCAGGTTGTAATTTAATTTTTAATTGTATTTAACTCTAGGTGTTCTTGTATATTAAATGTTCAGTCGCGTGTCACACCAGATACACATTTTAATGTAAGAACTTGTAGGTCTGCTGAGCAGTGACATAGTTTGTTGCAGTTCAACTGACTGAGTTCTGAGAATTTACTATATTTCCATCAAGTAAATGCAAGTTTATTCTATTTTAAAAAATCCGATTCAATAGTTTTCCGAGAGTTTTCTCGTATGCAATGGGATAGATGATTCAGAGTTCGTCTTTGCGCAATTATATGGTGTGCTCCAGAGCTTTCTTTGTGCAATTGGAGAGCGTTCTAGATATATATTTTTCTCATAACCACACAACTACTATTATCGCTTGGTGCTCAATGCTATCATAAGACTTTATCTCAAGTCTTCTACAGGAAGTAACCTACTGTAATGAGACATATCTCACTTTATGTTCACAAATTATGATATTTATAGCATTTAGTTTTTCATCCATGAGAACATATTCGGTCCTAACACATCAGGAGTTTGAACTGGAATTCCTTGAAGACAATGTTCATCATCAACCAGATCATTTAGTATCTAGAGAATATTCCAGGTGGAGGAATCACAGCAAATCGACATCATTTGTGTCTGCCCAATGACATTATGTTGTCCTCAAGCATATTATTTTCTCTGGTAGTATATTTAGGTAACTCAGCCCAATATTAGCTGCAACCTAACACTAAGATTCATGTAGGAGTAGAAAATTAAACCTGAGATTCGTACAAAAGGAATATGAGTCCATTGTAATATTCAATAACAGTTGTTTATACTTTGTTTTGGAAAATTTATTTTCTATATTCGGTGAAAGGGTGAACAAGTGTATTGAATGTAGTTTTCTATAGACCATTTTATAGATCTTTCTATAGATCTTTGCGTACATCATTGAGAGCTCCCTCCCGTCCCCAAAAAGTGTTCCATGGGAGTGGGGAGGGAGCATCTTAGTGTGTTACGCGAAGATCGATGGATTATGCGTGTATATGTCTTTAGCGAAAGTTAGTTTCGTTAAATTATGTATGGAATTAGTTCCATAAAAAGTAGGTCACATCTACTTAACATAAAACGAAAACAGTGTTTATGATATAATTGCCTATTGATAAAAAGGAGCCACATGGGGTGCATTCTGTGCTCTTTGTCTCTTTGCAGGTATGGATTTGGTCTTTTTCTGTTCTTGATATAGTTTGGGGTTGATACAGCAGCAGGCTTGTCAGCTTCGTAGTCTGAGGTGAGATACGCTTCTATGTTACCAAAATACATTTCATGGGTTATTGCGTCAGTCGAAACTGTATGTAACATCCCATATCAGTTTGAAGCTGAAATAGCCTAGGTTGAATATTGGTTTGGTGCAGAAACACTGCTAAGTCTATCAACATATTTCAGAACGACATCTGGAAGCTTAACGAGTTGTTATAAATTCTTGTTGACGCAGGGTGATGCTGCATGTAATTGGAACATTTTTGTTTATTTGGGCAAATATCGACGAATCTGGATAAAAAGTATCTTGAATGACAATACAGTTACATCATTATCCCCACTGCGTAGTGGTTTAATCATATCGTTAGTTCTGGAAAATTTGTTACGATGAAACGTATTCATCTAAATAGTACTAGAGAACTTCCTTCACAGCAGTAATTGAGAATTGTGGGATACTTTAGTATTGAATTGTGAGATTTTGCTTGTTTCTTTGTTGGTTGGTTGCTGATCCAGCGGTCCATGTGCTCATGCCCTTTGACCCAATGCCATTAAATGGAAGTCTGTGGATTTTCGGCCCACCCCGGGACAGAGGCATAGAATAACTATCACACCTCCAGGAAGGTAGGTTTCAATCTATGCACTACTCCTAGCCATCAACAGAAATATCACATCGTATTGCACTGACTGCTAACTCATTCAATAAACTATCAAATATATGGCATTCAAAAACACTAAGAAATAACACAAAACTCAAAATCTTCAACTCCTGCATAATTCCAACATTAACATATGGATGCGAAAGTTGGAAAGCAACATCAAAATTAGAGCAAAGACTAAACACCTTTGAAAATAAATGTCTTAGAAGACTACTGAACATACGTTGGTCAGACTTCAAATCAAACACAGTTGTCAGACAAGAATCAAAACAAGAATATGTATCCACCTATATTAGAAAGCGTCGCTGGAATTACATCGGACACGTACTGCGAATGGATACTGAAAGACTCCCATGTCAACCTTTGATGTGGTCACCAAAAGGAAAGAGAAAACGAGGAAGACCAAAAGAAACTTTACGTAGAACTATTACAAGGGAACGTTTCACCATCGGTATCAGAAACAATGAAGATCTAAAGCAAATTGCAATGAAACGAGAGACATGTTAATCTATTACATCCGCCCTATGTGTCGTCTTTGGCCCTAGAGGAATAACTAACTAACTAAACTGCTCCTAGCCACTGTAGTCAAGATAGGGTTCACTGTGCTCATTCCCCGCCACCAATTGACTACTGGTTATGCCGAACTTCTCTATTGCTCCAGGCATGCAACCAAATGTTCAAGTCAAAGGGATTGTCACGTCCTGAGTCACTGTGCCTTTATGATGGGTTTCAGCCATAGGAAAAAACAGTGCTGTCAGTTTCCTCCTCCCCAGTGCTGCACAGTACCTCTCTGGCCCCCTCCCAACCACAGAGGGTGCATACATATATATTCAGGTAAACATGAAACAACAAAAATAAAAGCATAACTGTATAGATGACGTGCCATGAAGCTTCTCTAAGAAGATAACCTCAATATAATGGCATGCTATCCAATACATTTTTTCTGTTGCATGGGTGGTTTGTCTAGTGGGGCATTGGTAAAACCCACAGACGCAACCACATGCGTTTTGTTTGTTTGTTAAATGGGGGATTAAATTCTCTTAGCAGAGGCACGACCCCGAGATTGTATGTAGAGTTTGTATTAGTGGGAGTAGATATCTAACTTTTCTTCCCGAGATTGTGCGTAGGTTGGGGTGTCTCGGAGGTCACTTCGACCTATACAATTCAAATATTGTTGTCATGTTTGTTGATAAAGTATAGCTTTATCCGTGTTATATATTTCAGTATGATTCAATATCTAATACACTTGATAGTTCACATCTCGCATGTTATCGGATAAGCTTTCGCGTGGTGTATAAGCAGCTTTTTGATTCAATGTTTCTAATAGACAAGGATTAATCAGCAGAATTTGTTTGGTTATGTTTATACACCCAAAATACTACCCAGAAAACTCAGTACGATATTGAGTAATTAACCCATAAAACCAACTTGTAAAAGAATATGTTTCCGTCATTTCACTGTGGTCTTCTTGTTATTCTGAGATTTATCTTGTGCTGATATAGCAGGTTCTTCTCGTTCTTGGTAAATCAAACATTCCATTTTAAGATGTTGTGAGAACATTCACACAAGGTACATATGAGTTTCGGGAGGCTGTTGTTATGATCGATTTCACTGCAGATGGTTTCGCCCGACACAAGAATTTTAACATTGGATTACACATCGTTTCACAACTTCTATTTTATTTTTCTACGTACACTACGTGATTCTCATCAGGAAATATATGATTCTTTGGTATCAGATGATGTTTGTCTGAGATCAATCCGAAAATAATTATGTTGAGGCTAATAGTTCGCTGCTCCTTGTTTTCCTGAACAGATTCCGCACAATTTACAATACAATCAGATATCGATGATGACTCCCTTTAGTAAACAGTTTCATAACTTGGTCAACCGTCTCACTCATAAAACCACCAATAACCACCAGTTTTTTTTGGTCACCAATTCATTGTTCACGTCTGGTAGACCTTGAATAAATTGAATACCATACATGGTATTATACGCAGACTACCATTCCAAATAACATTAGATAATCTCATCTGGAACGGGATTCACCAACTCACTCATATGTTTTATAAACTGCTGTACAAGAAACGAGTATTCACACCTAGTCTATCCAGCAACCATAGCTGTAAATGGTTGTTACCACCTCGTATTCATTTCTATTAATGAGTTGTTGTTGTTGTTTATTAATGGTTTTGCTTCATATGGTACATTACGGACGATAAATTACCGAGTTATTAATTTTTTCCCCAAAGATTTTTTTAAAAATTTAGTGTCGAGCAACTTATCTTAGACACAATGGTTCTAATGTTGTTTCTAATGTAGATCAAATTTATCGCTTAATGTAAGATAAGCTTGTTTGTGTGTGTGAGATTGATATAGAGTGTCTGTGTAGAATTAGGTGATGACAGGTCAGGATGTGCTAGTTTGAGAACATTGCGCGCATATTTGTTTTTTATTAGTGGTGTATACGTTATTTTTATCTCTTTAAAAAAACAACTCGTAAATAATGTTAATTTTGTTTTTGAACATTTTTAGTATGTTTTAAAATCTGAGTTTCAGGTGTTTGAATGTATAGTAAATTTGAGTGTGACCTCAAAATTTGAATGTGACCTGTATCATTTAAATGTGATTTATTTTTTTACCTTTTCATATGATCTCTATATTTGTATGTGACCCTTACCATGTGCATGTGACTGTATATGTATATGTATACATACTAATATGTATATATTCAGAGAATGGTAAAAATGGGAGTGACTAGAGGCGATGGAAGAAAGTGTTCTCTCTCCAGGAAGATCAGAAGCACGCATAATAAGCAACTGACTGGGACACTGAGCTTATACACTTTTAGATGGCTGACGGAACGGCAAGCAGAGCATATATGGGAATGCCACCAGTGCTGGCACGCTTATTCCTAATCAAGAATCAAGTGTACTAGTATTAAGTTATAAAATCAACCGAAATAGAAAAAAAAGTGTAAGTATGCAGTTTTAAGTCTCCATAAATTTCATTTTTAACACAATCACAATTTACATACAATTAAACCACGTTTAAACACAATTTAAACTTGGCTGTAGTCACAATCTAGACACAAGGGCTAAACACGCATCACAATTAAGAGGTAAATAGTGTGGTAATATTTAGGACCGCTCCATGGGAGATTACCTCTCTGGTCACATGACATCTTCAAAAAATCTATTTTAAGGTTTTAAAAAATGTGTGGTGATTTTTAGAACATACCCACGGGATATTACGATTCTGGTCACATGGCCAAATTTAAATTTTATATTTTAAATGGTTAAAGAGGCTAAACGGAATAGATGACTGACTTCATATCTTTTGGGTTTCCGTATATGTGCTCAGCCTCTCAACAGAATAGCACGTCACTCGTCGATAGTATTATTATATATAAAACATACATAGAGTATAAACAAAATTATATAAATGTGATATACGTCTTGGACTTGAGTTCTGCACCGATTTTTTTTTCTATAAGAAAATCCCTGCCCATATCTCAGAACAAATATTAACTTCTGCACACAATTGATCAAAAACTCACATATTTCACTGAAAATAGAATTTCGGCAGTACTTTTTCCGTCTCAATCTAACTGAGAAAACCGACACATAGAACCACTCTTAGCGTTAAAACGACAATTTATCAAAATTATAATGACTACATTTTAAAATGACACATTGCATAAAGGCTACATTTGACAATGACTACATTTTATGACTACATTTTAATGACTATATTTTATCATGTCTACATTTTATAGGGACCACATTTTATAATGACTACATTTTATAATTACTAAATTTTAAAATGTTACAGCATGGCTGGATAATCCTTCGGAGATGAAGGTGCAAAGTTAGTACAATTAAATGACTCACCGTACAGCCAACCAACTGCAATATTTTCAGTCAGAATAAGAATAAATATATTGATTCCTCCACCGGTCATAGCAAGAACATCTAATATGTCCAATCCTCCCTGAGAAAACAGCCATTAATGGTACAATTATTGCTAAAGAATTGAATCAAAATAAATATTATTAAAATTATGTAATGAAAATTAATGATCATACAAAGAAATAATGTTACGATATCACAAATCCTTTGTCAAAATAGGAACAAAGACATGGCAGAAGAAGGACTGACTATAATGTAGCATTATCTAACATAGTTATAGGTAGTTCTAGGTAATAAACCAATGTCACTGTACAGGAGTAGCAGAGTAGGTGAAGTACCGTTAAAGATGGGACCAGAATACCTGTCCCGCTTGTATAGCTAAAAAAGAAAAGAAAAAATCCTCAGTACTAATTCAATTCATATAATAAAAAGCGCCGTGCAAGCCAGAGTGAAGCGTCATTGCTCTGAGAGTGGGATCCTGGACATCAGAGATCAGAACTATATTACCGGGATTGCCACAGAGATCGCCACTATCACCTGTACTCTTTAACGTCTACACATAAAAAAAACAACCCAGATTCAGGCTTAACCCGGCATATAATGACTATATAAGGATACTAACAAATGCGGACGACCTCTTGTTGTAAAAGTACGGCAGAAACAGAAGAGACATGATTGATGGCGTGCATAGTAATATAGAACATTTTTCGCACTGGTGCCCTGACTACAAGGCAGTAATTAATCCCATCAAGGAAAATATCGTCTGGTTCATACTGAACAACTACATAGTAACAAAGTACCAGCAGCTTCCCGCATGGGTATCAAAATTGACAGTGAACAGACTGAAATATATAGGCATAATTTTTGATATAAGTCTATCTTTCGCAAACACATGGACACATGTCATTCAGAAAGCTAGGAAGGTTGTCAGTGTAGTCAAAATCACGGAATCTGCAGAGATGCTGCAACGAACGTTTGTTTCCAAATGATATAGGCAGTAGTATCATCTGTGTTGGACTATGATTTAGGCTTACTTACACTGTAGAAAACACAAGTAGAGTGACTGGGGAGAGTTCAAAACGAAGCCATGAGAGCTGTCCTAGGATGCATAAGAAATACAACTATCGCGACCATAAGGTTTCTCTTAAACCTACCGAGCATCAAATCAAGACATAAAATAGTTCAGATAAAAGAATACTTCAAGGTAGCCAATAATGATCATCAACTCCCACACCAATCTATAAAAACACAAAAGGAAGGCGTATTAAGAGAGGAAGAGCTTGGATGGCAGATGCAGAAGATACCCTACTCAGAGTGTGTGCGCTGAAGGAAGTAGGAGGAGGCTGCGAATGTATGTCATTTGGCAAAGAGAGAAAATTATTGACAACAGTTGTGATACAGAAGGGAAGAGAGTGCCGAGACTATGCTGCCAGCAGAGCAAATAGAATGATACAAGAACTATACTGCAGCATTAGAAGCTACACGATACAATAATTTACACAGACAGCTTAGTAGCACAAGAAACAAACAGATGTGGTTGGGGTTTCGTGGCCTACCAAAATGGCAAAAAATGATCTGAGAAGTCGCTACGTACACCAGTACAACATCGATTATAAGAATGGAAATAGAAGCGGTGACAACAGCTTTCACCTGGCTTGCGACGTAACCAACAACAGACTCGGTGATTCTATTGGACTCTCAAAGTATGATGTGCAAGATAGAAAAGTATATGATCAGAACAGAATCGGTCACTCTTCTCAAAATAACGCGCAGAGGATGAAATGGATCTACTGTCCAGGTCATGCCGGGGTCTGGGAAAACGAAAGAACCGATGTGTTGGCTGGTAAAGCCTTAGTAAACGGCATGGAATTAAGAAGAGACGATTTAATTGATTACAATAGGCTTGGATATCCTACGAGAAGACGTGAATTACGTCGAACTAGTCAATGTACATATTCAGAGAATGGTAGAAAGACGAGGGGAGAAAGTGCTCCTCCCCAGAAAGATCAGAAAAAACGCCATGTATGTTCCATATTCTTTCGTTCATACTTAGGTGCGATACTAGGAAATACTAGAGTGCATAGAGATGTACGGGGAGAAAAATAGACAATCCATGTCTTGATATATAGCGTATGTAAAGAAATACACGATTGCATGGGAAGGTGAGGAGCCATCACAGACCTTGTTTTATAGTTTATATACGGAAATTCTAGGTTTCACATGGGGGTGAGATTGCCTCACTGGCTTTGTTATATGGTTTATATAAGGCAATACTATGTGAAACAAGGATGTGGAGAGTCCTCACACATGCCTTGTTATATATTTATAATTTTTCGAGTACACTATTTGTCTCTTTTCTAACTTGTCATGTAATACTAATGCGCTCTTTTCTACCAAAATGTCTCATAATGGTAGATTTCCATAGGATACTCTGCAATCTTTGTTACTTTCTAGACTACGATTCAAACGTCTTCATCACATTTCTAACTTTTCAAATGCAATTTTAGACGAATAGTGTAAAGACGAATTCTTCGAATTTTCTATAGCGAGCATAAAACAAATTTGTGCCTAAAAAATAAAATAGAGATTTTTGCCAACAGTAAAACGGCGAAAACTAGCATAGCTTCGACATATATGCAGACATGATTTCTTGTCGAAAACAATATTGAAGGGTACCGTCGATGGGGGGGGGGGAGAAGAAGCAGAGGAGGGAAAATACATTGGACAGACAATGATGGACATGACAAGAGTTTTCCTCACTCATCAGCATTGTTGAAGATAGAAATCGCTGGAGTACTGTGCTGAAGCATCCAATGTGGTACCCCTACAACCATAACGAGATATGGGTTTATAGATAAATTTAAAAAAAACTAAAATTATTGACATTCATGTTTACAAATAACACAAATACCACAATCAACATTTCACTAATCCTTTGAATCCGTGTATTTTTCTTATTTATAAAATTGAATTTAAACCATGTCGATGTTTGTTGTTTCCATTTGCTACGTGCAGAGCCGTCTTTACACAATTTAGGGCCCCCGGGCAAAGAAATAGTGTTGGGCCCCTGGGCAAAGAAAGAGTGCCCCCCCCCCTCCCGCAGGAATAAAAAAATAAATGGTTGATAATATTAAAAATAATGTATTATTTATTTTATTGTCACTATACTCATTTCAACCAAATTGTTGCTAAAACATGCTGTACAGCTGCAACTATAATCAACATTAAACATGAAAAACAGAGAAAAGAGATTTTATTTACATGTTTTATAGTATTACATATGATATTTGCAAAAACAAAAAAATTTACACACAAAAACAGATATTTACATATGTTTTTTAAATAATAAGCGCCATAACATATTACATCTATTACACAAGGTCAAACAAAGGTATTAAAATTCGTAATAGAATTTTTTTTTCTTAAATTAGACAAATTTCAGTACGGTACTTTATTATAACAAGCGTTTGCGACATTTCTTTTCAGAAAATTGTTTTATTATCGGCTTGAAGTCAATGGTCTTCATGATGTCATTTTCTATGCTCATGAGTGATAGTCAGTTCAAACGATGCTGTCCCATTGTACTACGAAGCTGATTTTTTATAAGTTTAAGTCTTGAAAAAGAACGTTCTCCTGTACAATTGCTCACCATCATGCACATGAACACTCTAAGTGCAATTTCAATGTTCGGAAAAACAGATTTTAAAGTGTCCGAAATTATTTTTCTGTACAGTGCAGGTAGAGTCTCGCAATTTTCATCAAGAGCCATGTAATGCTTGAGTTGCTCACATTAATTTAAAAGGTCGTCATAACTCAAGTCCTTGTGGTACGTATTGGCAAGATGTTCGCTTTTTTCTTTAGTGCATCAGAAGTAATGGTTTTTAATTCACCCAAGAAATAAAACAAATTTCCAATTTGTGAATACGCCTCTGCACGTCTTGTTAGTTCAATGATTAAAGTGTCCAGAATAGGGAGGAAAGTTTCTACCTTGAACTTTTCGGACTTATTTAGAAGTAACTCTTCTCCTGGCCTATCATATCTACTAAAACGCACACTTCGGGTTCGTTCCCGTTTTTTTCCATCACTGTAATCGGCATCTGGACACATACTTCTGGCTTTGAATTCATATTCAGTGAATTTGTCTCTAGTTTCCTTAAGATAGCTTTTCAGCGACACAAGAAGATTTGTGGCAACTAGGATGTTCACATCCTTTGATTGTAAAACTTTGCTTGTTGTATTCATCCTTTCTAGAATTCCCTTCCAAAGAATTGTAAGAAATATTGTTTCAATGTGGTCCATTTTTTTGCTCAAACCTTCCGCCTCACGCCTTGTTGTCACTTGCTGTTCATTGTCACCTGATATAGAATCCAGTGCATGTTTTATTTTGTCGAAACCCTTACACAAAGCATGAACAGCATCAAACAGTTTTCCAAAACCCTACAAAATATTCGCACGGGGCCCCTATGCTCGTGGGCCCTCGGGCAAATGCCCAACGGGCCTATGGGTTAAGACGGCATTGGCTACGTGGTAGAAATGTTGCTGCATTATTCCTATCATTTTTCACTTCACAATATAATTTAACAGTCTTACAAAGCGTTAGAACAGATTGCTCAATACAGTTCCTCAAAAACAAAAGAACAAAAATTAGAATAAATCATAGAAAACTTGCTGGGTCCGAATTTTCTGTTTCATGAGTCTCAGTTTTGAAGAAATGAATCAAATAATAATAATAAAAGAATATGCTATTACAGATTTTTTTTAATGAATTATATATGTTATTTCAAAGAAACTTATTACATTTCTTTAAAACTGTTAAGCTGTAACTAAACATATGAAGACTCAATGGTTGAGAATCTAAACTACATTCTAGCTTAGTTTTAGTTGAAAACGTAGTGTATTCAATACCAGCAGGTTAACATTTACAAATTTGAACTTCTTTTGTTGTGAAGTACTTTTTTTCAACTGAGTATATTATTTTTATATAAATGCCTTATAAAATATTAGAGGCTTAATTTCAGCTAAACCTGTAAATAAAAGATTAGAATTCTCCTTTCCTAACCCCACAAACGATAATCAAAATATTCTAGTCCCCATTGAGAAGAATCACCGCATGTGACTGTTTTACTGGAGGTTTTAAATTTTAAAAAAGGTCAGTTTTGCATTATTGATAACCACCTTCCCGTGCCTACAGTCAATTTTATTAATTTACTCTATAATTTCCGATTTTCTGTAAAGTTATTATTTAACATCATAGCAAGAATTGTAAATGTTATAAATAGTTGTCAGTAATTGAAAGAAACTACTTGTAAAGTCTAGAATTATTTCATAACTACTTACTGAAGTGGCCATAGGAATGCCAAAAAATAAAATACAGAAGCTCACAGTAGAAATAACTATATATTTTCTCTCCTTTAGAGATGGTTTCCAATCCAGAATTGTCAGTATTATTGTCTGCATGATAATACGCTGTAATATAAATGGTAATATAGCATTTACATCTCAAATATTACATAAGCAGCGTTAGTCTAATTTTTGCATCTCTGAAAAGTAAGTTTATGCATCCACTTTGCATGGATCCAACATTATGCGTTACAGTAATTGGCTGCGATTTCTCATGGACAGTTCTTAAAAAAAAATATAACTGAAAACTTTAAATAGTGATCAGACAATTGCTTCATAAATTATTGTTAATAAAAGTAAGCATTTCTAACAAAAATATCAAAACCAGAATAACCTTTATATCGTCATAATTGATGACAAAATTATGATCATTAACATTAATATAATGAGGATTTTTTTTATGTTGCGAGCTGAGAAATATTTCATAACATATTGTGTATAAAAAGTAAAATAAATAAAATGTACTGGCTCTAGCTTGCAAACAGAATTGCGACACAAAGTTACGAAAACATGAAGAGTCGGTAGAATCTTCAATAATGACTATCTATATACTAAACCCATATATAAACGCAACACACAGTACGTTTAAATTTTCAGGTATCCTCTGCTGCACACGTTTTTAAAGAGATATATTCGAATGTGCATAATTTTAATACATCTTGAAATATCTTATTTCATTATTGACTTATGTAAAATTAAAGTAAACTAAGATTTCATTATTGTCTGTTTTTTCAATAGCACCTTGTTAATGTCTGTAAAATTTTCAGAAGAAACATAAAAAGACATGAGATTGTGCGACAGTACGCATTCTGGCCAACATTAATAGTGCTTTACCAAATGATATATATATATATATATATATATATGTTGTGTCATGTTGCATATTCTTTCCAGAAAATAACCGTTCTTATGAATCTTTTGAAATCCCTGAGGTCTCTGTGAAGATGTTCCGCCTCCTGTAGCGAAATATGTATGCATTCCTGAACATCTCTTATCCAGCGACGTCTTGGTAGACTTTTGTATCTACTGCCCTCTATAGCCACTTCCAACAACACTCTTTCCATGTCAACGTGAGGTATATGTTGCAACATGAGTATTCATAAATGTTACTTTATTACTTTGGTCACATGTCTTTTCAGATATGAATGAGCTATAGTATGATTGTACAACCTATTTATACTAACCCGGTAAATCAGGTGGCGTCTACCTAACCTGAGGACTCCCATTGTGCCAATGACTTCAGGCGAAAATAGTACCTGTGGGGGAGGGGAGGTGGGGGGGACTACAAGCTTTATTCTAATACGAAGAAATACATCTTAAAACCAAATGGTTCGATATGGCAGAACCGATATTAACATAGCCCTGCTGATCCAACAGCTCATGGATCTTGCATTTCTTCGAATACATTGATGATGTCCTTTTTGGAGTTAACAAGGCAGGCAGAGAGAGAGAGAGAGAGAGAGAGAGAGATCATATTGCATGGACAACACATTGTTTCTAAATTTTAGCCCAAGCGTAGTATTATGGATAGGTATGGATAGGTATAACTCCATCTCTGGTATTAATGGGTCTTGTAACTAAATAGGGAGATAGCTGTTACGGTTTATAAAAGTCCTTGTCAATTGGCGTAGACCAAGTGTTCCACGGGCTATTTCTAATGATGAGCGACACTGTCAGTGACATTGGTCAACTAATGATCTTCTCAAACTGGATATCTCTCGGCCAGTAAGATGATGTTCGGCCACAGCCTGTTTCAATATGTGCTTGGAGTTAAGACACAACCCGAAAAAAAGATGCTGTAAATAAAATGTACTAGACTAAACGGCTCTGAGGAAACGGAAAGTCAATTATATAAACTAAACTGCTGGTTTGCCAGTTCTTTTTACTCAGTAAACATCATGTATAGCAGTGAAATGTGATAAATCTCACAGTATATGTACCAGGAGAGACGGCCAAAGAACTTTCTAATTTGATGCCTATGTATAATTCTTAAAGAGTTAGGTGACAGTACAAAGTAACCAACGCTGAAATATTAGAAAAGGAACAGGTGCGCAAAGTTATATGCATTGCTCTCTTTCAATCCCAGTGCTATCATATAATCAATCACGACCCTAAATGTACATCCTCGTGGTGCACAATGGAAACAGATTACTTCGAAGTTTGTGATAAAAACAGTTTGGCTAATGCGTTATGGATTATGTCCGGACAGTGTAGACTAAGATGGAATGAGAACTGTTTGCACAAGATAAAACATAAAGACTCTGTATCGATCCACTCTGCACCCACAACCAATACATTGTCGCATGATAGTTCAAGACAACGACTAGCCTGGACTACCGGGTTGTCGTATTCGACTGCTCACAAAAGCGAAACAGTGAGTAAATCTGCGGAGAATAAATGCAGGTCTATTGAGTACATGCGAAGGCAGCGCCACGTGCAAGAATATGAGAAAACATTGAAACCATAACGAAAGCAATAATCGCATTCAGCGCCAGAACAAGTGTTCTAGGGGGTGCCCCCCCCTAGTTGTGCGAAGGGTAAAGATGGAACCATACAAGAACATGTTTTTAGAAGTTCATACTCCGAGGATATGTTCGTGGCACGGTGAACGAAACCTTGGCTAATAATGCAAATTAACCCAAGTCCAACTTTACTGTTTGAACAATTACCTATATCTAACCATACTCATTTTTGAGAAACGGATTAGTGTCCGAAGACACAGGGAGAGGTAATCTACTTACACGATACAAGTTCACTATCAATGGAACACTTCGTACGAGGTAGACGTAGACGACCCAAGTATAAATCGTCGACCCACGTCTAAATCCCTACTCGCCGTCTCCTCTGAAACTTTCACACAGGGGCATGTTTTGGAGTGCAAATTCCAGGAGCACAGTGGGTGATGAACCGTCACAGCGTAAAGCAGATACTCATTTGCGTGTCGACAGATGCGAATGTTGTCGCAGGCAAGGAAAGCTTGCCTAAAACAGCATGCCAAAATCAGATGTTCTGGGCCACAAACAAAAATACCGCATCTCGGTTATGAAACCAAAAGCATTACGTACGTCACTCTCCCTGTTGTAAATCCCACTATTTCGTGCTGGTTATCAGAGCGAATGCAGAATACGAAGTTTAAAAAACAGCAATAATGCAGCATTTTCATGCTCATTGTTGAAAATGTCAAATATCTGGTACACTAGGATAATGAAAGATGGCTGAATATCAATGAATCTCTATTTAGAATTATATCCGGAGACAAGAATTCGGGACCAACCTCTACTTCGTTACAAAGAGTAGCAAACGGAATATGCATGATACAGACATTCACGTGGAACCATGAAAACTGGGTACCATGCATGGAGGGAGAAGGTCATAAAGATAAGGTGACAACAGATAGCTAATAAGTCACCAAACCAGTGAATATAACAACAAACAAAAATAAAGTGAAACAAACTTCGGACGTTTAATACCTGTGAAGTATATTCACAAACAACAGAAAATTAGACAGAGATCGAGACAAGATGCCTGAAAGCAAACATAGTGAGATACCAGCTATAACCATTACTGCTCAACAAAAAGATCAAGATGAAAGTGAAGAGACTGATGATAACATTATTTTTATGCCACCACTCTGCTATCAATGCCAGATATGGGTTCTGACAGCAGCAGCCCAGCGGCGAAAACCTACATGTCAGATGAAATGCATGAGAAAAGCCACAAGAGTGGCAAAACTAGACAAAATGAAAAATGATGAAATCAGGAGAAGAATCGATATAAGACCATGCGCAGAATACATCGAGAAACAACAAATAAAAAGTTTTGGACATCTTATCAGAATGAAACAAACCCAATTACCAACAAGAACATATAACATAAGAAGATCCGGATACAAGGCCAAAAGAAGACCTAGAACAAGATGGATAGATAACATCAAGACAACATTGAACAAATACGGATTCAACGCACCCAAAGCGACATATCTGGCCCTGGATAGACAGCTAAAGCTTCCAATCACCACCCCCACGCTTACCGGCAAGTGTGTATATTCTTACAATTATCTACCTGGGGATAGACAATAGATAACAGATAGCTCAATGTATGAATTTCTGAGAAGATACACAATAGCATATGATCGTGCAAGTGGGACTGTAATTCATTCTATATGCTATGGAAGACAACCCAAATCGGTCTTGTGAATCACATCCATCATCGCCATGAATTGGAAATTATATTCCTTACTGTTAAACAAACTATCACTTAGAAAGACTGATAAATGCCAGCAACTATTATTTTACTAATGACTGATACTTTTAAACAATAATTAATATGTTATTAATCATTTCGTTTCATCCAATCGGAAACATAATTAAACTAAATGTAATAACATCTGAACTACTTTCATTTAAAAATAAATGCTCTATAAACAAGTTATAAGACTTATAAACATGTACATGAACACATATAAACGTGTCAAGCTTTAACAAAATCTATGGTAATGCAAATTTAGTTAAACATGTTATTTGGAAAACCTAACTATGAATAAATATAGATGAAAACGTATAAAAAAATATGCAATAAAACAAAACAGAACAATGTTCGACGTATGCGTCCAAATGGGACCTTTTTAAAGATACTAATAACGTTTAAATTAAACAAAACCACACAAAATTGGTAACTGAGTTTGTCCAGCCATGTTTCACTTATGGGAAACATAACCCAGTCAAATCAATTTTGTCAATTTTGTGTGGTTTTGTTACGTTATTAGTTTCTTGTGAAAGGTCCCATTTGGACCGATACGTTGAAAATTGTCCTGTTTTGTTTTGTTGCATGTTTTTTATATACGTTTTCATCTATATTTATTCATAGTTAGGTTTTCATAGTAACCTGTTGAACTAATTTTACATTACCATTTGTTCGTTTGGTTACTGCGGCACCCTCCACTTTGTCGGACACCCTCCGACCATTTGACAAAATCTATATAGTGATAGATACAGGATTCTGTATTGCCTTTCAAACTAAGGATATTATACGTCCAGGTATGACCAGGAATGTCTGTTTCGCAGCGCTTCCTCGCCCGGTGTAAGTTTGCTCCCAGTTTCTATAACAGTTCATTAAAAATTAATTTTCTACCTGCATTTATTATCGTTAATAGATGCACATAGTAGTATAGCCATGGTCATCTAGATATAATTTAAACATTACATGATATTATATCACAATAACGACTTGTTGTTAAAAAGCAATGCCGCAATTTCCCGCCCTTAATCTAATTTTCACTAGTCTAGTGTAACAATATTAGACATATTGTCTAATGGGAAACTAAACCTTCTAAGATAATTCATTTAACAATTCCCTCGATTTTCATTGGCTGTCACGCAAAGTATAATCATAATAACCTATGATAATCACGATAATAGTCAAATGAGTCATATAAAAGACTTGATTTTCGACTAGCCTTATATTGTGAACGACCATGACTATTCCTCGTATATGCCTAGTTCGTCCATGTAATAATTTCCCCCCAGAAAATCAGTTGTGTGTGCTGAACTCACATAGCTACACTTATCTGGAATTTTCCGTATCACTTGTCACTTATTCTGCCCTGACTGTTAACTCATGGAGAGTCATCCTTCCAAAGTGGCGTTTTTGGTTTTTCTTGTTATTTTCATTGTGAACATTGTGTATACTTTGTGTCCACAGCCAATAAAACTCAATGGGAAAGTTAAATTGCGTCGCTTTGGAAAGTTGATTCCCAAAGAGTCATTTGAACATCAAGCAAGATGAAAAACGCTGTAGGAAATAAGCACATGGGCTATTTTGGACCAAAAAAAAACATTTGGTATTTACTATAAAGGATATCCCGATTATGTTTGTTGACAACCGAATGTTTTTGACAGGTTTTTTATCTAGATATATTTTTAATATATCTAGATATCTGTATTATTGACAATAAATAGAAGTGTGATGAAGTCTAATCTATTTATATAAGGTTCAGGTGTCATAACACATGTGCGTGAGATTTGTTACTTCGCCATACTTTATGGTAGTCAGTGGTAGAAAGAGATCTTCTAGTGGCAAAAATCCACTATCCACTGAGATTATCTGAAATTTTGACACAATCTAAAATAGTACATTTTTCTAAAATATTATTATTTCTAGTGAAAAATATGAAACTGCTATTAACTTAATTATATCATAATTTACAATATAAACTTGTTCACTGTAACATATATGAATATGTCACTGCTCCACTTGACACTATTCTACATTCTTGTATTGTCAAGCAAAGAATAAATGTCAATACTTTTGACACATACACTTACTGAGAGACGTAAATGGTTCAATAAAGAATTGTGTTATTGCTGGCAATTGTCATGAAAAATATTTGTGCCCAGACAAAATCTGAAGGCAGTTGACGGGATTTGAACCATTTCCGTTCAGCTGTCACCAATTCGCCTTGAAACCGGATTCAATACGTTGTCCAAAAAACCAGCACACCGCATCTAACATTAAAGATGTGATTTTAGTCAAGTCTACTAACGTGCATATTCTCAAGTTACAATGAATATGTAAAAATAAAAAAGTTAACCCATAGCATTCATTAATGCCGTAGGCGTGTGAATTGTTAGCGATCTCATATTTCAGTGGCATTGTTATATGAGGACAGTAGCCATCTCCTCTCCCTCGCAATCTTTTCTTCCCGGATTAATCCGGAGCCCAAATAAAGCTGTGTCTATCCGGGAGCCATTGCGATCTGAAAAATATTTCCGCCTCAACTGGGTAATGAACATAGGACCACTTATATGCGAAGCAAGTGCGCAAACCACTGTGCTACGCGTCTTGCTTCTATAACCTATATACTATACCCTATGCAGTGTATATTGTTGTTTGTGTTTCGATATGCCAGTCGATATTCATAGCAACTTGAGAATATACACGTTAGAAGTCTTGACTAATATTGAATCTTTAATTAGAGATGCGGTATGGTTGAGTTCTGAAAACACGTGTACACAACTTGTGAGGCAAATAGGTGCCAACTGAGCGAACTTGGTTTCTATCCCGTTAACACTCTTTTCCCCTATAATACCTTGATGCTTCCTGTTTATGTTATTTATGAGTCCTGACAGGAGTGGGGGCCATTCACCTAGGGTTCCAAAAATTACCAATTTTACTTTAGTGGGGTGGGTGAGAGGACCACAGCCTGACCCCATCGTGCTAAGGACATAACACCGAGGTGGTGACATAACGCCATTATTATACTACAAAATAGGAGAAATATAGGGGTACTTACCTGACTGTTCACTCCCACACAAGTTGTCATAAAAAAGAACAATGGCGTCCATAGTGAAGAAAATGGCAGCTTGGATAAGGTATACGGAAAAATATCAAAAACTCCTAGAGGACCTGGAATAAATTCAAAAGAAAGATATATTTATAACATGAACATGGGTGTAAATCTCGCAAGATTAAAGCATCGACATCCAACCACTCATCCCTCACTCAAAATTGTATCAAGTTGGAGAAAACTGTCATACATATTTCTTGAGAAGATCAAGTACCATGACACTGGAGCCATTCCCATAACTGACTGTTCGTGCTTGTCATTCCGTCATTCTTCTTACGACCCAACCTGTGTGGCGTTGGCTATCTTGTCTTTCCGTAGCATCATATTTCGTGTTCTGTAAATCATTTCTGATACCGATGTTCTCCCATGCCAGCTTGTCCCGCATCTTCTCTTTTTGCCTTCCTCTATGCTATTTGTTTTTCACCTTTGCATGTTGTAACGATGTGCTCCATCTTTCCTCTTCTCGTGATGTGTCGAAAAAGTGGACTGTCTCTTTCTGATGCTGGTAAGCATATATCCTTTTTTGAATTAACATCTTTCAAGATATTTTCATTACGTTTTTTTTTATTTGTTCATGTCTTCTTAACACTCTTCTATAAAACCATATCACTGAAATGATATATAATTTGTCACTATTATATTGATTGTCCACAATTCACTTCATACATCAGAATTTGTTCTATATAACTTCTAAGAACTCTCTCACCTCAGTTGACAAAAATATATTGCATAGGATGTTCTCCATCTTTTGAACCGTGTGAAATGTTGCCATGCAAATTATATTTGAATTATTTTTAGGGGATCTTCCTGGCGTAGTGGTTAAGCTGTTCGCCTTGTGTTAAAGAGGTCACGGATTCGAATCCGGCTCGTGTCGTCTTGTTTATAAGGTGGATTTTTTTTCTGAGATCTCTGTGGATTATCATTTGAAGCTACGGAGTTACGTGCTATGAGTGGTACTCTCGGCAGGCGGCGTGCCACTTCGTTGAGAGGGACAGAGTACATAAGGGAAACCAAGTACAGTGAAGTCAATCTTCTACGGCTTTTAAAAATTATATTTGACTTCTTTAATACATCTTCGTCATAATAAATTTTAGAAAAAAAAGCATTGAAAAAAATCAGGAAAAATAATAGTCCAGCATTTTAAGAATCACAAATGAAGCAAATAGAATATTCAAAGTAAAAATAACTTTTTTTAAACTGGGCTAACATGTTCAATGTGTCTTACGTTGACTAAGTGCTCAAGAATATGCGAGGAGCAGTTGGATCATTAGACATGTAATATTTGGAAGTTAATGAAAGTTTATAAATAGAATACGGTACACTTTGAACAATATTTTCTTTCTAAATATATATTACTGCAATTTTATAAATGTTATTACTCTTAAGGTTTTTCATAGACGTATATTCCATTGTCATTTCAGAACCCTTTTAACGTGATTATCAAATACTATGCTTTAATTACATCTTGCTCGTGTTTTTTGAAAACATTACTATTGTTATGATAATTGATTAACATATTTTATCTATGCGAAGGTTTCTTTGTAAGATGTCATCGTCACCGTCACTTTGTATGCTTCTTGTTTTTTTTGTAAAACAAGAAGTTTTAAGGTCTTCAGCCTTTTCCAGTGTTATACTCACAAGCTCTTCGACATCCCGTTTCCATCGTATCTTGAGTTACCTCTTGTTCTATTTCCTGGACTTTTCATAACAAATCTTTTTTAACTCAGTGGTTTTTTTTTTTAATTTTTATTTATTGGCATTGAATGCGTCTCAGTAATTTGCCATTGCTTTCTGGGGAGGGTCTCGTCGCTCGTAAGTTACCGTGCTTCATTCGACTTCAGCACAATACGGAATAATTCTTACTCCAGCTTTCAAAACCGTTGTTGATTTACGATCGTCTGATTCTCCGCTAGTAATTGTGTGTAAGGAAGAAGGACGCCCCCTTGCTGAGTAGATGCAGGTAGTTCAATCGACTAGCTAACATTGCTGCCTTTAAAAAAGGAGGAGAGGGGGGCAGCTCTGCATTATTTATTATGTTGATGATTAATCGTTGGTAGATCAAATTGACAGAATTGTTTTCACAATCTGTCTCGTGTGCTACCTCGTGTACTGTCTCACGTACTGCAAATAAATCTTAAAATACTGTACTGAACCCATCATTCCAATTGACTATATTATCAAAAGTGAAATTATATTAATACCACAAAATGTTTGCAGGCTTTCGTGTAATTGGATATCCATATACACATTGCTATACCCTTTTTCTACATACACACATATGTCCCGTTTGAGTTTGAACCTTTTTTCATATTATTGTATTTGAATTGTATATTGAACTAAGAGTTGAAAAATAGGACATGAAAAAAAATCTCTGGAAGAACCCAAATTTGGGCATAAAAAGTAAAAGTTTATATTGTCTATCCCTAGGTGGTGTTGTCGTAGCTCACTTTCCGTTGAGCGTAGGGATTTTTGAAGGAGATGTAGTCTGCGTTCCAGAGCCAGGTGTGTTGCTTTGGTTGAGTTGTATTCATGTTTATTCAGGATTGTCGTGATGTTGTCTATCCATCTTTTCCTAGGTCTACCACTGGCTCTGTATCCTGATTCCATTTTGTTATAAACTCTTATGGGATGTAGATGTTGATTGTTCATCCTCATAAGATATCCAAACCATTGTATCTGCTGTTTCTCTATATATTCTATGCATGATGTGATAACTATTATCTTTCTGGTGTTCTTATTGCTCATTTTGTCAAGTCTGGTGACTCCAATAGACATTTCATTTTGCAAGTTTCGATCTTTCTCTTATGTGTAGATGTCAGTTGCCAAGTCTGGTACTGGTAGCATAGTGTTGGAATAATGATGCTCTTAATCATTTGTTTATTTACCTTCATGTTTAATTTTGGGTGCAATGGCAAAGGTGACAGCTTGTTTCTATGCCTTTTGACATCTTGTTTCTATCTCTGGAGAGTCGACCGTCTTCTATGAAGATACTTCCTAGGTACTTGAACTCTGACTTGTTTTATTTTTGTGTTCTCTAATTGGATGTTTAAGTGCTCTGTTGATCTCGTTATGTGCATAGTTCCTGTCTTTTGTGTGTTAATCCGCATGTTATATTTATTGCATATCATTGACAGTGATATGATTTTTTTGCTTTCTTAGTCATCATATATGATGCTTTGATCGTCAACGAAAAGCAGTTTATTGGGTTCGTTGTTACGTTGTTCAGTCTCTGTTGTGTCGTTAAATATCTAATTTTGTGTCTTTTATAATTCTTTCTATGTAGATGTTGAATAGAATAGGCGACAGCACACATTCCTGTCTGACTCTTGTTTCTGTTGTGAATGGTTCTGATACTCCATCTGTTGTTCTCACATTGCTTTTTTTCTGTATAATGCTTTGATGTTGTGTAGTAGTTGTCTCTTGATTTCGTATATTTCTAGCGTCTCCCTTAGTATGTCTCTGTTTATTTTGTAGAACGCTTTTTCTTGGTTGACAAAGATGATATTTAGATTTTCGTCACAGTCAATAGCTTTTTGGTTAGTTGTCTAAGGCAGAGGTTCGCTAAGTGTGAGCTGTGGAACCCGGGGGCGCCGCAAAGAGTCTCCAATTGGCGCGCGGCAGTCTCGCCAAAAGGAAACAAAAAATTGAAAAATATAATGTTATAAAATTGATTTTGTTACACAACTATTTTTAGACTTGATTGTAAGTATAATTAACATTGATTTACTCACAATAAATATTATCATTTTGTAAATTGAATGCTAGATTTAATGTTAAAATAGCTTGTAGAAGTTTCAGCGTAGTCAATATCACTTGGTCTAATAATAAAAGGTTCATCGTCTGTAAATGAGAGTATATGCACGACAGAACCAATCGGTTGTCAGTGTGTGTGTACGCGCGCGTCTAAGCAACAGTGTTGGTAAGCAGCAGTGCCCACTCACCTTTAGCAAACCAATCATTGTCCTGCGTATTTCCATATAAAATGCGCTAGCGCAGTGAAATGAGTCAATATCAGTAGATTTGTGCTCAACTAAACTGAGAGTTTCATCGTGAAGTAATTGAGTGGCAATTGAGTTGTGATTGTGTTCATTATTAAAAGGTTTTTAATGCTAACATTGTCATCGAAAAAATAAGAAGATTCAGCAGGTTTGGAGAAGGTAAGAGTTTCATTTTGGACTCCGTAAAACTAAATATAGAAAGTATGACGAAAAAATATTTAGATTATGGGTTTTCTTGTGTGGATGTCAATGGTGAAGAGCATCCTCAATATGTTCTTTGTATGAAGGTTTTATCTGTTGAATCTATGCGTAAACGTAAAAGGCACTTAGAAATCCTTCACCCAAATATGGTTGGTAAACCAAGGGACTTTTTCGCAAAAAATTAACAGCAGCAGGCAAACATGCACTTTCCAAATATTCTCAACAGTAAAAAAACTTTTGGCATCGTATAAAATGGCCTATAAAATTGCTCAGTGTAAGAAGCCTCATAAAATTGTAGAAGAGTTGACATAACCTGCTCCTATTGATATGACAAAAAATATGGCGGTAAGCAGCTTTTGAAAATACCACTGTCATATAATACTATCAGTCGGATAATTTGAGACATAGCTGTAGATATTACCGATCAACTTTTTAATGTTCTGAAAGGCAAAGATTTTGCGTTTAGGTGGATAAGACAATAGATGATCACAAAGATACTCATTTTATCTGTTATGGTAGATATGTTGACAAAAAACAGTTGTTTGAAGATTTATTATTTTGTCAAGGGATTGAAAAGGGGGGGGGGCAACAGGGAAAGACTTGTTCGAGTTTGTGGATAAGTTTATGACAGAGAATAACATTGACTGGGAAAAATGTGTTGGTGTATGTATAGATGGAGCACGATCAATGGCAGGCGGTTACCAGGGACTAAAATCATGTATTCAGTCCAAAGCATATAACGCTCTTTGAACTCACTGTATTATACACAAGGAAGCTTTGGCAGCAGAAAAATTTAGTAGAGATTTGGATGACACTTTAAAACTAGTGATAAGGGTAATACATTTTATTAAAAGCAGGCCCCACAAAGCTAGATTTTTCTTCAAAATGTGTAAAGACATGAACGCTGAGCATTCATTCATCTCTTTTGTTTTACAGCAGTGCTCGGTGGTTATCTCTGGACAATTCTTTGCTAAGAGTGTATAAACTCAGAAATGAAATGTTTTCATTTCTGCTCGAAGAAAATTATGCTCTTGCTAGCATGTTCAGTGACGAAGATTTTTGGGCTAAATTGGCCTTTTTAACTGATTTTTTTGAAAAGTTAAATATTCTGAACAGCTCCCTTCAATTTAATAATGCAAACATTTTTCAGCTCTTTGATAAAGTAGAATGATTTTTTTAAACTTCTACTATGGAAGAACAACATGGTAAAAGGTTATAATACGAATGTCCCTTCTTTGGACCAGTTACTTAAACAGAATAGCTTGATGTTAAAACAAGAACTTAAAAGTGTGTTCGTCAGCCACTTATCCAATTTGGAGCTCTATTGTCAAGAATACCTCCCAAAAGATGAAATAAAATCAGTGCAGTAGGTAAGTGATCATATGAACGCAGAGATTCCCACAAACGAGGAGACTTTCACAAACGAGGAAGCTGAACAGCTCATTGACATTTCTACAGACTCGTCTTTAAATTTTAGACTCCAGTCTAAATCTTTGATTGATTTTTTGTGTGCAGTATCGAAGATAAGTATCCAGTAGTAACCAAGAAGACACTTCGATCATTGATACCGTTTGCCATTTCTTACCTGTGTGAATTTGGGTTTTCAGCAGTTGCCGTTCTTAAATCTAAATTACAGGTAACTTTAAAATCGAAAATGAAATTCGTGTTGCTCTATCAATAATAAGACCAAGATTCCAGGAATTGGTCAAAATAATGAAGCCAGTCCCTCTCATTAGGACAGAAAACATTTTTGAAACTCTTATTACTTGTACCCAATTACGTTTTAAATGATTCTCTGTTTTGTATTAGTTAATTACTATTTATGTCCTCAAAATATATGTGATTGTCTTTATTTTTCGATTTATTTACGTTTTCCTTTTCCTCCTCGTTACAATTACTAAAAAACCAATTTACCAACAGCTATTCACAAAGTATTTAAACAAACTGTACGGATGATATCTTTACACTCAGACAGCTAACAGAAAGAGCCACAGAAAACAACAAAGAATTATATATTGCATTCGTAGACAAAGAAAAGGCATTCGACAGAGTAGACAGAAAACAACTATGGAAAACACTATCAATATACGGAGTACCAGAACATTTAATCAACATATGCAAGGGCATTTATGCTAATAGCCAATGTGCAGTAAGAGCAAATGAGGTGTGTCCAATAAGTTCCAAATTCAATCAGGAGTTCGCCAGGGTGTGTCCTATCCCCTCTACTTTTTATAACATATATCGACCACATCTGTAAACTAACAAGTACCAAGGAAGAAGATAACATAAAAGATAAATTTAACGAACTACTCTTTGCAGACGACCAAGTACTAATAGTGACATCAGAAGAACAATTGCAAGACCATATGAACAAACTCCACACAACATGTCAAAAATTCAACATGAAGATCTATATTGAAAAGACCGAAATAATGGAAATAGCAAAGAAAGAAAGAAATATCACTATCCCCCATCGATGATAAACATCTTAAACGGGTAAATGAGTTCACTTACTTAGGAAGCATTATATCGAGTGGAGGGAAAACCAGTAAAGAGAAACAAAACATACCAGATCCTAGGAGAGGTGACATGTATTTTAAAGAAAATAAAATGTAAACATAGACACTAAAGTTGCATAATATAAGACTATTATTATTCCATCACTATGCTACCAGTGCCAAACCTGGACAATGACAGCACAAGACAAAAGAAAAATACTGACAACAGAAATGACATGTCTACGAAGAATACTCAGAATGTCATTAAGAGATATAATTAGAAACGAAAACATCAGACAGATAACCAAAACAACGCTTAGTTGTTGTTTTCTGATGTGTCTTGTTATTTGTTCTAGTATTTTAACGTATATTTTCCCAATATGGCTGAGTAGTGAGATACCGTGATAATTTTCACATTTTCTTGTATCAATTTTGCTCCTATATCTATATAGGAAACGATTGGTGTGAATATCTAGTAAGACATATAGATATAGTAAAAGCTTCATCATTCGTAATTCATGATATTGAAACAAACAAACAAACGTCATTTATAGTACCGACGTTCTTTTTGTGTTTTGATACCAAGTTGCTCAGCATCCTCTCCTGATCTTCCCTTGTCTCTTTTCTTCATCAACTTTCCCGTTATCACATTCTTCAGCATTTTCTTCCCTTCTCTTGACATGTCGAAATTGTATTTTTCTGCTGCGAGTATTTTGTTTTCTTTGTGAATTCACTTCTTTCAAGATATTTGCACTACACTTTTATACACATCCATAATACTGCATCTCTGCTGCTTCCTATATGATTGTCTTACATAGATGTCTTATTAGATATTCACTTCAATCTTAACTTTTTTAGATGTCTTACTAGATATCGATTTCTCTCCGTCTTATATCGAACTATAAATAATGTTAACAATGAGGCGGAGCAGAGGGTTTCACAAACTTGATGTCATCAAACCCACCGTATTTATATATACCAATTAAATTATTTCTACAAATCTGAAAACAATTTTTAACTTTTGCACCTTTTCTGATAAAAAGTTTTTTTTTGGTGTGGGGTGAGGGGTAAAATAAATTGACAAAATTAAGCAGAAGCTTTCTTCTTCTTCTTCTTCTTCTAAGTTCGTTCTCAAACTCCTGCAGATTAGCAGGATGTAGTCCGGAGAACGGAATGCGTTGTGTCATGGTTTACATCATTGCTGCGATATCTTCGCCTCGGCCCCGGCTCACCACACGGGCGAGAGGCTTTCTGAATTTTTTACAAGTTGCTGATTGGGGGGGGGGTCAAAAATTGGCACAAACGTATTGACACAATTTATGGACATACCCTTTTGATGTCCTACCAGACATTCACTTTTCTCTTGTTTTATATATTGCTATCTTACTAAACATTCACTTCTCTCGTGTCTTATATTTCTATCTTACTAAACATTCACTTCTCTCGTGTCTTATATTGTTATCTTACTAAACATTCACTTCTCTCGTGTCTTATATTGTTATCTTACTAAACATTCACTTCTCTCGTGTCTTATATTTCTATCTTACTAAACATTCACTTATCTCTTATTTTATATTGATGTCTTAATAGACATTCACATCTCACTTGTTTTTTTTATTGAAATCTAACTAGACATTAATTTTTCACTTATTTTATATTGATGTCTTACTAGATGTTAACTTATCTCTTATATTGATGTCTTTCTAGATATAATAATTTTAAATGTTGAAAAATAAAACAGGAAGCAGATGTTGCAGAGAAAACCACACAAATATTTATAGACTGATATAAAACCAGCAATTTACCTCCCTTAGCTAGACCATCTATATCCACTCGCATAGACTTAGACACGTGACCTAGATGTGCAAAGACTGCGATGCCAGCAAGAAAGCCAAAAATTGTGTCTACACCAGAAATAAGTAATGCATCTCTGCATAAGAAATACAAGTTTTTCGTAAATGTTGATCCAAATAATTGTCATAAAAAGTTTAATGCTTTGGACAAATATTGTGATCTTAGATTTTGTAACATATTTCGAAAATCAAAATTATTATAAGGAAATATGAAATGCATTAAAAAGAATAAAAGTGTGGCAAAATATTGAGACGTAATTTTACTAAATATTGAGATTTAATTTTACACAATATTGAGATGTAATTTTACTAAATATTTAGATGTAATTTTACTAAATATTGAGATGTACTTTTACTAAATATTGAGAAGTAATTTTTTACACCATTGGTATTTACTTCTGCTTAGTGTACAAAATATATAAGCTATATATATACATCGTCTTCTTGGTCGTTCTTTTCTTCTGTAGCCTGGCAAACTGCCCTCCAGAATCAGCCTTTCGTTACCATCATGTACTTTAAGTGTCCAAAATGCTGTAGATTCCTTCTTATGATGGTATTTAGAAGTCCCTCTTCATTTTCTTTTTGTAATTTCAAAATTTCAATGTCCATCTTTTTCTTTATCCATGATATTCGTAGGATCTTTCTGTAGCATTTCATTTCAAATGAATTTATTCTTTATATTGTCTTGTTTAAAGTCCAAGTCTTGCATCCATATGTTGCCACTGGAAAACACATACTCTTAAAAGGGTTACTTTATTGACATTATTACTAGCCACAGCTTTCTCAGTTGTATTAATCTGAGTGTTGCATTTGCGAGTAGTCTCCTAATCTCGACTGAACAATCTCCGGAACTGTTTATATTTGCTCCCAGATATTCGGATTTATTTACACACTTTAGTTCTATATTGTCCATGTTGATTATCGGTTTGATCTTTGTTTTGTCTGTTGTCATAATTGTTGTTTTCTGTGCATTTAGATATAGATTTTGGATCTCGATGTATTTCTCTGTTTTTGTGATTAGCTATTTCACTTCCTCAGTATGTACTAAACCTAATTGAAGGAGAAAATGCATAAATAAACACTACAGCATAAAATCTAGAGCCAAATATATTACTATCGGAAATAGAAAATTCAATAAACAAGGCAACAAAACAAACAAAGCAGCAGGCTCTAATAACATACAAACAGAACTTATCAATGCAGCAGCAGAGAGCGGGAAAAGATGGCTATACATTCTTTTCAATGTAATATAGAAGAAGCAAGAAACACCACAAGACTGGAGAAACGCGACAATCATTCCCATATGGAAGAAAAAAGGTAGTAAGAGAGATTGCACAAAATACAGAGGGATATCCTTACAAAGTTACACATGGACAATTTTTAACAAAATATTAGAACAACTATTACAACCATACATTGAACCACAACTTAAAAACACCCAAATGGTCTGCCGTAAAAACAAAAGCTGTTATACATCGCATTCTTTGATCAAGACAAGGCCTTCGACATAGTAGACATACAACAATTATGGAAACTATCAATATACGGAGTACCAGAATATTTAATCAATATATACAAGAACATGTATACTAATAGCCAATGTGAAGTAGGAGCAAATGAAGTTCCAAATCCAATCAGGAATTCGCCAGGAATGTGTCCTATCCCCTCTACTTTTTATAACTTATATCGACCACATCTGTAAACTAACAAGTACCAACGAAGAAGATAACATGAAAGACAAACTGAACGAACTACTCTTTGCAGACGACCAAGTACTAATTGCGACATCAGAAGAACAATTACAAGACCATATGAACAGACTCCACACAACATACCAAAAAATCAACAAGAAGAATAATATTTAAAAGACTGAAAAAATGGCAATAGCTAAGAAAAAAGAAATATCAATATCTCCCATCGATAATAAACACCTCATACAAGTTAAGGAGTTCACATACTTAGAAAACATTATAACAATTGAATGGAAAACAGTAAAGAGCAACAAAATAGATGAAACAAAACATATCAGATCCTAGGACAGATGAAACATATTTTTAAGAACAAAAATGTAAACATAGACATTAAAGTTGTATTATATAAGACTATTGTTATTCCATCTCTGTGCTACCAGTACCAAACCTGAACAATGACAGCACAAGACAAAATAGAACTATTAACAGCATAAATGACATGTCTACAAAGAATACTCGGAGTGTCATTAAGAGATATAATTAGAAAAGATAACATCAGGCAGGTAACCAAACCAATACCAATATTGGAACACATCAAAAGACAACAGATCAAGTGGTTTTCACACGCTTCCAGGTTACCAATAGATAGAATGCCACAAATGGCCATGACACATAGACAGAACGGCTATAAAGCCAGAGGCAGACCATGTAAAAGATGGATCACAGAAATAACAGAAGCCACAGCAACAAGCTTACAAATAACACACAGGAAGGCCATCTCCAGAGAACTCCTCTACCACTGACGCCGCAAGGCAAACAAGGGCTACAGCGTATAGATAGATAGATAGATAGATAGATAGATAGATAGATAAGATAGATAGATTAGATAGATAGATAGATAGATAGATAGATAGATAGATAGATAGATAGATAGATAGATAGATAGATAGATAGATAGATAGATAGATAGATAGATAGATAGATAGATAGATAGATAGATAGATAGATAGATAGATAGATAGATAGATAGATAGATAGATAGATAGATAGATAGATAGATAGATAGATAGATAGATAGATAGATAGATAGATAGATAGATAGATAGATAGATAGATATAGATAGATAGATAGATAGATAGATAGATAGATTAGATAGATTAGATAGATTAGATAGATAGATAGATAGATAGATAGATAGATAGATAGATAGATAGATAGATAGATAGATAGATAGATAGATAGATAGATAGATAGATAGATAGATAGATAGATAGATAGATAGATAGATAGATAGATAGATAGATAGATAGATAGATAGATAGATAGATAGATAGATAGATAGATAGATAGATAGATAGATAGATAGATAGATAGATAGATAGATAGATAGATAGATAGATAGATAGATAGACGGAGAGACAGACAGACGGAGAGACAGACAGACAGATATATAGATATAGATATAGATATATATGCAGGCAGGCAGGTAGAAAGGTAGGTAGGTAGGTAGGTAGGTAGATAGGTAGGTAGATAGATAAATAGATAGTAAGGAGGACTGTGTCTTCTGCATATCTTATTTCTGAAATCTCGTAACAGCCTATATTTAATGGGTGAAACTTATCTTTCTTTAGTTTTCCTCTTACATTTCTCACTATTAAATATCACTCTGCATAGACGTTAAAAAGATCAGGGGATAGAGTGACCCCTGTCTCACTCCACTTTGAACAGCGAACCATTCAGAAGTTTCTCCCTCCACTCTTCCTGCTGCCTGTTGTTCGTGATATAGTGTTTCAATAATATGTATTTGGTGTTTGGGAAAACCCATGTCTCCCATGATGGACCATAGTTGGTGATGATTAACATTTATCAAACGCCTTGATGTAGTCTATGAAATACATATGCAGGTCTAAGCTACATTTCTCAGTTATGTTCCTCATGTTGAATATGTGATCTCTTGTTCCTCTTCCTGCTCGAAAACCGGCTTGTAATTCATGAATTTATGTTTCTAATTGGTGTTGTATTCTTTTCATTATGATCTGTAGTAGTATTTTGCTGGCTTGACTAATTGGTGCTACTGTTCTATAGTTGGTACAAAGGTTTCCTTTTTTCTGGATATAGCCAATATAAAAATATAACAGATTATCATACATTTGCCAGTTTGTGTTACCTGATTATATCGTAGTGAAACTTGTTGTAACTTGATAGAGCTACAAAGGAACCATACACTAAAGACAAACTGAAACACACATGATGCCCGGCAGCAACCCATCTCTGTGAAAATAGTGATTAAAGATACTCATTTAAAACAAATGTATCGTACTCTTGATATGAATATAATTTATATGAATAAATATAATAATAAATACTAAATAAATTACAACAATCGCATAATATATATATAAACTTTTCAGTAACCATATCTGAATCACATCTTCATTTTTGTATCAAATCTATCTACATGCTGTAAATCAAGTGTTTTATGAGTGACTGTTGTTACCTTTGGAGACACATCCTTGCGTAAATCAGGTATCATAAAATAGACAACTCCATCTAGTGCACCTTCTAATGTCATTCCTCGTATGATAAAAGCAGCCAACATTAGGCACAGGATAATCCAAAATCCGATGTTTACCTGCTCAACAATTAAACAAGAAACAACAAATTTAAATTTGCAGTAGATATTTAACACTAGAAAATAAATACACTCGACGAGAAGAGAATAATATAAATTTAAATATCTTCCGGCATGTCGGTGACCTTGCCCCTAATGTACAGTGACGATAAAAAATGTATGAAAAAAATATGTTTTTGTCCATACCAAATTCATGTTCAAAGTTCTACGAAGATTTGCGTAGTTTATTTATTAATTCATTATAATATTTATGCCAGTAATGTATTTGATTATTTTTGGTTTACGAATGTTCATTATCGTACTCGCACATTAAACATGTCTATAAGTGTTCAGATCTCGCCTTCCATATATATATATATATATATATATATATATATATATATATATATATATATATATTAGACCGTCTAATATCAGGTCAAAGTTATTCAGCACACTCACGAAAATACGTTTATTAAATTCCTGCGTTGTTCCGGTGCTGTCATATGGATGTGAGAGCTGGAAAAGTTCTTTATCTTCAGAAAAGAAACAACTGAATTCCAAGAACAAATGTCGTCGTAGGATAACTAACACACATTGGACCGAATTCAAATCGAATGATAAAATCAGAGAAGAGACACATCAAAACCTCATCACAGATGTTATCAGAAAACGTCGTTGGTCCTCCATCGGGCATATCCAACGCGCTAACATCAACAGAATACACCATCTCTTGAATATAAATCTCTTGAAGAGATACATAAAAGCAAAAGAGCCAAGTGTAGACCAAACGAAACACTCATAAGAACAATACTTAGACAAAGTAAAATAATCAATATACATACTATTCAAGAACTGCACAGAACAGCTTTGAAAAGACAGACATGGAGAGACCTCTGCCCTATGAGCTAACTTCCGTGCTTATGGGTCTCGTTCATATTGGTTGAGTTTTGTATATTTAAAATATTTTGTTAAGTGTTCTTTACGGGCCAAGCTACTCCCACTCCGAATATGCGAATTCAGATCAGTAACTCATTGACTTGAAAATTCACATATCACGCAGGCACACATAGCTCATTGAGTATTTTATTTTTAATTTTCAATACAATTTCTTATAAACCAGTGGTAGTTATGGGGTTGATGAGCAGCACTGAGAATTTTTGTATGATATGGGGCTACAAACCTTTGGATCTCCAAGTATTTTTTTTCGAGCTCTGACGCACGACCAAATTAAAGGCCTGCGTGCTAACCCATTTTACGTAATGGTGTAATGCCAGTATAATTATTGTTCTGTTTTTCATTGGTTGGCGAAATTATACATAGTCCAGTATATATAAATAATGAATGAAAAGCATGGTAATAGTCGGAGTGGTCTAAGCTAGTAAAGCTGTTCACGCTCCGTTATATAGTAGCTCATGTCTGGGACCAACGCACATAATGCTGTACAGACAAAAAAAGCTTTGGCGGGCTGGATCTGGGAAGCAGGCAGTATTTTTCCACCATCGTTCTAAATACATATATATACACACACACAAATCACAAATATATATGTGTGTGTATGTATATATATATATATATATATATATATATATATATATATATATATATATATATATATATATATATACTAAAGAATAGTACTACTCCTACCAAGGACAAATATTTGGTTATAGGAGCACAAAGTCGAAAAGTGGCCCAACGGTAAAGTCAGGCCAACAGAACAGAGAGATCATTATTTTATTTGGCCCATCAGGCTAATTTATAATTATTATTAGCACGGAACCCTGAACTCAGAAAAAATTAAATTAGAAGTTATTATAACAAAATATAAAATATAATGACAAAAATAAAAATAAAAAGGAAATTATTAAGTCCCGACACTACCAATAACGCTACTAACTGAAAACATAGATGCTCGTCGCCAGCTTTCGTTTGATGTCAGAAGAGATTTAAAATGTGGCATATCTTACAGTATAGAGAAAGTTTTCGGCGCTTGATACTTAATACGGCGCTTGATACTTAAGCGATCTTTGGAAGTTCAAAGGGCTAAGAAATAACTTTTAATAAATAAAATAAAGGATGTTGTGACCTGCAATGTCGTGAAAAGTCAAAATCAGATCCGCATACCCACAAAGGTTGCCCACTATTGTGATAGATCTTCAATGTTCGTCGCACGGAGAAAAGTCAATTGTTGCCTATAATTTCTGAGTTATGAATCCTTGAAAAGTGTGGCCAGCTGTTGTCTCTGAATGTGATACATTGAAAAAGGTATGTCTACTATGTGCAGGCGTTTTTACCACTGTATAAATTACTTGTTATGGATTAAACTTCTTTTCAGTGAACAGCTGGCTTGTTCCTGGCTGCTATTTCTCATTCCCCAGTGGAGAGGACACGGATCTATAAAATATATACGAATGGAAGCGATGTATGTGAATATTTAAGAACCATTGCTTTAAATAATTAGATTTCTACTATGTCACCTGGATTTATATGGAATTGAGGGAGAAGAGAAGGAGAACAAATTGTAATTTGGGGTCACGGATGCCTCAAAGGATGATAACGCCATAGAAGGACAATTATATAAAATATAAAAGGTGGGGTGTTGCTGGCAAACTTTGGTCAGAGAAATGTGGAGGCATATCAAGAAATCAGGAACAAAGATTATGGAGTGTAAGATCTTTAGTATGAAAAACATATGATAAGTTCAGTTTAATAAATTAGCAAGGCGCTGAAAAGTACCAAAAATGTATTTGAATAGGTAGACACACAGAAGGCAACACAGGTCTGCATCTTGAGTGGCGTTATTTAGGAAGGTACAGGTGGGTGTCGTTCGCGAACAGTGGATTGGGGCACTGAGAAAGGCAAAATTGAAAGTACACTGTAGTTACGTTTATTTTCGTGCCGGGATATGTTTGAGGTAATGAAGGAGCGGATCAACTGACGTCATGTGCGATTGTGGCTCATTGCGATAGGGCAAAGGATTGAGCTGAGGTTTTGAACTACATAAGAGATGTAACACGCGAGAGTGAGACTAATGTTGATGGTCATTCCTTTTTGATGGTCAGGATTTAAGAACAGGGTTTAAAATTCGGTGTTGCTAGAAGTGAACTTTTAGGGGGGTGCAGAAGAGTGATGGTCAATCAGCAGTGGATCGGTACTGTCAGCAGAAGTGTAATGGCGGATACACTCAGGGAGAGATCGGAGCAACTATGGAGTATCACTATGGACGTATCACACATACTTTGCATGTTTACGACTGAGTCAGCATACAATGCACAGTCATCAGCGGAAAGTAATTCTCTATTAGCGCCAGATTTAGTTTTGGCTTTTGCTATTAGGTGGCGTAGATTGAAAAGGAAACACACTTTGATACGATGTGTGTTTTAAATGGTGTCCACGCGATTTTTGTCTCACTGTTTATGTGCTCCGAATTTCGTGGATTTTGCTAGTTGTGCTGTTTAATTGTACAATTAAATGATAAATGGATATGTTTCCGCACTTTGATGTTGTTATTTTCAAAAGTTGAGTGTTGACACAGGAGTGTTTTGCTCAATATTGTCAATCGGGAACAAACATCTCATTTGGTGACTTATTTTCGCCACTGGGCCGAGTTCACTGACTGTCAAAATGGACGATACTATTTTTATACGGTGTCAACTTGTTACAGCTGGCGTGAAGATGGGCCACACACTGTAGCTATTCTGGACACTCACATTGCTAAGAAATAAGCCAACCTAACACTGTAAATAAAGATTTTATCTACCTAGGCTTAAAAGTCTGTTTGCAGTGAAATACGCGGAAGAAATTGGCAGGTAACTCAACGGGTGTATAGGTGCTAACAACACAGCGGTGTGGGCAGCATAGAGCACAGCTAGACATATAGTACACTCTGACCATCCACTGCACCTGATTCTCTCCCAGTTGTCTCGACTTTGTCTTGCCACTGGACCAGGATAAAACTCAGGAGAGAGAGTCTGGTTGACGATTAGCGCAATTCTTCCACCCTGTAACCAATTTCAGCGCTAGTCATTTCTCAACCCAATTCTTATCTTAAAGTTATAAATATAAAGAGAAAGAAGTTTGAATCAATCCTGGTTGGCTCGTGGAATGTGCGGACACTTACGGATTTTTCAGATCTAAATAGGCCAGAAAGAAGAACAGCATTAATTGCTAAAGAATTAGCACGTTATAATCTTGATATTGTTGCATTGAGCGAAATGCGGTTTGCAGATGAGGGTCATAGTTTCATTCTAGTAACCCTTCAAATCTGTTACTAGGCAAACGATTAAGTATCTACTCTACGTCATGAATGTTTATTATTCACTGTGCCCTTGTATTTTGCAGGCTAAAAGCGTATCCCTGGGTGACAGTTCTGAGGAAACTGATTGCAGGATTTCAGACTTGGGTCAATTACATCTATCTCGCACAAGGTGTTCCGCTGTTAGTGAACTTGTCTCGTATAATTAAATTCCCCCTTTGTCCCTGGATACAATGGCCCATATCTAGAGTGTGAGCCTCTTCCAATACAGGTAATTGCTAAAAAAGAACAGTTAAATTAGATTTGGTACGCCATCTTAGTTGAAGTTTCGTTCACTGACAACGTCAACACCTCATTTCCTCTTGAAGTCTGAGCTTCTACCTATATTTTCTCGCAAATGGATGAAATGGTGTCCTGCTTTTACAATTTTATAAACATACAGTTTGCTGTCGGAAGACAGCTGAAAGCACGCCTTAAAGAATAATCATTGCTTTCGGTTATTATATTCGCAGTAATTATATTACATGACGCTGCCCTCTCGCGTTATACTGTCTTTGCCTGCACTCTCCAGAAACTTTTTTACTAATCTAACTTTAGTGAGTTTTCGTACATGACAACCTGGCCTGCATATGTCTTTAACTGTGAGAAATGTGACAAATGCTTCGAATGAGCTTCGAAACAATCCATTTCCAAGGTATACCACGAGAATGTGCTTTTAAATCTTGGTTAGCTGTTAACTCTGGAAATGCATGGGAGCAATGCATATCCCCTTGCACACATCTCCAGTGGCATGTTTAGATAGTTTGTGGAAGTTTAAGCCCCTTTGTGGTAAAACATGATTTCTCAACCATGATCGTACCACCATTTATTTTAATAATATCTGTGGGTGTGATTATTAACAAATATTAGAGGTCACATTTCAACTAACAATGTCACCGCGGTATCTCTGCTCCTATAAAGTATAAACAAAAAACTGTCATTTATAAAACAAATGTAAAGTAGATCATAAAATGTCAAGTGGTTACAGAATGATTACGGAAGGTAACCAAATATAATGGCGTAGTATACAACCTTGATAGAAAACATGGTTCCTTTCATCAGAATCATCCATGTTATGAAGGAACACAATAAAAGACACAAGATCACTTGTGGGCTATAGGACTCCATTTCGAAAGCACTATGTGTCTTGCCAAGAGTCACTCGCCTTTCATGATTTGTTAACACAGCAAGAAAGGAAATAATACACAAATTAATGTCAGATTTCACTTATATTCTTGATTGATTTGTTTTGTACATCTAGATAAATATAATTTCCATGTGCCATACAGGATGACAGACGACATAAAGTTATATTTTCTAAAATGGCTAAAACCAGACAATAAAAGTGTGACACATGAAACTAACATGTATTATTTAGTATCTCCCTGATAAATGCTTTCTAAACAGTGGTTCTCAATTTTTCTGAGTCGCAGCCCGCTTAAAAACAATATTAATAAACGAGGACCCGGTCCAAATACATTATAAGTAGTATAGTAAACTAATGGTGGATCTTTCGGTGATTCAATAAAAAAAATGTATTCCTGTACACAAAGCAGCCTTTATTTCCACAGCCTTGCACAAACTTGCTGCACTCCTTAAAATAAAAACATGCAGTAATGAAAGTTTTTTTTTTATTTCACTATTTTTATAAATAGTCATATTTATACCATGGTCCTATTAGATTTCCAGCAGGAAATAGTCAAGAGAAAGGAAATGCGTTGTGCTGTTGTTTTATTTGCGTCAATGGCCCGACACTTCCGTCTTTGGTGGAGATATATTTGATATATATATATATTAATATTAATATATATATCCTGACTCGGGCAATTGTGCCTACTGATTGCTCAGAAAGGAATGGCAAACTACTGAACTATTTATATTGCCTAGAAAATCATTACAGCCAAAAATGATGGGTTGATGGCTACGTCCTGAATAGGATATGCTACGAATTTATATGCTACGTTACCTACTGTTATTGTTTTCAATTCTTAGTACAGGTTACTATTATATTATTAGTCTATCGCACATCATCTACCTCTCATCACTTATCTCTTTGACCACTAAGATCACATCTCATTGCAATGATTGTGTTTATCATTGTTTGTGTTTATTTCTAGTTCTTGGTTATTTTTTTATAAAGATCCCCTGTTGGATCCTAACCTGGGAAACGTCACTGTTCCTTTGTTGTTTTTTTTTATTCATTGACATTAATTCACATTAGGTATTCTTGTTATTCATTAGTTGTATTAGTCATAAGTGACAATAATACATTACCTATATGTGTGTTATCTGTTCGAGAACAAATGGTACGCTGTTATTTGTTTCATTTTCTGACAATCCCTGAATACTTTTATATTTAAAATGGGGCCTGCTCACTGTTTGCTACCTACACAGATGTTAATTAGGTTTTCTTTCTATTCACTAATTTTGCTAAATACCCTAATATTTTTTGTCCAGTAGACATTTTAGCTATACAATTCTAAATATGTTTAAAACATTAGAAAGCAAAGATTCAAAGAGAACCTGGCGTGACCACTCACACACAAGGTCGGAGTCCAGCACCGGACCACGAGCAGGTGGCTGATAAACACTGTAATAAGTCGTTATTTGACCATTTATATATCGAGTGTTATTGCTATCCCGATGGAAGTCATTCAATTTGCACATGTATCTGTGCGGCACATGTAACGATATTTTATAGCGTGCGCACCCTTTATCTGAATCTGGGGTGAGTAAATTCATCATCAAGTGACATATTATTTCCAGAACGTAATCTTCACTACGGATTTCTTGCATTCTCGGCGATCTTGAGCAAGCTATCCCGCCTCTTTTAGTGACGTGTGCTGGCACTCTTGAATGTCTTGTGTCCAATGGCGTCTTGGGCGGCATTTGTTCCTGTTGCCTTTTATAATCTGTTCCAATATCACCCTCGCCATGCCTTCGTGTCTCTTAATGTGACAGAAAAAAACTAGCTTTTTCCTTAATATAGTGTTCAGAAGCCAGGCTTCATGGACGTTAATTCTTAACACCTCTTGTTTTTTTTTTTTTTTAGTGTCTATGATATTCTCATGACTCTTCTATAGCACTTTAATTCAAAAGATGTTATTCTCTTGGTCACTTTTTTTATTTAGTGACCACGTTTTACATCCATATGTCCCCACAGGAAACATACATGTTCGTAGTAAATACAACTTGGTTCTTATGTTAGTACTCCGCCATAGTTTCTTTAACTGTTTTAATTTTGACAGCACCATTGCTGTTCTTCTCTAAATCTCAACTGCGAAGTCCCCTGCATTGTTTATATTAGTTTCTAAATAATCAAAATGTATCACTTCTTCAAAATTGCAGTTCGCTATATTAATTTTGGGCCTTGATTTTAATTTGTCAGCTGCCATTATTTTTGTATTATTCATATTTATATAGCAATGAGTATATTATGTAATTAAAATACACACAACTTAATGACTACAAATTGATACTTTATTGAAAGTATGATTTTCCTAAAATATCTGCATTTTCTAATCATTTCACTTCCTACCACTAAAGGAAAGATGAGCCTATGTATACTACATCCTCGCGAGTCATGCAAATATTGTAAAATATATTTTACGTACACATCAATCAAGAACATAACAGTATCATACAAAATTGATAATTTTGGATCTCTTTTGCATCGTTATTAAAATATTTTAATGTTATTCTAACCACATGCGCACGTTAAAAATTGAGCTTACTACATCGGCGATATTGAGATATTTACAAACACAGAGAGTTGAGATTGTATAAAAGTACTATAAATCCTGAGATTATACTCATCACCCATACTGGCAAGTCTTCAGAAGACTGAAAGTCGATGAATATACTGCTGTGAGGCAAACAACAACTCTATCTGCAGAGTAGAAGACTGTCCAGCTAGTGACGTTGTAAACTGCAGCTACATTATACACTACAGCTACATATATAGTACAGCTTCATTGTACACTACATCTATACTGTAGACCTAAATTACGGCTACATTGTACACTACATCTATACTGTAGACCTAAATTACGGCTACATTGTACACTACATCTATACTGTAGACCTAAATTACGGCTACATTGTACACTACATCTATACTGTAGACCTAAATTACGGCTACATTGTACACTACATCTATACTGTAGACCTAAATTACGGCTACATTGTACACTACAACTACATTGTACACTACAACTACATTGTACACTACAACTACATTGTACACTACAACTACATTGTACATTACAGCTACATTGTACACTACAACTACATTGTACATTACAGCTACATTGTACACTACAACTACATTGTACATTACAGCTACATTGTACACTACAACTACATTGTACATTACAGCTACATTGTACACTACAACTACATTGTACATTACAGCTACATTGTACACTACATCTATACTGTAGACCTAAATTACGGCTACATTGTACACTACAACTACATTGTACACTACAACTACATTGTACATTACAACTACATTGTACATTACAGCTACATTGTACACTACAACTACATTGTACACTACAACTACATTGTACACTACAACTACATTGTACATTACAACTACATTGTACACTACAACTACATTGTACACTACAACTACATTGTACACTACAGCTACATTGTACATTACAACTACATTGTACACTACATCTATACTGTAGACCTAAATTACGGCTACATTGTACACTACAACTACATTGTACATTACAACTACATTGTACATTACAACTACATTGTACATTACAACTACATTGTACATTACAACTACATTGTACACTACAACTACATTGTACATTACAACTACATTGTACATTACAACTACATTGTACACTACAACTACATTGTACACTACAACTACATTGTACACTACAACTACATTGTACACTACAACTACATTGTACATTACAACTACATTGTACATTACAGCTACATTGTACACTACAACTACATTGTACACTACAACTACATTGTACACTACAGCTACATTGTACACTACAGCTACATTGTACATTACAACTACATTGTACATTACAACTACATTGTACACTACAACTACATTGTACATTACAACTACATTGTACACTACAACTACATTGTACACTACAGCTACATTGTACACTACAGCTACATTGTACATTACAACTACATTGTACACTACAGCTACATTGTACATTACAACTACATTGTACACTACAGCTACATTGTACATTACAACTACATTGTACATTACAACTACTTTGTACACTACAACTACATTGTACATTACAACTACATTGTACATTACAACTACATTGTACACTACAACTACATTGTACATTACAACTACATTGTACATTACAACTACATTGTACATTACAACTACATTGTACACTACAACTACATTGTACACTACAACTACATTGTACACTACAACTACATTGTACACTACAACTACATTGTACATTACAACTACATTGTACATTACAGCTACATTGTACACTACAACTACATTGTACACTACAACTACATTGTACACTACAGCTACATTGTACACTACAGCTACATTGTACATTACAACTACATTGTACATTACAACTACATTGTACACTACAACTACATTGTACATTACAGCTACATTGTACATTACAACTACATTGTACATTACAACTACATTGTACACTACAACTACATTGTACACTACAACTACATTGTACATTACAACTACATTGTACATTACAACTACATTGTACATTACAACTACATTGTACATTACAACTACATTGTACATTACAACTACATTGTACACTACAACTACATTGTACACTACAACTACATTGTACACTACAACTACATTGTACACTACAACTACATTGTACATTACAACTACATTGTACATTACAGCTACATTGTACACTACAACTACATTGTACACTACAACTACATTGTACATTACAGCTACATTGTACATTACAACTACATTGTACATTACAGCTACATTGAGTAAAACTGTTTTCTGGGACTAGCAAATAAAATCTCTAAACATTTCTACATCAAATGGAATGCTAGAGAAACGACGGTATGATAGTGAACGTGTCTTGCATAAGAAGTAATAGTTGCAAATGCATACTTTATTGTGATTCTCTCATTATCATAATTTTCATTGATCTTACTACTGCTGTTGCTGGTACTACAACTACTAATACTTCTACTACTAATATTACTACCACCACTACTACTATTGTTACCACCACCACTATTCACTACTACAATTACTACTAATACTATCACTACTTCTATTAATACTACTACTAACACTAAGCACACGAGTACTACCACCACCACAACTACTACTAATATTACTAATACTACTGCGAATACTACTACTACTACTACTACTACAATTACTACTACTACTACAGCTACTATTACCACTACTAACATTAATATTATTATTTTTATTATATTGAAAAAAGAATGATACATTATGACATACGTTCTGGAAATATTTGGGGACTACATCTAGTATCGACTATTTACAGACAATAATGAAAGTGAATGTGTCATCTCCTACGAAATACAGCAGCATTCGGTGGCATCATGTCCACATGATAGCAGACAAAGAAATTTTTGAGCATGAAAACTGCCAATAGATAAATTAAAAACCATTCCACAAACTATATAATAGCAGAATAAGTAATAATCAATGCAACAAGCTTGAATTGGATCCAAATATTCAAGCTCGCCATGATACCTTTCAGCGAAACAAGTCACCGTCATTCGAAGTGTGAATATATCACTGGTAGCATTCAGGCAGTTTAGAATATAAACGAATTCAAACATGTCTCGTATAGGCCATTGATTTTCAACTATTGATGCATTTGTAGTCCCACTGAAACAGCATATCGCATTATCAGTGCAATGTGGACGGTCGACTTTGAAATGATGAAGAAAGTTCGACTAAGTTGTGCTTAAAACTGTTCCATTAACCGTAATCCCTTGACGATACCGTCCTTTTGGCTCATTGAGAATCATCCTGTTAAAGTGACGCAATTAGACTTTTCTCGCGATTTTTGCCACTGCGTCGACAACCAACGCACTTGTCGAAGGACAATTCCCAATTGTGCACAAATGACCCTACCAACATGCCGGCGGTTAATAATTGGCATATGATGATTTGATCATGATGATGATTTTCCTCCTTCGCAAGCGAAGATGAGCATAGAATGAAAAACAATAAATGTGGAGAATAGCTAGAAAAAACAACATTTGTGATTGTCTAATTTGGTTTGGGTTTGTCAGTTCGTAGATACCGATGAGTTCGATTCGTGTCAGGAAAGTTTTATTGCAGTGCGTGCAAGCGTGCAGAGGGTCCCAAGTAGGAGAGTTTTCGGATTTGTCCTTCCGCTACTTGTAAATTGCCCGCAGTGTTCTCTCTTTTTCAAATTTAGTGAGGCCAGCAGTGACTTGTGTGTGCCAAGCAGAACGACCAAGCACTGTAGTCTCCTAGGAGCTATGATGTTGCAGTGCTGGAAAGAGTTCTTTATGTGATTCTGGAAGAGCTTTTCTGGCCTCCGCTTGAACGTTTACCATGTACTGTTCCCCATAGAATAATCTCTTTGGAAGGCGCTTGTCTGGCATACGGTCGACTAAGTCCAGTCCAGCGGAGGTGGGACAAATCTATATTGATTTTAAAGCAAAACAACAGAGATAAAATCGAGTACCTCGATAATACAGTTTTGTGGACTTGTTGGGATCATCAGTCTGAAATGGCGCAAATTGATTTTTTTACAGTGATTTTTATTAGTCTCCTATATTGCCTAGAAAATCACCTCAGCCAACAAATGCTGAGTTGATAGCTACTTCCTGAATAGGATATGCTACCAATTAAAAAAAAAATTTGTTCATACTATGTGTCGGATGAAACTGAAAATCACAGAAACGTCATTGCGTCGCTTTAGAATAATGAGTCCCGATGAGTCTACAGATCTGTAATGACTAGGAACTCGGGTAAAACTTACTCAAAATATTCATATGTAGGATATGTTAGGATGATGCCATTTCTCCTTGCTATTCTCTCATTCCAGATCCACAGTTGTGTTTCATTTTTAGGATGTGCGCATACACCATTCGGTAGAAGTGTTCCTTCAATAAAACACTCGGTTTTTGATTGAAGTTTGACATTGGTAATACAATCTGGCACATGAGAATAAAAATGAAATACAGATACAAAAGATGGCAGTAAATCTTATGGAATTAGAAAACTGCAGATAAACAAAAGAACATGTTCCTCAATTCATAGATTTAATTTCAACTATAACTTTTATATTGATAGTGATATGTTGTAGATATAACTGATCGCGCTGGTCTTTTACGTTTTCACAGACTGTCAGGAAGCAGGTTGGTGTACAATTTCAAAGGTACTATGAAGCTCTAAAAATTTCACACATGATTGCTTTTCCGGGAAGGTATTATGGAGAAAGTGTCTTGCCCATTTTCACTAAAGCCCTCTCGGCTATGTTGTTTAGTTCCAAGGAAAAGACAACGTTAGTAGGCTTAAAAATAAGCAGAACTGATACAATTATATATTTTCCACGAAAAATGTCCTCAAAAAATTAAATTAAGATGTTAGTAATTTAGTAACATGACATTAATATACACAACTCATAACTCACATTTAGAGCTCCAGTTCCCACAGGTCATCCAGGGAACTCTTGATGGAAGTGATGAGAAGAAAAAGTAAAATCCCCAAGAAACAATACCATTGTAATAAACAGACAATATTAATAACAATAACAGCATATTGATTCCACAACCTGCAGAAAGAAATCAGAAGTACACGTTATCGTTAATTACACTGCAATGTTATGCAGAAACACAAGTTGAAAAACATATACCATTGATTGTTTGTTGTATAGCAACAGTTTTTCTGTTAGTTTTACAGCAGCAATTTACTGTTCATTTCATAACATTTCATTGTTAAATTTATAGCAACTTGAATTATAATATATTTGTTTCCATTATCTGTTTTCAATTGATGAATCTGTGTTCGGCTAGTTGGTTGGTTGCTGAGAATTTGTTCACGCCCCTTGAACCAATTTCATTATGTGAATATTGAATGTGTTTGAGCTGTTGTTTTGTTCCATGTGAGGTTAACGGGAGAATCATCTTTGTGACATAATCCAACGCAGGACTTTAAAAAAAGTGGCAGTCGAGATTCGTTGGGCTGAGCGTAGAGCAGTGCTGGAGTGTATTGTGGTTGTATTACGTTCATATGATTATTAAGGTGTGTATGTTATGTGGGAAGACGAAAGATGGTACTCTAGTCTTTCTTAATCAGGAGATTGATGTATTCTTTGGGATTTTGGCTTGTCCTATATTTGTATATTTCTCTCCCAGCGTTTCTCGATGCCAATCAATTCAGCCAAGTCTCTTTGTTGATTGATTTCAATATCTTTTTAACTGTGTGAATAGGCGTTAGTGTATATCCCTGTTCTTGTCTTGCTTCCTTCTTTGTTAATCTGTCTACCTTGTCGTTGCCCGGTTTGTTTGAATGGCCAGGAATCCACTGCATAACAATATTGACTTCATGAGACGGGAGCAGCTGGTTGGCATGGTGATATATTTTAACTAATTCAGGTTTATGTCCACAACCTTAAATAGATTGAAGAACGGACATAGAGTCTGTAAAAATCACAATATTTTAGTTTTTGAAGATAATACATCCTACATGGTCTTGAGGTGGCACATGCAACTTTTTTTGGCTGTTGTTTCAGCTGCATAGTAGATATATCTGTTCTCTCTTGAAAAGACAATGTTTGTTTAGTGTGTTGTATCATTGCGCATGACAAAAATACGTTGATCGTTTGTGTCAACTAACGTCTTTTCTCCCTATGTGTTCGACACGTTATTGTAAACTGTTGAATATAATGCCTTTGATATCCAAAGTATCATCTGTAATTTGGCTGCCTTTCTAGACCCATTTTTATCCTCTACAGAGGCAATAGACATGGTAGTTTTATTTGTATTAATATTGCATTTTAAATAAGCTAAATAAGTAATAATTACATTAGTTAATAATTAGCTTACTAATAACCCACAAACACAATGTATTAATAATTGTTACAAAGATTTATATTTGGTAACATTAATGGCCACTCTAGCTCATTTGTCGGCCTGGACGTTTCCCACTATATCCGTGTGTCTGGAAATAAAGATAAACACGATTTTTCGCAGTGAGACCCACATTTTAGCTATTCCTATTGACTCCATTCATCCCCTACGTACCTCGTATGTTTTGATTTTCTAAAAATATTCATTGAGTAAATTAGTATCCACCAGTGACGTACCTAAGGTAAGTGCTGCCCGGTGCGATGAAGATTTTGGTTCCCCCCCCCCCTGAAATTTATAAAAAGCCACACAAAAATAAGAGTAAAATTTTACAAGTTAATTATTATCATCGATTTTATCCACTTTTAACAAAGATAGAAACGAATTTTAAAATTTAAAATTATAAATTCACTTTTCTGATTGAAAATTGTTCAATGTTTCTGAATGAAGGCAAGTAATTCCAAAGGTCTTTGGTCCTTTTCTTTAAATTCTAGTTCACTTTAAAATTCTTTAAAATTAGCTCACTTTAAGGAGTTTTGTGTGTGTGTGTGTGTCTAATATCCAGAATGCACTTGTACACAATACTTTTTAAACTTTTTCACTATCTGATTTCTTCACTGGTTATAATTAGGTTATAGGACTTTATGATGCGCTGAAACACGAGCCTGATTGTGCCTGCCAAAGTTTAAAACTAATTTTAAATGTTTGATCTTTATCTATGATATAATTGTTGTATGATATCATTCAACGCTAGAATGCTAGAAATAAACTTGATTTATCATCGAACTCAAAGACGGCTTATGACGGACTTTTTCGGTGCTAAGTGAACGACTGAATGGATTGACGATCGAAACTGAAACTTATTTTTCGTTTTTGTTACAAGCTAAAATATGATTTTGAAGTAAATTATGGGGGTGTCTTCTTTCGAGAGAAACTAGTTCTACTTATTAATTAATTTTAATGTTTTATAATAATGTGCCAAAAATGTGTTATTACATAATTGCCAAATAAATGGACTTAAAAACGAAAAAAATGTTATTTTTTAACGGTGTGGGGCATCAACTTTGGCACGGCAAAGGCACTTAAACCCCATTTCAAAGTTTGCATTATTTTGAGGGGCATTTTTATGCCCCTCAAGCCTTGATGTCCGGTGCGGCCACACCTCACGCGCCACCCTTGGTACGCCACTGGTATGCACGTATGGAATATGCTTGTAATTCCAACCAGGGTGTCTGCGTTACAGAAAACACTTCCATCGTTAGACTGCTTGTTGTTGCTGAAAAAAAAACAACACTTAACGCTTTGTGCACTGTTTTTCCCTGTGGTCTGTCAGTAAATGCCATGCGCACCGCTGGTGGCGGATAACCCCACTCGTTCATGTAAGTCACAACATCTGTGTCATCGACATGTTTGCAGATGAGTTCCTTGACCTCAACATCCACGATTATATGGCTACGTTCCCTGCACTTTCACAGTATAATGACTGTCTTCACTGCCTCCTGAAAAACTATAGGAATATGTATCCATTCCACGCCAGGAGATATGCCTTCTGGTGAGCAGATCTTTTGAACGGTATCCTCGTCGCGACCCATGTACGATTTGCCTCTCTAGAGCCTGCTTCCCATTACACTCATGAGCTCAATGTGTACCGTGTGACCTGTGTCAGAATTCATTCTGATATAAGACCTGTGTCAGAATTCACTCTGGTTTATACACGAGCATGCCACATACAATTTATGTGAGATATACTCTGAAAATCAAGGAGAAACTATAGCCACACAGGGTATCGCCCTAGTGCTTCCAAAAATGTCCCACATAACTTCATTTGGAATTATCTCCAGTCTCTCAATCTGCGCATTCAATGGCAGGAAGGACAAGATCCTCATATAAGATTTACGCGCTGTAATTGTTTAGTAACAGCCGATGCCATAACTCTCAGAGATGAAAAACATTTGACCTTTGTGATAACATGATCAACATGTTCCCGAATGCTTAAACTACGATCAAATCGCATGCCCATGTATTGTATAGGTGAATTCCTGATTACATTGTGCCCTCTCATTTCCACAGTCTATGTCGCAGACTTTACGATGCGATTGTTAAGATAGAACCATACCACAGATACTTTCTTTTGGTTCATCATTGCCCCGGAATCGTCACAACAGAAGGTGATAGGGTTTAACTTATTCCGCAGTGCTCCGACAGTTTCTCTTCTGACCCGTCCTGTCTATATATCATGATATCACCCTAAAAAGGACAGTACCCTACCTCTTCCTCCAAACTGCTGCTGTGTGATTGTCAAGGTGTACAAATTGAATAATACGAGTGATCTGGACAATCCCTGTGGAAAACATGGGCTTATTTTAATGTCAACAACCGCACCTGAGAGCCAACTTCCTTTCTAGGAACACCAATAATATTTATCTGATGACGAAAGGGTCAACAGAGAAGTGCAAGAGTATGTTGATAAGGTACTCGAATGTACTCTGCTGTAGGTATCCTCCAAGTCAATCACGAGAGCACACGTTTCCAGTCATGCGTGCCTCGAATACGTCCTAGGCGTACACAAAAGTTTCTTTCTAACGTCTGTAGCCTCCGAGTGTGCCCGGAATATGTGGCTTTCTTCCAGGTCGCCAGTGAGGTGTCGTACAACCATCTTCTCAATACGTTTGCATGCGGCGTTCAGCATCGTTATGGTCGGTATTCACTGATCGTGTTTTTTTTAATTGTGCTTCTTGAGTGGCAATAGGTAGCTGTGCAGTCATTCTTATTCCATATGCTACGTTCTCAGCAGGACGTGACGATCCTGCGATACTACTTTAGTGAAATGCCTCCCTTCGAGGACCAAACATGCATTCATAAACTTCCCAACACAACCATACTTTTGAGATAGCCTTCTTTGTCAGAAAGAATATGGGCTCTCAGGAGCTACCTTCTTACAGCTAACTAATTATTTCATCATCATTCCAACAAACGATGGTAACAGATACTGTTTGATGTCGTTGATGCCAGAAAATAATATACTGTACATTAGGCTGTGTGAGGAGCATCAGCTAAAGATATAGTATAACGATTTAGTGCTGAACATTTGCCAATAAAATAATTATACTAATAATACCTCGTTAAATTATTAAATTATCTCATGAACACAGAATACATATGTGTATTATAATATATTTAGCTACAAATACCACATATTTTAAACACTCCCTGGCGGGTAACATGCAGTATTTGATATTTTTTAATTATTTTTTTTAGATATTTGTGTTTCGTCACATTTCAATGTTTATAATAAGAACTAAGAACTATAATTTACCTGCAATTAAGGGGCAGAAATTCCAGCATGTTAAGGGGCCTGTGCTAGTGAACTGTCCTAATGCGATTTCGAGTAAAAGTGTGGGCAGTCCAAAAGTCATTATAAGTGTAAAGAAAGGAATAAGAAAGGCTCCTGTGAAATTCAAATAAATAATAATGTCGGCATGCTATCATCAATATTAACACAATAATCAATTTCTTCTTTCGTTCGCTAATAATGTCTATATCTGCAGTGTTGTTTCTTGTATAAATTGGACAGTGTTTTCCATTTCTTGTTGTGTACCATAAAGTTTAACATTCATTGGTGTATCAGAAGGCCAGTATGTGCATCTTAAAGTGTCATAGTTTGCATGTTCTTGAAGGATATGTTCTGAAGTCTGGTTGACTTGTCCACAATTACACTTTGCTGTTGTGCCAATTTTAAATTTTGTATACATATGGCTGTTTAGTCTATTGTGTCCAGTTCTCAGTCGAAATATGATGACCTGTTCTTGTCTGCTAAGTAGGTGGTAGTCATCCCGTGGAGGTAAGTTAGGCTTACAATAATCCATAATATTATATAATAACCTATATGTATAGGTATGTATTTATATGTATGTATATATATTATATATTGCATAATTGTATATGTGTATACTTCGTTCTGAAATTCGCGTCTATTCCATTCTAAAGCTTTTTTCGCGAAATCTACTTAAGTATTTACGAGCAGTCTTAGATTACTGATAACTTTACAAAAATGATGACCACGGATATCTTGGATCGTGCACAACTGCTTATTCATTTGCTTTTTGTGAATGTTTACAAGATATTTTGGCTAAAATATTTGATTTTACTGTTTTGCAAGGTAACTCCGTGTAATGTAAGTACGAAGGTGTGTCATGTACCCTGGGATTCTAGCAGGGGCCGCGAAGAATTGAGAAAATATTAGGAATAGCTTTTACATCTACAACTAAAGATGAATAAACATATCTACAAATATAAAGACAAATAAGGATAAATACTGCCCCCTAGTTATTTATTTTCCGCAACCTCAACACAATTAGATAAATGTCGATCATACATAGCCGCAGCGATCAAAGTTTAAACAGGTAGGATTGCAACTATGCTATGTTTGGTATGTTAAACCGAAGTCAAATCAGGATTGGACTTCTGAACGCAGACGTCTAAGAAGACCGCCACGTAGTTTAATAGCAAAGCGTACCGACCAGACTGTCTAAAAATTACCGAACTAGCATAACTTGTTTTAAGTTTAACAACAATATTGTCTCATTGTTCATTAACAACACATGATAACTATATTTTCATTTCCAGACACTCTTTACTATCGCTAACCATACACGTAATTCTACATACACGCTAACATATACGCTAACATACACGTAATTCTACATACACGCTAACATATACGCTAACATACACGTAATTCTCCATACACGCTAACATGGTAAAACGAAACAGTTTCTATGATTAAATTTTTTAGTCCACAGTAGAAACAAATATTGAAAGGGAGTCCCCAACAAAGGAAAGCTTAGAGACTGCTGATCTAGACTAATAAACGCCATTGTCATAAGTCTGGATAAAACTTTCATATTGCTACTGTGTTTACATAAAAACAAATGTCTCAGTCTAAACAAGAATAAAACAGAAGTAATTGTTGTTTCAAAGAAATACACACACCCTAAAATGCAGTATTACTATCAATGATGCAAAATTAAATCAAGCAGATAAATTATCTTGGCACCATTTTAACATCAGATGACAGTTGCTCCAATGAGATCATGAACAGGATAGCACAGGGCAAATTTAATCAGCATTTCAAGAAATGAAAAATATTCTATGCAGTGGAATAATATTAATGTATGTGTGAGTTCGAGTGCTAGGATATCCTATTGAGCCAATCCTTCTTTATGGAAGTGAAGCATTGACAGTAAACAAAAGTGCTCAAGATAAGCTGGAGGTAACTGAGATGAGATTTTTAAGAAGAATGATGGAAATTCCATGGACAGCCAAAACAAAACTAATTTAGATGTTCTCCGAGATTCTGTGGTAAAACGACAAATTATAGCGAAAATTAGAAACAGACAATCAACATTTTTAGGGCATGTGATGAGAAAAGTAAAACTTGAACATTTAGTAACTACTGGAAAAATCAAGAGGAGAAGAGACAGCGGAAGGCAAAGAGAAATTTCTGGATGGGTTGTCACTGTGGCACAAAAAGAAGTCAACAACTGAACTTATTGACAATACAAGAGACAGAGTTGTGGAGAAACATAATCGCATACGCCACTCTGCATGGAACATGATGTATTGTATACATACGAAAAGTGCTCAACGACGTGTACATAAGCTGCGTAAATTGTCATAAGAAAATGAATGACAGTAAAATGGTGATAATTTTGTCCATTTTTCTAATAGATGCGTAATAACGTCAATTGTTTAAATAATTAATAAATATGCAAATGTAAACTATAGATTCTTCAAAATTATGGCTATGGATCATCTCTGAAGAAGTTATAATGTATATGACTATGTGTTTTTCTTCTAATGTTATTACATTGCAAATTTTTATGTTCAACGCTTTCATGAAATATATTTTACCTGACACAAATTATCAGAGGCAATCCAATAGTTCAAATATGAATAATACAAGTTCAATGTTGGATGAGAATTTCAGAGCAGACTATAACTATAGATGTATGTGTTCATTTAAGAATTCAGAAAATGTTTACACCACCAGTATAAAAGGATTAATAGAAAGTGGTACTGCTAGTAGAACATAATGGAAAATAATACTCACGTGTAAGACAGGTAATGAAGCCCTACTGAATGACGACTAAAACACTACACACTATCACTAACGGATGTAAATATGGTACATATAACAAAACAAAACACAGAATATAATCTACAGATGACAACACACAGGACAAAGTCGACGCCTCGGACCAATAGGCCCCTCTCAAGACACGGACACAACATACAAACATAAAAAAAACACAAGTAAAAATGAACGCGTTTCCAGTGAAATGTGATAGCAAGATAGACACCGGGAGCATACGAACAGGAAGTACCTGTATTATCGTCTTTGTGTACTTCCTGTTCGTATGCTCCCGGTGTCTATCTTGCTATCACATTTCACTGGAAACGCGTTAATTTTTACTTGTGGTTTTTTTTTTATGTTTGTATGTTGTGTCCGTGTCTTGAGAGGGGCCTATTGGTCCGAGGCGTCGACTTTGTCCTGTGTGTTGTCATCTGTAGATTATATTCTGTGTTTTGTTATATGTACCATATTTACATCCGTTAGTGATAGTGTGTAGTGTTTTAGTCGTCATTCAGTAGGGCTTCATTACCTGTCTTACACGTGAGTATTATTAAAAGGATTAAAGGGTGTAGAGAATTACCTTCATTGTACTCGGGTAACCCGATATGTATTCCGACTTTCTCAACGATACAATACACTTCCTGTCGACATCACCTCTCAACGACAGACACCTATTTAGCAATCCTCGTGGATATTCATGAAAATGCACTTTTAAACAGGACGTCGCTACCCTACACCGAATCCGTAATTTCGTGTAATAACTTATTCAGAACGTAGCGAATAACCTGACAAATTTTTAAACTCAATATTTACTTTCAGTAGTTGCTGTTAACTAAACCAAATACAGTAATGATGTATTTGAGCCAGAGACTTTTTCTCTATATCTCAGCCACAGAGCCATGTGAACATCAGGCACATGTCTTGACCACTTCGCCACAAAGATAAGCAAATATCCACTCATTTTTTATATCTATATGTGTGTGTGTGTATGAGAGAGAGAGAGAGAGTAGTTGTGTGGCATGCTATAGTAAAACAATGTTATTTTAGATGGTTTATAAATATTCAGTTAACGGTGTATTAGACCATCTTCTGGTATCTCCTACAGTTCTGCATGTTTCCTTGTGTATTCGCGTTGCTTTTCCATTGGAACTAATCAACAGAACGGCGAGTATGGTGTGTAAATGAGCAAGACACTTCCTCCACGGAACCTTTCCAGACAAGCAAAAAAGTGTGAAAATTTTGAGGGCCTCATAGTCCATTACAATTTTCCACAGGCCTGCTTGCTGACCGTCTATAAAGACATAACAGGCCGTCATATGAATTAGTTTGAATGCACATTTTACACCAGGACACAACAGATAAATGGAGTGGTAGCCCAAAATAAGGGAAATAGTATATTTGACAATAAACGCATTGGGCAACAAACGTTGGTAATCATGAAATTAGATTATCATACATTACTGCTCCCAAAATTTTTCAATCGCAACATGATTTTATAGAAACAAATTGATCCGCGACTCAGATACATTTAAAAAAAAATGATTGTTAGTAAGGTAAAAGAAAATAGGTCAAGAATATATTTAGCAGCAAAGATAAACGTAGGTTCCATAGCAGCATCCTGTCGTCGGGGATGAAGATAACTCTTCATGTACTAAGCCACAACAACTATTAGGTGCAAGTTACCAGTTTTCCTTCTCGCTTTGTTTATCTTCCACAATGCATGCGTCAGATACCCATTTACAGCTGGGTCGACTCGAGTAGCTGTCGTGTATGCGAGAAATCACGACCCAGTTGTGTTTTCTTGATGTGGTTTCGAAAAACACGTTGCAACCTGGTGATAGTAAGCAAGTTCACTATCAACTAGGCTGCAGCGCTCCTCAGATGTCTCAGAAGGTATCGTTAACATATTTTTCAATTGCTTTAACAACAATAACGTTTTTTGTATTTTTATTTTATATTAAAAAATGTATTTTGTTGATTGGAAACCCGTGTTTTCTTCCTCTTCTGCGTTCTCTCTTCAATAGCACGAATTTCCATGTGACTTGAGCCAGATAACGTGATATACGTTGATGCTGCTAGTATAGAAGCAAAGCTGCAGTTATTTTTTATTTTGTCCCAGAACATAGTATTTCATCAAGCTTTTATTCGGTTGACCATTCTTTGCTAATGGCAGCCTTCCTATCTGTTGTGACAGTATTGGCACACTACTCTGGCCTCCAATGACTGTAGGCACATTTCACAATATAGAGAACCCTTCACAAGCAGGGGGTTTCACAGTAATAAGTGGGAACCCTTCACAGATAGCGAGAATTTGACATCGTGGAATGCCACACATTGCATGATCAGCCGTAAGGGTTTATGTGTAAATTTTGTCACTACAGACACGCACAAGGCGAAAGTGTGTTATCTAAGAACTTGTCACGCGACGATCAAATGCAAAGTACATGTCAGACCTTGTGTTATTCAATGACCAGATGGAAGCATTATGGTTGGGCTGAAGTTAGGACTATGCAACGTGTATTTATTGTATGACCAGATGGCTGAATTCTGATTGGTCAGATGTTTTTCAATGGGGAAATGAAGGATTTCGATTGGTGGGAAGTTTCGCGAAGTTTGGAATAACTTGGGAGTTGAGAAATTGGGGGATTCGATAGACGTCGTGATATCGCCAGAAAAAGTCCTTTTTAGGACTAGGTGGAAAGCGACGTGACCAGGCATAGCGAGTGCCTGGTCGAATCCCCCAACTAACAAACAAACAGGGGGATTCGATCATCGACTGCCGAGCCGGCCAGTCGAGTTGTTAAACTGGGGAAACAGTTTCTAAACTGCACAGGCAGTTGTGGAAACGACACGTACAGTCATAGGGCTGTCTAGTACTAGTATTGAAACAAAGTGAGATTAGAGTAGAATAATGAGATGTTTTATTATTCTCATTAAGCATATACCGTAACATGTGCTCATTTATTAGAAGTGTTAGAGTCGTTTCATTAATGCTTTGACCTTGCACATTTTATATTCATGATCTAATGTCCGTCTCGGAGATAGCAAATACTCGGGAATTTGTTGTTCATATTAAAAGTAGTTCGTATATTAAGACAAGAAGTGCCTTTGTGATTAATTGATGTCAAGAAGAGTTCCTTAGATTTAGACCTCACTACAGCACAGAGGTTCCAGAAAGGATCTTGTCCAAGACGCTATCGCAACATTGTAGTGTTGTGACAATCCTTCAATTATTATCACACTAAAGTGACGACACCAGCATCGTCACTTGTTACTCGGTCACACTCTGTTGTGACGCTATGACGAATCATCTGCTTTCTGTCACAGTGTTGCCAGATAACAAAAGCGTTTCTGCTATTAGCCATGGATGTTTATCGCCTACCGTGCCCTTGGATTGTACATGCAAATTTGGACTTGGGTCAACTATCTACCACATAGATGTATTTCACTGTCAGGAAATTAATTATGCGTAATTAGACGGTTCATTGTTCCCTGCGCCACTGAATATGCAACACTGCCTCATTCGGAAGCCTATTTCCGATATAGGTAACCCTTAATGGTAAGGTTGGATCAGTTTTGGCTCGTCCTCTTAGCCGATGCTTCGTTGACGAATATCATGATCTCATCGTTCAAGTCTGAACCTGTACACACAATTTTTAGCGGTCTGAGATTATATGTTTTCTTGCTTTTCCATGCGACATTCTTACTGAAGATAAGGTAGAAGCTTGTTCTCGAACATGAATGTTTTAGTTATGAATTCCGTGCTTAATTTTCTCGATTGTACTTGAACATGCCACGGCTCTCTAATGCTATACTATATTATATATATATATATATATATATATATATATATATATATATATATATATATTATATTATATATATATATATATATATATATATATATATATATATATATATGATTAAACATTGTACTGAATAGACCAGCTTTACTTCTCACTACTCGCTGTCTTAAGTTCTAGGAAATATATCACGGCACTCCAAGCCAGCCACTGTTTGACACTTTTCTGCGAGAGTTTTTTGATTGTTTGGACTGAGAAATATTCTTCAGAGATCAGTTTTTCGTAGGCAATAAATTTTCACTATATCTCGGTATGCATTGTCTTGGTGCGATTCATAAAGCGTTAGTCATATTACTTCCAACGAACGTCGAAGCAATATGTTTCACGATGGGGTGGTTTTATAATGTGGTTATCTGCTAACACTGGGTTCGCACTAGAGCACTGAATCTTTAGTGTCACTCGGAACTCATGCTATACCTGGAATTTAAACTAAATAACACAAACGGTTATTAATTTATTAATCGATGGTTTCGGTGATAATACGGCGATGGATAATTGATATGGAACTGTGAATTGAAGTGTATTGTACTTACCTCCTCCGTTCTTGTAAACGAGGAGTGGAAACAGCGATAGGTCACCTAGTCCCACAACACAACTAATTCCTGCCAAGAAAAAGTCATTCTTCCTTGCCCATTTCGGGTGCTCTGTTTCCTAAGATTCCAAGTGACAAGAATATACACCAGAAAACAATATATGTTCAAAGTGTATTTGAGAAATATATTCCTTAATAATAATAATAATAATAATAGAAATAACGATACAATTATTATTTGCTTAATTTAAAACAAAACTAATTAACTGCTGCTGCAAATTCTTCTTCTTCAGCGTTCATTCTCAAATTCCCGCTGCATTATCTCTTGTAACAGGATAATGGTCCTACAAGATTTCCAGTTGAATGTATTCCAGAGAATGGAAATGTGTCGTTAACCGTTTTATTTGCGCCAATGGTCCAACACATCCGTATTCCGCGGTACTGCTTCAAATAATAGTAGGGTCTACTTCAGCAGTTATTTTCCATACGAAATGTTACCTTTAACAGGCCTCAAATAAATTATAAATAGAACCCAAATCAACCAGATTGTGTGTGAAGATTGTATGTGAAGTGATGAGAAGAAAAAGTAAAATCCCAAAGAAACGACACCATTGTAATAAACAGACAATATTAATAACAATAACAGCATATTGATTCCACAACCTGCAGAAAGAAATCAGAAGTACACGGTATCGTTAATTACGCTGCAATGTTAAGCAGAAACACAAGTTTACAAAATATACCATTGATTTTTTGTTGTATAACAACAGTTTTCTTGTTAGTTTTATAGCAAAAGTTTATTGTTAGTTTTATAGCAAAAGTTTACTGTTAGTTTTATAGCAAAAGTTTACTGTTCGTTTTATAAAAATGTGTGTGTGAATATGACCTATAGTTATGATTCTTTTGAGAACTATTTGAACAGCAGAGTTCGTATGGGGAACCCGACGGATAATAACTTCTTAATCCGTTCTCAAACTCCTGCAGATTAGCAGGATATAGTCGAGAGAACGGATTGTGTTATTTCATGATTTTACATATTGGCTGCGATTAAGGATTTTTTTCATCGAAATTCAATATAGCTTCTGGATTACTTTTAACTTCTATTAGATGGGACAGTCAATCTCTTCCACTGAACGGTTTTACAGCATGCCATTTACAACATCATTGGCAGGTAACTGTTTTCTAGTCTTTGCTCAATTTTTGGACCACGACAACACGGGCGAGATAACAACTGTTGAAGTATCAAACATATGTAACACACATTTAAATATGCATAGTTTTTAATAACTAACTGTATCACACGTATGTCTTCTGTTGCCACACTTGGCGCTAGATTCTGAATGTCAATGCCATAACAGCCATATCAGATTTTAGCTTTTTCCATACAAAGAGACAGATTTTTCGCTAGACTTTTGTCTTGGTATCGTTTATTCTTTTCTGGAAAATAATTTTTAGGGGGCTGTTCATTATTACATAACAAAAAAATGTTAATTAGAGCTATTCGACAACCATTGATACGGTAAGTGGAGTTATTCCACAATCATTGATAAGTTAAGTGGAGCTATTCCACAATCATTGATATGTTAAGTGGATTATCTTAATGTTGAGATAATATAGATAAATGTATACATTTTTATGTAAGACAAATTGTCAACGTTTAGTTAACCTACCGCCATGTTAATTACATTCACCGTTTTTAAATGCTTGAAAATTGGTCCATTGAATCAAAGACATAATCTATCTGACTAGAAACGTACTAGTCAAATTATCCATGTTCCAGCTGTAGATATAACAAACATGTACTTATGTAATAAGATATCCAGCTTGTATAAGAATATACTTGGTTCCTGAAAATATAGAAGATATCTAAAAACGGTTAATATATTTCAGTGGGAATGATCATATATAACAGAAATATTAGACATCTGCAGAATGTTCATAAGGAAGCATAGTGCGGCACTCGAAATGTAATTAAGTTCTGATCATAAATCAACAATTCGTAACGCCAGTAAGTGGAGTCAGTATGAAGTTAGACAACATATTCAGATATATGGATACCTTGATAGCGGGCTGTTCGTCGTGTCTATGCTTTGTCTCGTCTTCACATTTGGGTTTGTTTTTTGTATATTTTCTATTTCTGTACATTTCCTGTTTGTGTAACCTCTGACCTAAATCTATCCGGCCATCTCACTAGACATGTGAACGCCACTTGTATCGTCCCTACTTGTCGTTTTTTATGTATACGTGTATGTAATCATTGATAAAGGTATTTTGGTCGAAACGTCGATTTGTGTGCGTACCTATATGTGTTTAATGTTATTAACAAAACTGCATTACCCCGTTTCACGCTTTACCTGTTGGATTTCAGTTTTCGCAGTTGTATCCAACAATGACATAATTTCCCCACAGAATTGGCGTCCGTGTTGCACAGTGTTGTTTGTATACTTCCTATCCTCAACAATGACAGAATGCCTACACTGAGCTATCGTATGTGCTGCAAAGTAGTCTATTGTCTGTTCTCTGCTTTTGCTGTAAGACGTCGCAGGATTGAATGACGATTGGTTTTCGGGCTATTGCACGTCTGGTTGCTTGATATGCAGTAATACTGTGCCGTGTCAGAATGTTGGTAACTCCTTCAATTCACCCTCTTCTTCTATGGTAGATTGTAAAGTGTTGAATACTTTAAATACCGATTCATTACATTTAATCACTACACAAATGTATACCAATATTCTTGATGTGTGAATATTGTTTATCAAAAATATCAGAAACACTATTCTATAGCATTTCTAGATTTCATTTCAAATACTGATACTCCGACGAAGACGGATGTGTCGGGCCATTGGCGCAAATAAAACGGCGACACAACGCATTTCCATTTCCATTTTCTAGACTACATCCTGCTTGAAATCTAGTTGACCATGTTCCTACTACACGAGAACTCAGCAGGAGTTTGAGAATGAACGCTGAAAAAGAAGAAATGCTGATACTATCTTTTCGATTGTGGATGTCATTATCCATATTTATAATTAATAATTATAAATATAATAATTATAATAATTTATAATTCATAATTACATGTAACTACCGGAAATAATAACTTAACAGCAGTTATTACTATGCTTTCATGTCTACTCCTTGCTATAAATGTTTTATTTGTGATGTTTGTATTGGTCCCTTTAAAGTATCAATCCTGTCTTTAGCGATCCAGCACTAGTGTTGTTTATAGTTGACCCGAGATATTCAGATGTATAGTTACATTTTCTTGTTACTTATTGTCATTAAGCGATAGTGCGTTTCTTTTCCCACGCATTATATTGATTTTTCAATCACCTTCTTCTTCTTCTTCGGCGATCACCACTCAGTCAGTCGGGTTGGGACCCTGGATTCTATGATAGAAGTTGTTGTCTGTTTTGGAGTTTCTGCTGTACAAACCAGTTTCTCTTTGACGCTAATCAATCAATCAATAAACCCGTAACCCTTCATGGTCGTAGGGTACCACATTGGATGCTTCAGCACACAGAGTCCTCCAGCGAATTCTGTCCTCAGCGATGCGGATGAGTGTGGAAATATCTTGCCCTGTCCATTCCTTGATGTTGTCTGTCCATGCCGCATTTCGTCGCACAATTTCAGGATGTCATCTGTTACCCAAGGTTTGTGTGTTATTCTTCTTGTCTCTAGTATTTCTGCTGCTGATTCTAATAAAGTTCCTTTCATGGTTTCTGTGAGAGAGTTAACATCTTCATTTACAAGGTTTAGAGCTGCAAATTTTCCTCCTACTGTTTCCTCAAATATCTCTGCTATTTCTGGATCTTTCAATTTTTATAAATTAAATCTTAATCGTGTGCATTTGTTTTGTGTATGATTCTTTTTAAGCTTAATTTTGATCGTCAATAGAACTATATCATGGTCGCTACCAATGTCTGCTCCTGGAAAAGTTCTTGTTTGTGCTTTGTTTATGCTGGACTTACACTTTTTCGGTGTAAGAATGAAATCAATTTGATTATGTATGCCTGTTTTTGGATCATGCCACGTTGTTCTTCTGGAAAGCTTGTGTGGGAATAATGTATTTGCAAGAGTGAGTTTTAATTTATCGGCAAAATTCAATAGTCTTAATCCTCGTTCTTTTGTTTCTCCTGTTCCAAATTTCCCTACTAGGAGACCATTGATCATTAGTGTCAGGTCCCACTTTTGCGTTCCAGTCTCCTAGTACTATTAATATATCTTTTTTGGGGATCTCCTTTTTTGTGTCTTCTAGTGTTTCGTCTATTTCCTCTTCGTCATAATCGGTAGTTGGTGCATAAACTTGAATGATCGTGATGTTTCTTGGGTTTAGCTGCTACGTGTATTATTATAAGTCTGCTGTTTATAGGGGTACAACTAATGATAGATTTAACTTTCTCTTTGTGGACAATAAACCTCACTCCATGTTGGTGTTTTGTTTTATCTCCGCTATACCAGATTTTGTGACCGTCATCCGTTGTTGTTTCACCAAATCCCGTCCACCTTACCTCTGCCATGCCCATTATGTCCCATGTATACTTGTTTAATTCGTGTGTAAGTTCGCTGACCTTTCCGCAGGCGTATAGCGTGCGCACATTCCATCAGTTCTCGTTACGTTTAAGAGCTTTGTTCTTTAATCTGCGACGCTGATAGAGGTAGTCCAATCCCTGTTCCTTAGTTCTGCATACTGTGGACATCCTTGTAAGATATGTTCTGCTGTCATATTCGCATGACTAATAATTGGCAAAGGCCAGTCACCGTCTGAACATGACACTAGAAGAGACTGGGCAACTTGCATAGAACCGAGAAGCTTGCAAAGCAGCAGTAAGGACAAAGATATTTAAAGGGTACGTCACGTAGATAGCAATCATTAAAACATGTTTGAACCTCGTTATGCCGTTTTAATAAAAGATTCACATTAGAAATGGGTATCTCATCAAATGCACTCACCAACCATCAATTATACACAAAAAGTGTCCATATTAAAATGGACTCTGCGACATAATCTCAAAAAAATAAAACATTTGCCGTTAATGTCATTGCTGTGCACAAGAGTGCATAAAGTGAAATTTCCGTTTAATTGTGTGCACAATTTTATGCATGGTTAAATAGGTTTTTTCCGGCTCTGTGGTGGCGTAATAACAATAAATTTCATTAGTCCCATAACCAAAATACTATTCAAGATAATATATTAAAGAATTAAAAACAAGATAGACATTGAAATCGGTGAAAAGAATTCGGTTTTAGGAAAAATCAAAGAAACCATAAAAGCTATACTTAGTATCCGACTATTATATCAAGTGACATATTCTTTCCAGAATGTTGTCTTCATCTTGGATACTCTGAACGCCTCTCTTTCCATGGCAAGCAGACCTGTATTGGCCAGAGACATGTGTATACATTCTTCGATGTCGCTGCTCCATCGTCTTCTTGGCTTTCCTCTTCTTCTCTCGTCTGGCACTCTGCCCTCAAAAATCAGCATTTCGACACCATCATGTCGCTTTAAAAGTCTAAAATAATTTAGCTTTCTTCTTGTGGTGTTATTTAGAAGTTCACCCTTCATTTACTTTCAGTAATTTCAAAATTTCAATGTTCTTATTTTTCTCTGTCATGATATTCGTAGTATTTTTCTGTAGCACTTCATTTCAAATGAATTTGAGTTTTTTATAGTGCCTTGTTTAAAGTCCAAGTCTTAATGAAAAGTGCAAAGAAATTCATCCGACTATAGATAGATAATTATATAGAAGTAAAAAAAAAGTATCGGTTCATTACAAGAATCAATGACCACATTTAAACGGAACAAAGCATATATTACTTAACAAAACCAACTGTCGCTAAAGACTCATAAACCGCCGCATTAATCGTTCTGTATGCAACGCAATGAGAGTTCCCCTCCCCTGTATGACCATGGGGGAGGTGGGAATCTTTCAGTGCGTTGTGCGCAGATTGGTTCATTGGCAGCAGAAGTTGTGATTTTTAATCTCCAAGTCAAGGAATCTGTATTGAATTATGAAGATGGAATGTTCACACGTGATATGGCACTGATTCCCGTAGTGCAGTATCTATATTTGTTTCATAGACTACAGCAAAGCATTTGACAGAGTCTAGCAGGAAAGATTATCTGACTAATTAGAAATATGCACTGGGAACAAACTGCATGAATAAGGTGTGAAAACAGCTACTCGCCATACATAGAAATAAAAGACTGGTAATACCATGATGTATTTTATCGCCAAGCCTATTTAATATCTACACAGAGAATATATTTAAATATAAATAATGAATGTCAGGATTCAAAATCAGTGGGAAAATAATGAACAAGCTGAGATATGCAGATGCCACTGCCCTTTTAGCAGAAAATTAGCAGGAACTACACAGATTAATATTACAAATCGATAAATCAAGTAAAAAATATGGACTGGATATAAAATTTTAAAAAAAACCATGATAGTTATCAGTCTCTGAAGGAAAGGTACTACACATAAAACACATTGAGAGAAACTACAAGTAGAACAGTATCACTATCTTGGAAACATAATTACAAATGATAGCAAATGTGAAACAGAAGTTAACGGAGAATCGCAATGGCTAAAAGTACTTTCAATGACACGAGGAAAACATAAACTTTTAAACAAATTATAAACATGCAATATGTGAGAATTATAAAATGCTACATCTGTTCTATTTAATGTATGGCTCAGAAACATGGACAATAAACATACAATTAGTAGACAGAATTTGTGCCTTTGATATTTGAATATATAGAAGAATAGGGAAAACAGCATGGAAAGAGAAGAAAACAATGAGGTTCTAACAAAACTTCGTATGAAGGAAGAATTGTTATAGGAAATAAAGACCAAACAAATGCAATATTTTGGACATATTCAAAGACATGACATCTTGTTGAAGACCTACCTTACTTGAGGGTAAAATCGAGGGAAGGCCAGCAAGGGGTATGCATAGATAAAAGTGGGAGAGTAACATCGCGAAATGGGCAGGTTACATTCTAACATATTGCATCACCAAGACAAGAGACATGGGATTTTGGAAGTCCGTTGCATCCAACCTTCGATGCTGAGACGGCACTTAATGATGCGTATGTGACGGTCAAGTTACCGGGTTCGAATCCAGTCACAGGGAATTGGGAATCTGAATCATTCACTACCGGGAATATTCCTAATAATTTTACACTTTTGGGAAACTACTTAACGTATTTATATTGCCTTGAAAGCACAACACTTTTGGCATTGACGACTCACGTGTATGCCTTTTCCTGGGTCAACAGAAATCGCGATTTAATGGATGTTAGACCTCCAAAGATGCATTTTTATTATCACTATGGGGTATCTATAGTATATCATAGAACAACTCACATTTTTTCAATCTGAAAGCACTCCAACCGTTGGCATTGTGCTTTGGACAGTGTTAGGAGCCCCAGGTTGAACTCAACTGGTAAAGCATCATGCAGATAACAAGGAAAAACTTGAAAGGGTGGGTGGCAGGAGTAACACAAAGCATGCATAAAAATGGCGGTGATAGGAAGAAAAAAATGAGACAAGCGAGGAGAAGACTTAAAAGTATATGTAGGTCAACATGACAGGGCAAAAGCTATGAGATAAAGACAAACGTGGTAAGATATGGAGGGGAAAGCACATGGAAAAAGTAAAATGACGGGAGGAATGAAAATGATAAGATAGAATGAAAATAAAAAAATATAGAAATGTACTTAGCTGGGCGATATGCTGGAGGTCTGTAGTAAACGAAAAATGTAGACTTTAACGACGAGTTAAATAATGACTACTAGCAATAAAATACCTGTTCCAACACTAAACAAAATATTCTCTGTGTTATATGACTATTAAATAGGATGGGTGATACTAGGACATCAAAGTTAATCTTTTGGTCAAATAGAATAGAAATAGAGGAGAACAAATAGCAGAAATGGGAATATACTAAGAATATAGAAAGCAAACATTGATAAAAAAAATATATAAAAAGAGTTAAGTAGCAGTTTTAAACTGAACTAGACCAGAATTGATGTTACTTTATGACACAAGGACGCTGTTTCTGGGAAGGTCTAGCGTAGACAAAGCAAGAAATGAATGTAAATTAACCAAAGAGGGATCAGATGGAGCTTCAGAGTGCAGATATTGCAATAATAAATCAATATTGATGCCACGAAATGTAGCATCGAAGAGCAGAAAGGAAGGTGGGCGAACATATAATGTATCAAGAGATACAATAATTTATCAAGAGATACAATAATGTATCAAGAGATACAATAATTTATCAAGAGATACAATAATGTATCAAGAGATACAATAATGTATCATATAGAAAGTGTGGGGAGAAGAGTGAAGTAGAAGAAATATGCAGTCGGAATCCGTAGCAGCGAAACGGAGATGACCCACGAAAACAAAAGCCAGAGATATGCCACATGATGTGAAAATGCTGAGGTGAGGTGAAAAAGGGGATATAAAAGGTGGGAACCGTTTTGGACATGTGCATCATAAGAAGATATCGTAAAAAAAGTAACATACATAAGAAGGTATCACTGTATGGAGGTAGTCTGAGATGTAGGCTGTACTAAGAAGGCAGAACATGAGTGATGAAAGAGAGAATACGAGAGGACAGTGCCGAAGATGGGAGAATTTGTGTAGAAGGATAAACGGTAACAGAATCTAAGACTATCACGGAGAGGGACACGTGCCACAAGAAGCTGCAGCTGAGGCGTGTGGAATATATTGTCTGGCGCGAGAATCAGTGTCGGGCAGTCGTGCGTAATTAGTAAATGTCATAGGAATCATATGTTAAGGTCGGTTTAGGTCGAGATGGCAGACGTCCAATGAAGCATAATGGAAGATGATCCAAGGGCAAAGACACGACACAATGTGCATCTGTAGGCCGTGTGCCGTGAAATTTGATAGGTTCAAACACCAAAAATGTTGTATCTAAGATGCGCCAACCGCTCTTTGCACACCGTTGGTTAACTAACCTATAAGGAACAACGATCATAGGACAGAACCTAAAACCACCACACAATCCCTTAGCGTGTGCCATGTACTGTTGGGAGGATAATCTTCGATGAACCGAGAATCATATCTATGTGAGACCAACCGTACATCGTAACCCGTTAGTATGCATTGCTCGTACTGCACATTGCTCGTGTGGAAGTCCTTGATGGGACCACTGCCCCCGAGCCATATCTGTTAGTTGTGTGTCGCAGACCGCCTGTGGGTGATACAGTCATGGAATGGTCACTAATGTCGATAATATAAGTCACAGTCGGCCATAGAAAACCCATTGCATAGGTCACTGTCGTGGTAGGCAACCCACCGAGGCTAAAGACATCCCCCGTTAATGCCCAGAGAAATAGTACGACTAAGGCCGATAGAGCAACTGGAAAGAACACTCTAGCCACTAGAAGTAGCGTGGACGATAATAGATGTAAAGCATTAGGTGGTGGATCAGATAGAGCAGAGGAGGAAGAACATGGTTTATAAGGAAAGGAATATTGGAGGCATTAATGGGTAAACGCATAGGGAGATAATGTAAAAGGAATTAGACATGGAATACAGATGAGGAGCGCGGTAGTCTAGTTGACAGTGAGCTTGCTTGCTATCACCGGATTACAGCGTGCCATGTTAAAAAACACGTCCGGACAAGAAAAATCCTAGTTGTGATTTCTTGCTTGATACGACCACTCTTTAGTCGACTCAGCTGTAAATGAGTACCTGACGCATAAGTTAGGAGAGGCAAAAATAACCAGGAATGGAAATTACCACCTCACCTAATAGTTGCTGCAGCTTAGTACATGAAGAGTTGTCTTCATTCCCGGTGGCGGATTAGAGCCATTAGAGATACCTTTACCACTTCACAGATTAACCAATCCAAGACGTGCATGACCGTAACAAACCCTACCCCGTTCAGCAGCGATTCTCAAGGTCCACAGGTGTTATCACCCACGGTTGCACCGACTCCAAGTGGCAAATCGCCATAATTAAAACCCCAAAAGTCAGCCTAGAACCGCTGCAATAGAGCCCAACTGTATACAGCATAGAGACGAGGAGGTAGAATGATGGAGAAGAAAAGGAAAAGTGCAGCAACAACTTAGAGAGAAGCACTTGGGAGGGGGGGGCGAAGAAAAGGTAAGTGGAGGTTAGTTAAAGTATAGTTTTTCCTTGATGCCAAGGGGCTTAAGATAGCCTATATTATGAATTATTCTATTCTGTAGGGAGAAACGTTGGAGATCACCGGAACGACAGGAGACCAAGCCGGTGAACTGAATGTCATGTACACCCCAGTGAGATTTCCTATTAGAGTGAAGAGCTACCAGAGCGGAGTCATGGTTGGAGATGTCACACAAATGTTCCATGAATCTGGCAGCTAGAAGATTCTCTGTAATATATCGTATACATCGTTTTATACCTTGATACATTATATGGAGGGAAGAGTATCTGGGAAGAGGAGAAGGGGCAGACCAAGAAGACGATAGACTGACGACATTAAAGATAACATGAATACATCGCTAGAAAATGCAAGCCACATCGCCCAAGGCAGAGAGAGGTTCAGAGAGTTCATTGGGATGACAACGTTCTGGAAGGAATACGTCACATGACACATTATATGTTCGTTCACCTTTCTTTATGTTCGTCTATGCTCCTTTTCGTGGCGTCAATGTTGGTTTGGGTGTGCGCATGGCCGAGAGGTTAGAACGCTAGTCTCACACGAGTGAGGTCTAGAGTTCTATTCCCGGTAAGGACTGGGTTTTTTTCTGCTGGAGGGTAAATTAAAATACTCACCCTGTACATGACGTGGCGACAGCAAGAGCATGCGGCCTTTATCACACAGCTATTCAATCCCCTCCATGCAACGCCTGAACTGGTAAAATGCAGTATTGACAGTTTTTTATTGTTTTATTTTAATGTTGATTTGATATCACGATCTCTGAGCTCTTCTGCTCTATCAGATTTCCTCCCCCTCCCCCATTTTTGGTTCACTTTAGTACCTCCCCCCTTCCTCTGTACTTTGTGTATCCACTTTTTCTATGCAGTCACTGTCTACAGACCTTTTATTACTTCTACCTGCCCGAAACGCTTTACTTTTAATGGCCGCCTTTGTTTACTCTCGACCTTCCCGGAAACAGCGTCCTTGTGTCGTAGAATTTGTGTAGGAATAGGCAATTTTATTGCTAGTGATCAATATTTAACTTGTCGTTGAAGTCTACATTTCACGTTTACTACAGACCTCCGGCATATCACCCAGCTAAGTACGTTTCTATTTTATTTTATTTTATATTTTATTTTCATTATATCATATTATTTTAATTCCATCAGTTCTTTTACTTTTACTACTTCCATGGGCTTTCCCCTCATTATCTTACCACTTCTGTCTTTCTCTCATACCTTTTCCTCTGTCGTTCTGATCCACCTGTGCTTCTCCCGGCTTCTCCTGTCTTCTCTCGAAGTAACTACTGACATAATCAACTTTTAAGTAAAGAGTATGGCAAGCATTTGCTGGTCTAGTTGTACCGCTCCCATTGTTTAAAAAGCTGCCAGACGACATTTTCTTCTTTGTATCACATGACCAGCATGAAATATTTATGAATGGCTTCGCTCGAATCTTGCTCCCAAATATTTCTTTATATCGCTCCTTAGAATGTTTTAACCATTGAAGGTGACATTCGGTGTATCTGCATATATTATTTATTTATTTAACGAGCACGACGTCTGGATTGCTTTTTTTGGGGGGGGGGGGGGGTGGGGGTTAACATGTGCACTAGTGGCATGACACTATCAAGAAATCAATCGTATGTAATGTCTCCTGGATACTATTAGCCATTTCTCGACAACGGCAAGTCTAGTTGAAGTCCTCGGCATTTTTTCTGAGGTTCTGATGTATATGAGCCTAATCGGATTGTGACTGTTCTTTCTGTCAATATAGAGACTACCCAGTTTATAACCGTTTATAAGGGGATTTTATTAGAACTAATTGAGATCAGGCAGAAATCTAAACCCATGTATTATCATTTCCTATTTATGTTACTATGGAACAATTGGGAGGTGTCCGTAAGACACTGAGCAACTCTTGCAATTTTTATGCTGCTTTTTATCAACAATAACTTGTCTAATGTTATCAACAGTACTTACGTAAAACACACAGTCGAAAACATTTACATTGAACGAATAGACTTTTGGATATGGGTATGAAAACACATACAGATAACACAGTATACACGACAGTTTTAACCTCAATGTCTTTTTCCCCCCAGAAAATACAAGACATATAACGAACAAACAGTAAAAATAGAGGCACAACCTCAAGCACCGTTGACAGTAGACATTTAGAAAAGCAGACTCCATAACTTAGGGTTGAAATTTCAGTTTCAAAGTTAGGTGATTCTCCATGGTTGTATTATATCCATGTTTTTCGTATATTTTTGATGTCATCTATTATTCTTCTTGTTGTTGATATTCCTCTGTCTGTGTATCCAGATATATTGTAGGCATATAATGATAGCTGGTTTGAATGGTTTGTATTTTTATGATCTTCATGTGTTCACACTTCATAACACTTCATGTGTTGTTCTCGATGAATTTACTACATGCTGTTATACATATACTATTTCTAATATCAAAATTTCACATGTTGTCTCTTCTCGTAACTATTGGCTGTTCTCAAGCATTTCATTGCACACGTGATGAGATTGTTCAGAGAAATCTTTACAGAGATCGGATCTGGCACTGTTGTCTTAGTATTGATAGAAATATGTTATTTGTCAACTAACTTCTATGTTGTTCTTTGAGTGTATGAGTAATGATGATAGTTTAGAGGTCATTACATTTGCTTTTCGGTATCCTATTTCTATCTTTCTATCTATTTTTCGTCCTCTGAAAGTTCTACTTATATTTCACAAGGCAACAAAATAAAACTTTTTTTAATCATCTGAAACCAAAATACACTTTTCTAAAGGATTTTTTGGCGCTGATTTCAGATCTGGTATCAGTTTTTTTCTATCACGTCAAGTTTTAAAGTTATGAGTGATGTTAGTTTTCACTGAACTTGGCTGTATTTTTTCGAGAATCGCAAATATCAATTAAGCAAATGATTCACATCTTCTAGACTAAATCAGATATACTCACATCACAGCATAGATATGTAGAATGTTTCTTCAAAAATGCGTGGAATTTGATTTTCTGTTATATTCTTCGCCTGGATTATCACGGAATAGCATCCAGCAGAAGTCGGCCATCATACTCTCATTCCACAAACCTTGATAACGGCGCTCCATTAACTGAATGTCCTGGTGAAAACGTTCTCCTTGCTCTTCACTCACCATACCAAGATTTTCTGGGAAGAAATCTACATGGGAGTGCAAGAAGTGCACTTTTAATGACATGCGACAGCCAAGGTTCTGGTAAGAATCTATTAGACGCTGAACTCCTTCCCTGTACGTAGGGGACTTATGATTACCAAGAACGTTTTCACAGACCCACTTGAATGCCTCCCAGGCTTCTAGCTCAGCTCCTGACAGAGACTGTTTGAAACCTTCATCTTGTAAAACAGATCTGATTTGTGGACCTATAAATATCCCTTCCTTCATTTTTGCAGCAGTGATGTTTGGGAATTTATTAACAAGGTACTGAAAACCTTCTGAGTTTGTCTTACCCATGGTCTTCACAAGGGTTTTCATCAGTCCTAGCTTAATATGGAGAGGTGGCAGAAATATTTTCTGTGGATCAACAAGGGGCATATTTTGGACACTGCTTGCTCATTGGAATTGCAAATGGCATAGCTGCCTTGCGGCCATTTAGCCAGTCACGTAGTCCGCTTGAACAACTGGTACATATGATATGTGGAGCCCAAGATTTATCCTGATCACCCAGTGGACAGCCAAAATACAATATGTATATCTTCTTTAGATCATCTGAAATTGTGCGCCGCTGTGATTTCGTCACAAATGAACCACACACAAAACAGAAACAGTTTGGATGATTGATGCATCTTCTAGGCATGATAATAAGTTAATAAGTACACAAAATAAGTTATCAAGTACACAAATGCAAGGTTTTTGCAACCTTTAAAATAAAAGAAAGTACAAAACAACGAAATATCATAATATACTTGTCGTAATTACTTTAAGCAAACACCACACGTGTATAAATGGATTTACTATCCTATCGAATACACAAAAATGGTAGCATCGATACTAAATCACGTGACCCGAAACTGAACAAAATTGTAACAGCCAGTAATAAAGTATCGATACCAATCTAAATAAAACATTGTACTCGATTTGTGGTCATAACCACTGTTGAAAGATATTATAATTAGCTATTACAAAAAAATGTTACGTGGTAGAAAAAAACTAAAGACAGATTTGAAATCAGCTAACCAAATACTACAAAACCCATATAAAATTATCTGTGATGATTTTTGTGTGTTGCCTTGTGTTGTGAATGTTGCGCGTGTTTTAATTTCGTGATGTCTGTTTGTATGTATATTTAATGTCCATTGTTAATTGTTGAACTACATAACTTGATTCTTATGTTTATTGATTTTCATATTGTAATATCCACAAGCTGTTGATAATGTATTTATATGTTGTTGTAGACGATCGTCATATATTAAACTGTTATCTGCAAACATCTCAGTGTAGATTTATTATTTTCTGTGATTGTTAACCCCCTCCCCCAGCTTGATAAAGAATTGGTTGATGAAACATTGATTTTGGGTAGGTAGGAGGTAGATAGACATACATACAGGCAGACACTGAGGACAGGGAGGGAATTAGGTAGTTAGGTAGATAGGTAAGTGAGTAGGTAGGTAAATAGATTGATTGAATGGATGGATGGATGAATGTATGGATGGATGGATGTAATTATGTAGTTAGATAGGTAGGTAGGTGGCAAGCATGAAAACAGGTAAATGGATAGATGAAGCGATTCAATGATGGACGGGCGGATGGATGGAAGAATGGAATGTTGGACGGATATAAAATATCGTGATCTCCGATATATAGTGAGTCGACGTTGTTTCGCTGCTGGTCATTTCTTACATTCCTCATCTTATCTGCAAAAATATTGAAGAGATATGGTGATATACATCCTTGTCTTACTCCTATTTTCCCACCAAACCGAACTGATGTTTAACCATGTATTCTTACAGCTGTTTGTCTGTCTTCGTACAATATTTTAATGAAGCGAATTAATCTCTATAATCAATGAAACATGTGTATACGTTAATGTTAAAATCTCTACAATTCTCTATGATGTTTCACGTGTCAAAGATGGGATTTCTAGTGTCCTCTATATAAAAACCTACCTGTGCTACATTTAATTCTCGTTTCAGTTTATGTTGTAATTTTTCATAATGATGATGACTAATATTTTGTTATCGTGTCTGATAAGCGCAATGGTTACGTAGTTAGTAAACGTTAAGTTAACCCATAGCATGTATTCATGCTGTAGAGGTGTGAGATGTTAGCGATATCACATTTCAGTGGCTCTGCTATATAAGGGCGATAGCCATCTCTTCTCCCACTCAGTCTTTACTTCCCGGATTAATCAGATACACAACTAAGACTAGGTCGACCCAGGAACCGTTGCAATCTGAAAACATTTCCGCCATCAACTGGGGAATGAATTCAGGACCACTCATAAGCGGATCCAGTGCACTAACCACTACGCTACGCTGCCCATTAGTTGATGCATAATGTTAAATATCATTTATTTGGTAGTGGTATGTAGACTGATCAAGTCCATTCATTGAGCTATGCTTCACTCTTCCTGGTCTTTGTGTATATAGTGTATGAATATGTGGCCAGTGGTTTTTCCACCGGCTTGGGTCAATTTAAAATTCAGCAGTATATTGTGACATCATGTGTTTCTCTTATTAACTATTGTAAACGGCTACTATGAAGAATATATAATACAAATAAAGTGAAACACTGAAACAAATCTAAGCTTGTACTGTATTTTGGGCTCTGGTTAGACGGTGATCACACAATGCAATGGTAAAGCACATTTACGATGTAGAAACATCACATGCAAAAAAAAAGGTATGGATTTTATTGAAGATAAACGTGCATTACATTCATTACAGATCGACCGACGGAATTATATCTATTTCGCATTTTTCATAGTCTGAGTCGATATCATCCAATGCTCTCTTGACTTGAAGTTCAGAGATTTTTGATACAGCTTGATGGATTGACTCATGTAAACTTGAGTGATGCAAGTAAACAATTATGCTTGGAGTGTAATGTTTCACTAGCGTCCTGTTTTCAGGCAGCTCTGGTCCCCACTCTTTGGTAGGTGATATCGCGCTTTTCCACTTCTGCCATGCAGAGAAAGACAATATCAAAGTAATAACTGATCGCATAAATTTATAAACATACTAATTTTAACAACTAAACATATCAACTACTCATTATAAAGGGCGTTTGTGTTAAAAAAAAGTTCAGAATGACAAACAGATTTCGTACAATAGACTAAGCGAAATGTATACAACTTGAAAGAGCTGTTGTTTTTCACTGTCATCAGATTCTGTTCTTGATTAGTCCGTAAATTACGTCAACATCGTTTTGCAAAAATGTTACCTCTTCCTCTCACTTTGTCAACAAAAGTTAATATTTCATTCATAGACCATTAACCCCCATCAAACTTATGACGACAAGGAGTAATGCATATGTGTGTGTGTGTTTTGTGTGTGCTTTTCTAGAATAAATGTGTGCTTTTTTTTACTGTGACAACGAGGCCCGATTTCGAATTGAGTCGTCACTTGTGCTCACGAAAACTCCTGAGGTCGGTCTGGCTGTTGAATACTGACATTTGCCTGTATTAACTAAACATTAATTCCACATTAACTGTCTAAATTTTAGGTTTACAATTATTGGCATTATCTATTATGATATTATTATAAAATCAATATTTCTCAAAGAGGATATTATCAAACCATACGAACTTGTGTGAATGTCATCTGACGCATTTTAGTTTTGGAAAAAAATCTAACAATATCTATATTAAGTGAAAATAATCTACAGATGAGTACTTAGTATATAGATTGACAACTTCATTTATTCTGTCTCAAACTCCTCCAATCAATTAAGTACCATGTTGAGTGGATAGGCGATCATTTTACCACACAATTCTCTGTCTCTCTTGTCGTTAATAAGTTCTTTTCGCGACATTAAATCATGTCACAATGATAACTCATCTAGCAGGTTCTCCCTTTATCTTCCTATGTCTCTTTTGCTCTTTATCTTTCTGACGGTCACTAAATCTTCAAGTTTTGCGCATCTCAGCACATGTCCTAAACATCATTACTGTCTGCTTCTAATATTTGTTCTAATGTGCCTTTTTGCTCCACCATGTATTAGTTGTCTGAGCTGTCCTTTGTATTTCATCATTCTTATCAAGCACAACATCTTAGTTACCTCCGTCACCTTGTATTTTTTTTTACATAAAATGCTACATATCCATAAACAGATTTCATTTAAAATAGTTCCCTAGCGTTCGAATTCACATAGGCCTATGCCTTGAAAATACTACGTTGCATAGAGTGTTTCTCATTAGAATGTCGATTTAGTTTATGCTATCAAGATTTCAGAACAACTTACAAAACTAGTTTTATACGAACTTCATTCATTAAATTTTAGCAGGTCATTCATGACATTGTAAGCACTTTAAATCATGATCTTATTACAAAATGGTTGTCTACAGTCTACATGATCCAGACACTATTCTTTGACAACTGTCTCAGTGAAATAAATGATAGATATTTTGTGATCTATTTTATAATAAATAGAACTGCAGAAAGTTCTAATGACGCACAAAATATAGATGAGGATGAATAACAAAAGTGACCAGATCGATGTATCTGACGTTTTCTTAATTTATTTTACTGGAACATGAATACATTTTATTTGTTCCGTCATAAACAACATTTCTCTTTTGTGTTTTTACTGTTAGTATTGTTACCGATCCCCAGAAAGTTACGAGTGATTAACTCTTACTAGACAGCTAACTTGACTACTTCGAGTGATGTGCAATATGGTGGTTTCTTCGTTGCTTTGTTTCTTACCAAGAAGACTAGCTCTCAGCGGTGTACAATGCTTTGAGAAAAATGTTCTACCCCGAGAGCGTAATTTCTAATGGTTTGTTGACTTTTATACATTTCTCCCAACATGCAGAGTTGGAGACATGGTCCTCAACTATCTTTCTAGGCATCCCTTCATATAAAGTGTCTATAGCAACCAAGCTCTAGGTCATAGTCACTGGTAAGGATGGAACAGCCAGCTATGCCTCCCTCCATCAAAGGGGCTCTCCAAATATGCAGGGCTAACATGTTGACCCGACTCTGGGCTCTCCGGGAAAATTGTAACATCGTAGTTGTTGTATTCAGTGATCGAAGATTATATCTTAAAAGTTAAAATGCTGAATATAAGTTGGCTTTAGCTTAGTTGTTACATTTACGACACACAAATTGTAATAATAGAAGACATCATACAAAACATCTCTCCTGGACATAATGCAACAGTCTCAGAATGCAACAGTCTCATAATGCAACAGTCTCATAATGCAACAATCTCATAATGCAACAGTCTCATAATGCAACAATCTCATAATGCAACAATCTCATAATGCAACAGTCTCATAATGCAACAATCTCAACTATGGCTATAGTTCACGCTGGCTCTACTACTCTCTGCTTTGCTAAAACTAAACCAACTACTAACTCTTTAGCTATATCGAATACTAACTCATTCTTACAACCATGATATTCACTCACTAGTTTACACAATTTTCCAAGAGAGAAACAAAAGCTCATCTGATACGTGAAAAAGGTGTTGATGTATCAGTCCAATGATATGCGCATAGATTATGTTGACAATTGCCGTCACTCTTCTTATCATTGTCTCTGTGTATGATCCAAAACGTGTACCTTGTCTTTACCTACCCTACTCCCATGTTCATTAAAATATTACATGCCAAATAGATCGCTCTCCAGCGTGTACTTGATGACACAGAGTTTGTAGAAGAACCGATCTTTCTCCAGGTGCATAATGATGCTATATATTCATAATGTAATTGGGTATTATTCTTTACTCTACATAATCTGTATTGCTATTGTTAATGGTAATTTGTAAGTGAAAAATGCAACTAAACTTCATGAACAGCCCAATAAAGTCAATTCCTATTATAATAACAGGAATTATTATAATATGTGCCGATCGACGAAATATGTATGTAATAAAAGAAAATCGCTATATACAGTATAAAGAACAAATATAAAATATATTTGGGGAGTTGAAAAGTGTAGTTAAATAGGAAAATTTGTTATAAAAGGATACGCTAAAGAGATTCCGCAGTACTACTTTCTTTGACGCCTACCCAAATGTAGGTCTATTTTATATTGTTACCTACCTTTCTGCTATCTTGTATTTTCTTCAAAAGAATATTATTATCATTTATTGACTTTTATGGTTTCCACATATATACTGAAATTATTCCTTGACAAAAACAATACTGTAGAGAACGATCGATGGTGGAAGAAGCAGAGGATGAGAAATGAAAGAATAGAAAAACGACATCGAATACTAGACAGAAGATTTTTCCTAACTCATTCGCATCGTTGAAGATAGAGATCTCTTGGGGACTCTGTATGTTGATGGATTCAATGTGGCACCCCTACGAACTTGGCGAATTATAGGTTTATAGATAGAATATAGATATATTATCATACCTGTTATTTCAGTATGTTTTTTTTTAATTTAGAACTGCCGATGCTACAAGTATATAGTTGCAATCATGTGTTTTTCATTTTTTTTTCCATTGACGTTTCCAGTCTGTACACTATTGATATACATATGATTACATCTTCTCATATTGCTTGAAGTAGTTTGTAAAGTTTTAACAATTAACTTGTCGGTCCTATCAAACTTATACAGGACTAAGTAAGATAGAGCCATATCCTAAGTAAGATAGAGCCATATCCGCCAGTCATCTTGCTTCCCGTGTTTCTAGTGTGTACCCCACAAAGAAAGTGATGCTAACCCTGCAATTTCGCAATTTCTTTAGGAGCCCTTCTTTCCAGACCTTATAAAATGCTTTCCTGAGGTCTATCCATGCTGCTAGCACCAGTTTCTTTTCTTGGAAGGCATCCTCAATCTCTTGGGAGAGGTAGGTTGTCTGATCTTCAGTAGAGTAACACTGTCTGAAACCTGCTTGCTGTGATACCAGAAGGTTTTCACTTTCAAGGTACCACTGCATCCTAAGATTGATAATGCGTTCCATTGTTTTGCATAGACAGCTTGTGAGGCTGATGGGCCTGTAGTTGGAGACTGTGTTGCCATCTTTTCCTGATTTGAGGAGTGGTATCATTATTGCTTCTCTCCACGCCTGTGGTACATTACCCGTGGACCAGCTTGTGTTAAAGATCTGCAGTAGCTTTGCTCTTGCTGCAATTCCCAGGTTTCTAATCATTTCATTGGACACTCCATCAGCTCCAGGGGACTTTTTCATTTTCAATTTGGATATTGCATGCTCCAGTTCTCTCATTGTGATTGGTGCCTCCATGACTTCAGGTATAGGTTCACCTTGTCCAATGTTTTGCTGGTTCTCTCGAACCTCCTGTTGTTTATTTGGGCTGACTTTGATGTTATTGTCTTCTGCAAAGGAATCTGCAAAGTAATCAGCTGCATGTTTACCTGTTAAAATGTTTCTATCTTTATAAAGTGTGATCCTGGTATTTCTCCCTGTACCTTCCCGTGTTTCTAGTGTGTATCCCACAAATAAAGTGATGATTCAAGTACGTTAGGCGATACGACCATACTACACATTGTCGCTAGTTGATACGAGCATCACATCTAAGAACCACATATATTCTTCTAAACAAACTGTACATATTTGGTAATGATTTCTATTGTCTACGATTCGTTGTCTAGATGCGTATTTGTAAATACGGTTTTAGGTTCGTGTTTTATCACCACCAGCATTCCTAGGGGTGATGTTGTCAGCATGAAGCCTGAAATTTTTATGTTCCTAAAGATGTAGTACCCATTTATACAAATTCCCTATGAGACCAGGACGACTAATATTTCAGTACAGGTATGCAATCAAAGATCAGAGCAAATCCAAACACATTCTTCATTGGTCACAAAGATATCGTGCAACAATGTAACATCTCTTACCTCCATCATAGTACCTTCAGCTGTGGCTAAACGATACACGGCTACACCACCTATACTTGAAACACAAAACACAGCACAAACATAGCGCGGCCATGCTGGACCTACTTCTGCAGGGATAAAACCCGAAACTATAATTAAAGCCTGAAAATAAAATTAATTGGGGTTATTTGAGAAACAAGAATAAAGTAAAATAATTGTATGTATGTATGTATGTATGTATGTATGTATGTATGTATGTATGTATGTATGTATGTATGTATGTATGTATGTATGTATGCATGAATGTATGTATGTATGTATGTATGAATGTATGTATGTATGTATGTATATAAATATATATATATATATGAACACATTATCATAATCAGGGCACAGCCATGAATTTCGAAGTTTTAGGCTGTAGTGATTTTCTAGTGTGTGTGTGTATATATATATATATAGACTCATGCTCCCACAACAGATGTTATTGACTATTGAACCAGCTGGTCAGATATAATACAGGACAGACTCATTATCTAACGACAAACGTCAACATGTAAACGTTTCCTTTGAATTGCTATTTGAACACTATCTTCGGTCTGACAATCCGCATACCTACAAATCAGTGGCGTACCTAAGGTAAGTGCTGTCCGGTGCGATGACGATTTTGGTGATGATAGAATTGTTGTATGATAGCATTAAATGCTGCTAGAAATAAACTTGATTTGTCATCGAACTCATAGACTGCTTATGACGGACTTGTATACGGTGTTAAGTGAACGACTGAATGGATTGACGATCGAAACTGAAACTTATTTTCCGTTTTTCTTACAAACTAAAATATAATTTTGAAGTAAATAGTGGGAGTGTCTTCTTTCGAGAGAAACTAGTTCCAATTATGAATTAATTTTATTAAATTTGATGTTTTATAATAATGTGCCAAAAATGTGTTATTACATAATTGCCAAATTGTCATGTGAGGTATTCCTTCCAGAACGTTGTCTTCCCAATGAACTCTTTGAATCTCTCTCTGTCTTGGGCGATGTGGCTTGCATTTTCTAACGATGTATTCATGTTATCGTTAATGTCGTCAGTCCATCGTCTTCTTGGTCTGTCCTTTCTTCTCTTCCCATGTACTCTTCCCTCCATTATGTGTCTTTCTAAACAGTTATGCCTCTTTATATGACCAAACAGGCGTAGTTTTCTTTTTGTTATTGTGTTTAGTAAGCAACACTCTGGAATATTCAATGTGTTTATAATATCTGAGTTTCTGATTTTATCCTTCCGTGATATTCCAAGTATCTTCCTGTAGCATTTCAGCTCGGAGGCGTTTAACTTCTTTGCCGCTGTTTTACTTAGAGTACATTGCCAAATAAATGGGCTTAACAAAACAAATTGTATTTTTTAACGGTGTGAGGCATCAACTTTGGCACGGCAAAGGAACGTAAATCCCATTTCAAAGTTTTAATTATTTTGAGGGGCATTTTGATGCCACTTAAGCCTTTATGCCCGGTGTGGCTGCACCCCCGCACCACCCCCGATAGGCCACTGCTACAAATGATACTACTTTCGTCAAGACTTTCAACGTGTTTATTCTCAAGTTACTATGAATATGAATTGGTCTACGGACACACAGTCAACAATACACATTCTACACTGTTATGTGAATTCCTAGAGGACCACAACAATTCAACACTAGTATATACCATTAGGTATTAGTACTACTATGACCTTTCAGCCTATTTTAACTATAGATTGGCTTTTCCCTGGAATTCTTTCTGATATGTATGTTTTACACAGCTTTCGCAAGTCCTAATTGACTGTTTGGCCCAATGTGTTTGCAGGATGCAATGTCACGTGTAAGATATTCTTTTATTGTACACGAGACTCTGCCTTGACTTTCTATATACGTGATGCAGGTAAAAAGGATGATTCTCTCGCAACAATTTACGCATGCTTCATCTACAGGTGTGATCACAATTAAGAACTGTTAGTCTAATCAACAATTCTAGCAAGGTGATGCAAAGGATCGTTCTCAAAATAATATAATCGCACACAGAGAAATTAACAGCCGTAGACCGGCATGGTTTTCGTGTGTTCACGTTTTTTAAGATAAATCCCGAAGGTCATGGTACCTGAATTAACGCAGCCTCTACTATTTTTGATGAAAAAAATCTCTGATATAGTCAATTTGGACTAACTTCCGCAGTTGAAAGGAGCGTACCTCGCCATAAGAGGTAACGTTTACTAAACCAAATACTTCTATTCGTGAAAAAAGCACCGCGACACTTTTTTAAGCGTCAGAATATTGATAGAAAAACATTTAGAACAGTAATGTGCTTTTATCATAATGTTATTGATTTCACAAAGGCGTCTGTTCGTATGTGGTATAAAGGTCTATGGATATACAGATATTATAGAAATTATTGAAACGCTGTAGAGACGCAGATTGGCGGCTGTTCCTTCCCAAAAGTAATGGCAACCTACGGAAATAGTGTGCCTAAAAATTTCTAATGGAAGTGTAGGAAATTCTGAATTGACCTGCACACCTGCTTCATAGATTACTTAAAAAGAGCTTTGCCAAGATCACAAGGCTGCAGTGAAAGTTAGAGGGCTAGAACTCTTAGAATGGTTTGAGGTACAGAGCGGAATAAGGCAGAGATATACACTCTCCTCATACCTGATCAACACCTACGCAGAAAATATAATGAGGAATGTGAGAGAAGACATACACAACGCTGACTACCACACTTTAAACATCGGTGGTTTGAAACCCCTGAACTACGCTGCAGCGGACGACACTTTGCTACTTTCAAATTATATAAAGGAATTGAAACAACTAATTAAGAACACAAAGAAATATAGCTAATCACAAAACTTATATTTAAACACGCAGAAAACAAAAATCATGTCAACAAATAAAACATCACAACAACCAAAAATCAGAATAAACAATACAAGATAGAATGTGTGAATAAATTCGAATACTTAGGAACAAACACCAGTGGTGCAGGAGACTGCGTGACAGAAATAAGGAAGAGATTGGCAATATTGCATGTTGTAAACTAATACGTGTGAAAAACATATGGAACTAACAACAAAATGGAAACGAAACGGCTAATGTTAAGAACTTTTATTTTTCCACTTGCAAAATAAGGCTGTGGACCATAAGCAGCAAAGAAGATCAACGCCTTTGAGATGAAATGCTACTGAAAGATACTTAGAATATCACTTAAAACAAAAAAATAAACTCAGATATTATAAACACAGTGAAGATTCCAGAGTGTTGGTTCCTAAATAGAATAGCAAAAAGAAAACTACACCTGTTTGGTCAGAATCAACTGTTTAGAAAGGTAACATGACTGCGTCGTTGGAAAATGCAAGTCGCTTGGCCAAGACAGAGAAGGATTCAGGGGGTTCATTGGGAAGACAACGTTCTGGAGAGAATACGTCACATGGCATTGATATATAGAGACGCAAGTAGTGCTATTTCCATAAATAGTGACAATGGCGGATTTTTCACTACGAATGTAGGTGTGCCTCATTGCTGTATGCTTTAAAACATTTCTCTGGAAAATATAAAGCAGGAGGCATTATATTACATATGAAATCCATTTCTTGGCTGTTTCCGAATAATAACACCAGGAACTCACCGCAAAGCAAGAAGTCGATAGTCAGAAATATGACATGGAAATTAGAGTAGACAACATATTGGAGACTAGCAATATTAAGGACAAACATACTAGACTTTTAAACTGTCACAATCTAGAAAACGTTACCACCGCCGTCTATTACATGTGGTCCTACATATGTGATGATGGTAGTTTTAGAAATGAGAAGATAAGACTCTATGATCATTACATCCACATAACTACACTAACTACACATGTAAGATTATTACACCCACATAACTACACTAACTACACATGTAAGATTATTACACCCACATAACTACACTAACTACACATGTATGATCATTACACCCACATAACTACACTAACTACACATGTATAATCATTACATCCACATAACTACACTAACTACACATGTATAATCATTACATCCACATAACTACACTAACTACACATGTATAATCATTACATCCACATAACTACACTAACTATACATGTATAATCATTACATCCACATAACTACACTAACTATACATGTATAATCATTACATCCACATAACTACACTAACTACACATGTATAATCATTACATCCACATAACTACACTAACTACACATGTATGATCATTACACCCACATTACATTTGCATGATCAACCCACATAACTACACATGTATGATCATTACACCCACATAACTACATATGAATGAAGACCATTACACCCACATAACTACATGTACTTAGCACAACTTATCGAATGGAAAAAAAATGACAATTGTGCTTTATTACCAAGGCACTGATTGGACCTAAGAACTTCCAGCACAGCGTCCACCAGAGTTTACACGCTCCTCCGAATAAAAAACACCAACAAAACCTGGTCCTGATCATAGTTTCAATATCTTTGAGGAATCTTTCTGCTCCTGAACAATGAGATTTGAAATATTGACAACATAAATACATTTAGTAAAGATCTCTAGTACAAGGGCTGTACAATAAGTTTTCGGGCTGATTTTTTTTCTCCCTGAAAACGTAATGCAGACAACATTGTTATTTACCAGGTGCAGCATGTGTCAATGTATGAACGAAACCATATGTATATATGTATGTAAATTCATGCATGCGCTGTGTGTTATTCTAAAAGTGATTGCGACATATTTGTGTGTACACAGAGGGCGACAACGTGATCAAATATTAGACATTTTAAAACCTGGCACGGCAGGGAAACAACAACGATCCTTATACATAAAACTGGAGATAGAGAGCTGTTGAGAGCCATGATCGCCTGCACTAGCCGGCATGGCACCTGATGATGATGTTGAGTAACAGAGTGTTCATGCATATTTATACGAAACATTGCTACGAGGCCTCCGCGATGATGTTCATGATAGGTGTGTATCATATGTGTGTATCATATGTGTGTATCATATGCAGGTGATCTTTGATATCGTGCATCCATCTTCTCCATAACCTACCTATTTTTTATTGCCCTGGCATCGTCCCATCATTTATGTCTTTTCTATGCTGTCATGTTGTTTCATATGTCAAAATTAACGGAAATAGGTAAAAGTGTTACTATTGTGTCAATAAAACAACCTAACAACGTATGCCATTGTGTCTCATTAGTTTCTTTTATTGACTTATAGTGGTAACACTTGTACATATTTCCATTCATTTTGACTGAGTAGATGAAAATCTTTCCTGTTGTAAAATGTCATTGGTTGGCCCACATGTGTTTACATATTCCTAGAATATATATATTTTAATATTGTCTACTGTATGCTGATTATTTTTTAAATGTGGTAAATGCTGTTGATATTCCATGTCGAAATGCTAAGTCTTTGCTGAGGTCGGATCAAAGGACTTTCCGCATTGTCAAAGTCAGACTTTGTTTTCAGGAGAACATATTTTACAGAACTGCCCACTGCACTACACAACAAGAAAAAAACTATGGTCATCTGAAATAGTTTTCCTCCCGTATATTTGTAACAGTTCTGATGTTCTCCTCTTCCCCAATTCGTGCATGTGACCTGTCTGGGCTGACGTCCTCAACATCAGATTTTTTATTTATTTAAATATATGTTGTCATGATTTATTCGAATAGCTACATTCAGTAGTTTGCCGTGGCTTTCGGAAAAATTCTGACTGCTTACCAGCTTGTTCCTGGTAACCCTCCCACCGATGTCATGCCGTCACGCCGATGTCTATGAAACCGATGTAAAACAATTCGATCTCCGCCGGCCGCCATTGGTACTGTTGGAGCTGGACACTTTCCTATTTAAAACCTAATTGTAAATAAGTCGCTAGCTAAAATTGTTTCCGAAGGGGATGGTGGCGATACAATAAACACAAACAGACATAATGATCCATACGTGAGCTGAAATGGAGTGAGAGAACCAAATAGAACCTAGGTCTTCCTCCAAAGAGAAAGTGGCTACCTCTCACAGTGACGTACTATCCTTTAAACACATCATATATATATATATATATATATATATATATATACACGTTGTTCCTTTTCTCAAGAGATGGTCAGCATAATATTGAGAAAAGCTAAAGATATATTTGATTGTTTGTTAAATCCTAAGGCTGCTGATATGTCTAATCCGAGCTTTGAAACACTTATTGCTGCAGTGTGAGCAGGAATGTAGTAGGTCTTGATGGATATCAGTTTAATCTCTGCTTGGTTTTTGTCTCTCTCAAATCGCCTGCACTGCTCTACTAATATATATGTATCTATAAGTACGGAGTCCTGAAAAGAACATTCATTATTTTGAGCTGAACGTAGTCTTGAGAAGGAATTTTGATGAGCAGCTTGGTGGTCAGAACCTGGTCCTGAGAAAGACTTTTTATGAGCAACTTGGTGGTCAGACCCTGGTCCTGAGAAGGACTTTTTATGAGCAGCTTGGTGGTCAGAACCTTGTACTGAGAAGGACTTTTGATGAGCGGCTTCGTGGTCAGAACCTGGTACTGAGAAGGACTTTTGATGAGCGGCTTGGTGGTCAGAACCTGGTCCTGAGAAGGACTTTTTATGAGCAGCTTGGTGGTTAGAACCTGGTTCTGAGAAGGACTTTTGATGAGCGGCTTCGTGGTCAGACCCTGGTCCTGAGAAGGACTTTTTATGAGCAGCTTGGTGGTTAGAACCTGGTTCTGAGAAGGACTTTTGATGAGCGGCTTGGTGGTCAGAACCTGGTACTGAGAAGGACTTTTGATGAGCGGCTTGGTGGTTAGAACCTGGTTCTGAGAAGGACTTTTGATGAGCGGCTTGGTGGTCAGAACCTGGTACTGAGAAGGACTTTTGATGAGCAGTTTGGTGGTCAGAACCTGGTTCTGAGAAGGACTTTTTATGAGCAGCTTGGTGGTTAGAACCTGGTTCTGAGAAGGACTTTTGATGAGCGGCTTGGTGGTCAGAACCTGGTACTGAGAAGGACTTTTGATGAGCGGCTTGGTGGTCAGAACCTGGTACTGAGAAGGACTTTTGATGAGCAGTTTGGTGGTCAGAACCTGGTTCTGAGAAGGACTTTTGATGAGCAGCTTGGTGGTCAGAACCTGGTACTGAGAAGGACTTTTGATGAGCAGTTTGGTGGTCAGAACCTGGTTCTGAGAAGGACTTTTGATGAGCAGCTTGGTGGTCAGAACCTGGTACTGAGAAGGACTTTTTATGAGCAGCTTGGTGGTCAGAACCTGGTACTGAGAAGGATTTAGTTTTAATTTATTTTGCTCGACGCGGTCTGAGTGTTACGAGATGATCTGTTAATGCTAAATCCTGCTGGTTACCTGTTTATCTAGAAGTTGTTTGCAGTATTTCGTCTGGTGTAGATTCTTATCTTTCTTTACTGAGAGGTGCATACACTTATAGATCCCTGTTCTCTCTCTCTCTTATCTTTTTGTATGTTTACAAAAGAATTCTTAGCTTGGAATACATTATTCTGCTTCAGCGACGATGCTCACAGACATCAAAGTATGTAGAGGATTAACGTGATTGTACACAGGTATCCCTACGCGTACTCCGCCAGAGTACATATCTCCGTAGCTCTAATAGATAATTCCTTAGAGATCTCCTAAAAAATACACTATAAACAAGACACCGAGGCCCCATTTGGAATCTGTAGCCTCGTGAACATGAGTCAAATTACTTAAACACAACGGCACGATGATCCGATACTCTAGCCTACGATAAGTTCCTTCTTCGTCTTCTGTGTTCCTTCTTAAAATTATACTGATTGACAGGATATAGTCCGGATAACTGCGATATCTGCGCTTTTCGGCCTGGCATACAATTCTTCAACACAGCTTGTGGTCACTTAGACTTTCTACGTGATGAAACAATCATCTACACCCCCAAACCCACTTAGACGACTCTTACGACATGTATGGCAGGTCACAGTGTTGTCATTCTTTGCTTCGCTTTTTGGCCCCAGCAACAGACGGACATGATAAGCTACTTAAAGAGGTATCTTAAACCCACTCCCCTGCCAGTGAAACAAATAATCCTCCATTTTATAATGAGGTTATAAATGGAAATCGGTATTAACAATTACGAGCCCGATATACTATACATTTATAGCGACATCTTCATACGCTGCAGCGAAACTGGACACCCCTTACGGAATTAAAAATAAGCTGTTAACACAATAATATGACTCACCATAAATCCAGCCAATCGCAATATTTTCAAACATAATAATAATAAACACATTTATTCCTGCACTGGACATAAGAAGGATATTCAAAATGTTCATTCCCTCCTGAAAAAACAAAGAACAGAAAGAAATGCCATTAGATGATGATTAATAGGGGTGTGTCCTACCACCATTATTGTTTCTTCTTATTTATACGTTTAAAAATTACCAAAAACAGTCACAACATCAACAGATACCAGCTAAATGACTTACCTGAAATACTCTATACTGACAAGCAGTGCCTACTCCACGGCTCAAGCGCAGTGCTGCAAAAATCACATAAGTCTACTCAAGGAAAATTACTTCCATCACAATGTGAAGGTCAATACCGAAAAAAAACCAGAAGTAATGTCTATAGGCAGTGAACCAAATACAAATAAAATAAAGATAAATGATCAACTACTGAAACAAGTGCTGGAATTTAAATATAATCGAAGTACTTTTACAAACGATGAAAGAATTGGCAGATATATGAAGACGAATTCAGAAACCAACTGCGTAAATTATGAACTTACAATAATCTTGAAATGCACATATATCCTGCCGGATACCAAAATGCAAATCATAAATTAAATCTTCATACCAGTATTATGTTGTCAATGTCAGACGTTAACACTAAATAAAGAACAATAGAGATATTAAAGCTTAATGAGTGTGTAATGAGATTTCTAAAAAAAAAAATTGTGGCACACAAACAAGGAGAGATCATGTGAAGAATGAAGAGATTACAAGAAATGTTGGAACGTCTGTAGTCAAATATATTGAAAACAGACTGAAATGATCAAGGGAAAAGGTTACTTAGTTTTGCTAACACTAGATAACACACACAATGACACACACAAGTCAAGGTTTCGACTAAAAGGCCTTTGTCAAGACAGACAATAAACTTAAAACATATAATAAAAAGCGAACAGTAATAATGTCGACGGTCACATAGGTATGAGTAGTCTGGATTGACCGGAAGAGGTAAAATGACACCGGACAAGAAAAATACAAAAATTACAACAAACATGTGACACGAAACAAACAAAACTATGGATAGACTAAATTTAAACAAACATGTGGCACGAAACTAACAGAAACTATGGAAAAACTAAATTCATCATCAATCAATCAATCAATCAATAAACCCATAACCCTTCAGGGTCGTAGGGGTACCACATTGGATGCTTCAGCACACAGAGTCCTCCAGCGAATTCTATCCTCAGCGATGCGGATGAGTGTGGAAATATCTAGCCCTGTCCATTCCTTGGTGGTGTCTGTCCATGTCTTTATTTGTTCTCCTCTGCTTCTTCCACCCTCGACAGTTCCCTGCAGTATTGTTTTTGACAAGGAATCGTGCCTGCATACATGTCCGAACCATGCTAGTTTTCGTCGTTTCACTATTGAGAGCAATGGCTCCTGGACACCTGCACACATCTCTACTTTATTTCTTACGTAAACATTGGTCTTATGTTCCCTATAGGAAATTCGTAGAATTCTTCTGTAGCATTTATACTCGAAAGCCTGTAATCTTCTCTCCATGTCCGCAGTGAGTGTCCAACTCTCACAACCATACAACACAACAGAAAGCACCAGCGACCTATACAGTTTGATTTTCACTCCAACACTGATGGAAATTCATCAACAAACAAGTGAATGGCACTCTGAAACCCGACGGCATTGATGAGCGCCTGTCTCTTGTATGACTTTCGTCTTTCCATAGTTTCTGTTTGTTTCGTGCCACATGTATGTTGTCATTTTTGTATTTTCCTTGTCCGGTGTCATTTTACCTCTTCCGGGCAATCCAGTTCGCTTTCTATTATATGTTTTAAGTTTATTGTCTGTCTTGACAAAGGCCTTTTAGTCGAAACGTTAACTTGTGTGTGTCATTGTGTGTGTTATCTAGTGTTAGCAAAACTAGGTTACCCTTTCCCCGGATCTACCTGTTGGATTATAGTTATGCGCAGTAAGTACAATTTTTCGATTTACTGAAATGATCAGGCGACTTAATAAAAATTAACCCATATTGGCCAGCAGCAAGAGCATACAACATGAAAATAGAAAGAATACTCGTATAAGCTATTATTTGCAGCAAAATTGTACTGTCTCTTTGTTATATATGTTTACAAGAAAACCTATTGGCCCTTGTAGTATGATTACGAATATTATGTTTGTGTCACTGATGATACTTCAATATTTGTACGGGATGGTCGTTGTTGTTGTAATAGTACATATCTGGATTGTTCCGTTCTTAGTAACTATAGTACACAGTTTTATTATCTTGACAAAATCGCATCTTTTCTTGATTTAGTTGGTCAAGTACGGAAATACCTGTTTACTCAAGGTGCAAGGCGATTCGGTGCCGTTAGAACGGACCTGGTTCTATACCCGTTAGTCTCAACAATTTTTAATTTATCCTCTTGCTTCCTATAGTGGTGTTACCCCATGATGTGCCTTTTGCAGTGGAATCACCACAAACGAAATCTTCCTTTCTTGTTCCAGCATCACCCAATGACGTTTCCAAGCATGCGAGTTGATGTTAGCGTTACAGGCATACACATTAACACACATGGATATTAAACGTTCTCGACTCCCTGCTTGAAGCTGAATAGCATCGTTATTCCACCAATACATATTCATTTCGAGCCCATTCATGCTTTCTCACAGTTGCCGATGTATCCCCTATTGTGTTTCTATAATACTCAAATTTGACCTCATAGCAAGAACGATAACAGTAACAGATAGTTATTCTAGTAATTTGAAGTAACAAATTATTCAATAAATACTTACTGAGGTTGCCAATGGAAGGCCAAAAATCAACGTACAGAAACTGATGCTAGAAATTGTCGTATATTTCTTCTCCCTTAGAGATGGATTCCATTCCAAAATAACTATTAATATTGTCTCAATGATGACACGCTGCAGGCATAAATACAATAGATCAGTGATAATAGTATGGTATGCTAAAACCAATACACTTTATTCCTATATGATTCTAACGGGAGTCTAATGTAGCCTTTGTCATTATCAAGGACAAAAACCATGAAGTGTGTGTTTTGAGTTTATTCGAGGTAGAAATAACTTTTGATAAAGGTGAGAATGAATACGACTAATTTACTACGTTGTGATGTGCTCCATATTGATATGAATGATAAATGATCAATACACGATTTGTTTCATATGGACATGAATGATAAATTATCAAAATACGATCTGCTCCATATGTACATGAATCTTCTTCTTCTTCTTCTGCGTTCGTTCTCGAACTCCTGCAGATTAGCAGGATGTAGTCTGGAGAACGGAATGCGTTGTGTCATGGTTTACAGCATTGATGTGATATCTGCACCTTTCGGCCTGACACATCCGACTTCAGCATGGCTTTAGGTCACTGACCTTATATGGTATGGGGCAGCCAACTCCATCCCATAACCTCCTTAGTCGCCTCTTACATGCATGGAAGGTAAACAGTGTTGCTTTTCTTTGCTCCCCTTTCGGGTCCCGACAACACACGGGCGTGGACATGAATAATAAATGATCAAAACACAATTTGTTCCATAAAGGTCATGAATGATAAATTATCAAAACAGTAGGAATTTCTTGCTTTAGAAGTGCAGTAAAGCCTCATTAGCTACCGGTCATAATCGGTGCTTTACCCATTGAACAACTTGTATGTTTATTATGACCATTGTGTTGAGAAGGAAGAACTAATAAGCCTTAAATCACATATTCCTCTTTGATATCTGTCTCCACAATTGTTTGAAGACAAAAAATATATCTAGGTTAATCTGATTATTTTTAACAAGGCACACATATGCAAGAAACAATTATTCATTTACAAAGATGATAGACTTATCCATTTACAATGTAAATTCTATATTTTTTCAACATTCAGCAAAGATTATTTACCACGTATCATTCGCCATTCAATCATATGATCGTTGCTACAACTAATATGAAATAATTTAGACTTACGTAAAACACAGGTTTATATTTCGTTTCAATGGGACACCACATACTATATCTAAAACTAGTGGGTAATGATGGGCAATGATGAGCACACAAGAAATCATAAAAATTACAATATACAGATCACATTCAACGTTTCAACCAAAAGGTCTTTATTAAGACACAAACAAAACATCAAAATTGTTTTTATGGATTTATTATGGTCCCAATCTTGGTTTTCTCTTTCAAGAATAATGGCAATTGCATTTACGTTTGCCGCAGACTCATCACATGTACTACATTCTCCGTTTGTGAAATTCATCGATGTTACCGTAGACCGAAACAATTAGTTGTAACAATAGGTGCAGAAAGATATGCATTGCTCTCGTGCAATCTCAGAATTGGCACATAACGAAAATCGTAAAAGCAGTTTCTTGTCGTGCACCCTGAAAATATATTGCTTCGAAGCTCGTACACTTCTCAATCCCCACAGCCAAAACACTGTCGCAGTACAGTTAAGACATCAGATGTCATGGAGTGTCGGGTTGTCATATCCGAAAATTCATTAAGTCAAGAATAGTGAAAAAGTTTCCGATGAAGTATAATTCGTCTGTTAAGAACACGCAAAGGCAGCACAGCTCAAGAGGGCTGCACTATGCTCATGGATAAGTGAGAATATCGTAACAATAATGAAAGCAACTTTCATGCTCGAGAACACGTTTTCAGCTGTCTTCCTGCTGCAGATTGTATGAAAAGATCGAGGTAAAATACAATACCTACTCGATGTGAAGAAAATGTGAGTAGAAGTTCAAACTTAAAGGCTAAAACTTTCGTTCACGATGTTGTTGAATGAAACCTGAAATAAGGGAGCGAACCAATCTAAATTCACATTTACTGCTTGTGCATTTACCTATACTGAAAGATGTTTGCAGTCGTTAAGGGCCAGTACCCAACATCATAGGGGGCAAAGGTGCATAATTACAAGAGACAAATTCACTGATAGCGGAATACCACGTACGAGAATGACGCAGTCGAACCAAATTTAAATTCCTGCTCACCGTCTCCTAGAAACCGCCACTCAAGGACATGTTTTAGCCCACAAAGCCCAGCGGCGCAGTGGGAGATAAACTGTCACGACCTGGAGCAGATACTGACTCGTTTACATGGCTACAGATATGCAGATTGTCACAAACTAAGGATGGTATGGTACTATACCAGGAGACGCCACATTTTTAACGGAAAAAAAATGAATGAAACGAAATAATACTGTAACTATGGTACAAATGGATAAAACACAAAATAATGCAAGGGAAACAATCAAAAATAGTTGCACATGTTTAATTGGGACCCGTATTCTTTCAAGATATCGAGCATAGCCAAGTGTCAAATGCGATTTATGTTGCGCTTAGCCGTGATCTCAATATAAATGCTGCAAGATAACTTAGCAAGATAACTAAACATGTCCCACGATGTTTTCTGTCTCTCCATTTGACGCTATCACACAGTCGTTCAATGTTCTGAATGTGCACGCCTGATACTGGACCTACAAAATAGTACCTTATTATCTTATTGTAATAAGGTTTATACTTATGGGTCTTTATAACATCTAATTCTTTTTGGTTGTGCGTCCTGATATAGCCTACTTGTTCAAGTCGTTGAGAGGTAAACTAATTACCTACTTACCTACCTACCTTATTACCTACACTAATTTTGATGGCTTTTAAAAGCTCTGATATAACCAATTTGGAGTAACGTCCAGGGTTAAAACAGCGTACCTCACCAGAGGTACATATTACTTAAACAAAAAACTTGTTCCGGTAATTTACTGTAAAATGTTCAAAACCAACACTTTCTAATTCTCTTGTTAATAACCCTTCCAAGAATCAGTATAAATTATACACCCTTCCTCGACGTTGTCTTCTATGACTTACGGTAGTGTCGCGACACAACGATTAGGCGCTATTTTTAGCTTTAAGTCTATAGTTTAGTCGATCTAGACGATTTTGCCTTCTCCACCGATTCTGCGCAGCTGCAATCTGAGCAGCAACTCCACAATAACTCTTTTCGTAAAAACGAATTCCAGTACACCCCACTGTTCTTACTTAGATTTAGTTCTTGTTCACAATATTTTATTGAGGTTGTTTCAATAGACCAATAATAGATAAACGAATCATATCGATGATGGCGATGGACGAGAATTGCATAAATAAACTGCTCAGCACACACATTTCTTGGGGATGTGAGCGCGTAGTGTACTTACACACTATTCTTCAAGCTTTTAAGCAGTTTCATTCTATGGTTGAGACTGCAGAATTTAGCTGCAGCCTTGTTTGTGTTTGTTTTGCCATGCTGCAGCCTTGTTTGCTTTGTAGCATTGAATGATCATGCGCTGTGATTATATAAAAAGTGGATTTACAAAACTGAACTATGTTGTGGTGTCTACTAGTACAGTAACTTAAGAAAGCTCACCTGAAATAAAAACATCCCAAAAAAGAATGTATGAGCCTGGAAGTCACAAAATAAAGCAGCTCTGCTGTGAAACCAACAGAACAACGTACTTTCCATCGACAATCACACGAACATTATTATTTGTAATCAGAGAGCAATGGCAGAAGTAGTAACAAGAAAGTATGAATAACTAAAACAGATGAAAAATGGTTTACCTGACTGTTCACTCCTATACAAATGATCATAATACTGAACAGCGGAGTCCATATAGAAGGAGAAGGCAACACTGATAAGGCATATGGAAAAATTTCAAACGCCCCTAAAGCACCTGGGAAAAATCACCATAATCATTTATTTAATACATGGCCATTCTGGTTGATTTTGTGAGATAAAAACTCTACACAAAAACTACAATCCCAAAAAGAAATATTTATAGATTAAAAGTGATCTCAATAAACATTTCTTTCTATTTTCCCTCGCCCTCTATGAAACAAAAACCAGATTATCAGTTGGTTAGAAAATCAAATTACAAACATCATTAAATTTTAAAACATTTAGGAATGCAACAGTGGGGACTATAACTCAGGCAAGCCAAAATCAAAGAGTAGTCTTATTCTCTTCTTGGATGGTAAACATGCTTGTCTGGCCAAAGAATCATCATCATATGCCGTCTCCGCAACAAAGGTTGGCTGCAACAGACCTCCAACATATCTGTCTCTTGTCTAGGTGGTGCACTCTGCTAGACTGTAACTTGGCCATCGTGTGATGTTACTCTCCCACTTGTATCTCTGCCTAACTCTTTCTCGCCTACCCTCGACTTTACTCTCAAGTAAAGTCTTCAACAAGGTGTCATGTATTTTAATATGTCCAAATATTTTATTTGCTTGATCTTTATTTCCTTTAATAATTCTTTCTTCATACTAAGTGTTGTTAGAACTTCTTTGTTGGTTTTCCTCTCTTTCCATGATGTTCTCCCTATTCTTCTATACATTCATCTCTCAAGGGCATCAATTCTGTCTTCTAATTTTTTGTTTATTGTCCATGTTTCTGAGCCATACATTAATATAGAATAGATGTAGCATTCATTTTATAATTATCATTTTAGCGTTTTGTAATTTGTTTAGATGTTAATATTTTCCTCACGTTATTGAAAGTACTTTTAGCCATTCATATTCTCATTTTAACGTCTGTTTCGCATCTCCCATCATTTGTGACTATGTTTCCGAGATATTGATACAGTTCTACTTGTTGTAGCTTTCATGTAATTTTATGTTTAGCACATGTTCTTCAGTGACTTTACTGATTATCATGGTTTTTGTTTTGTGTATGTATATATGTTTTACTTTGATTTCTCGACTATTTAAAGAATATCTGTGTAGTCTTTGTAGTTCCTGCTAACTTTCTGCTGAAAGAACAGTGTCATCTGCATATCTCAGGTTGCTTATTATTTTCCCACTGATTTTGAGTCCTGGAATTCCATGTTTAAAGATATTCTCTGTGTAGATAATAAATATGCTTGGTGATAAAATACTTCCTTGTCTTACCACTCTTTTTATTTCTATGTATGGTGAGTAGCTGTTTTGACACCTTATTGATGCAGTTTTTTCCCAGTATATATTTCTAATCGGTCTGATTCTTTTCCATCTATGTCTAATTCTTGAAGACATTCAATTAATTTTTCATGTTGGACTCGGTGAAAGGTCTTGTTGTCAAATAATCAGTGATATGTACAATATATTGTGGCGAAGCTTATTGATGAGATATGCATGGATTGCCGGAAAGAAATTAATCCATTTAATTTGTAGCATAGTTAGATAGTGCAATAATCACCGCAAAGTATATTTCAGAATAGAACACTGCCCAGCTCGTGACATTGTACACTAGAGCCGCAAATGGGCATATGATTATCTGATATCATTCAAAGTTCAAAATGTCTCCCTGAGTAAAAATAATTCCTGAAGAAGCACATACTCAGAAGCTAAGAAGTTGAAGTAAAAATCAGTTATGGAAAAAATTAGAGAAAACACGTACTACCTCAGAGTTCGAAAACAACAACAATCAATGAAATGGCATGCCGAGTGGCGTAGACGATCATGTTTCTCCACAACTCTCTCTCTCTCTCTCTCTCTCTCTCTCTCTCTCTTGTGTTGTTAATAAGTTCAGTTAGTGACATCTTTGTGTGCCACAGTGACAACCCATCCAGAAATTTCTCTGTCTTCCTCCGTCTCTCTCCACTTGATCTTTCCGGTGATTACTAAATGTTCAAATTTTGTTTCTTCTCATCACATGCCCTGTTCAAACAACAACAACCATATACAATTCACACAGTAGATTTTATTTAACCAAATACTAGATATTCCATTATTCATATCTTACTTATAGCTGTCTTACTAGATATGTCATTTCCAATGATGCCAAGTGGGTGAAACTGTTTATGACCAAATTGTTTGTGAAAAAATGGTCATAAATGATCTAATTTGAAAATTCTGTATAAACTACTAAATACATGCAGAATGTTCCAGAATGCTACGTTTCTATAGAATTCTATTGTCTATCTCACATTACCCACATTCATTAATTACAAAATGAAAAATATATATTATTGCTAACTTAATTTTAGTTCTTTTATGTTATTTTTAAAGTCTGAAGAAGCAGTGAGTGTACATAAAATGTGTATGCATAGTAAAATAATACATATTACTTTTCACTATGTAGTAAAATATAATTTTAATTAAATTATTCTAGTCCCAACTAATATCTAGCGCTTCTTGCTACAACGAAAATGTTTTCTCATTGTTTGCTGTTTCAGGTCTCACTATTTTGGGTTGCCAGATGGTTAAAACTGTTTACAGTCAAATATTTGGTGTTAAAAAAAACTGCCCAAAAAATGGCCAGATCCATAAATTATCTATAAAAAAATAAAAAATAGTAATAACATTTTTCTATACTGGGGTGTATTTAGTTTAAGCTCTACGACCCCAACACACATCGGCGATCTTGATAGACAGTATTCATCATTCAATTAATATTCACAAAAAGCAATGCCTATATATATATATATATCTCTTAGCTAATTTTATGCAAGAAATTTTGTGAAAGTAGATATATTTAAAAATACAAAAAATTGACCACAAATATAAAAAATTACCAAATCAAAAGTGTCATGGCTAGGTGACCATGAAAATTGCAACATTTTTCTACAAATGTTAATATGGCAACTTTGGTCTCGATATAGTAATATAGCTTCCACTTAAACGTCCTGGAATAAGTATGGCTAAAATAAATGACAAAAACTAATTTCATGGTCACTAGCCACTAAAAATTTGAGAAAATTGATCAATTTGATCATAATATGACCAATGTGCATGGCCAATTTTTCTGTCCTTTAGTCTTACTAGATATTCTATTCCTCCATGCCTATACTGTATATGTATAACTAGATATTCTATTCTTCCATGCCTATACTGTATATGTATAACTAGATATTCTATTCCTCCATGCCTATACTGTATATGTATAACTAGATATTCTATTCCTCCATGCCTATACTGTATATGTATAACTAGATATTCTATTCTTCCATGCCTATACTGTATATGTATAACTAGATATTCTATTCTTCGATGCCTATACTGTATATGTATAACTAGATATTCTATTCTTCCATGCCTATACTGTATATGTATAACTAGATATTCTATTCTTCCATGCCTATACTGTATATGTATAACTAGATATTCTATTCTTCCATGCCTATACTGTATATGTATAACTAGATATTCTATTCTTCCATGCCTATACTGTATATGTATAACTAGATATTCTATTCTTCCATGCCTATACTGTATATGTATAACTAGATATTCTATTCCTCCATGCCTATACTGTATATGTATAACTAGATATTCTATTCTTCGATGCCTATACTGTATATGTATAACTAGATATTCTATTCCTCCATGCCTATACTGTATATGTATAACTAGATATTCTATTCTTCCATGCCTATACTGTATATGTATAACTAGATATTCTATTCCTCCATGCCTATACTGTATATGTATAACTAGATATTCTATTCCATCTAATCTATAGATGTCTTACTATATATTATAAACCTTCTTGTCTATATATCTATTACTAAATACTCTTTTCCGTCAAATCTATAGATGTCTTACTAGATATGCCATTCTTTATTGCCTATAGATGCCTTACTAGAAATTCCATTCCTTCTTGCAATGAATGCCTTACTAGATATTATATTTCTTCTTACCTATATATGTCTTAGATTATCCATTCATTCTTGCAAATATATGTCTTATTGGATATCCCATTCCTTCTTGTCTATTTAGATGTATTATTAGATATTCCATTCATATTTGCCTATACATGACTTACTAGATATATATTCTACTCCTTCGTACCTATAGATGTCTTACTAGAATGTCATTCCTTCATGACTATAGATGTCTTACTAGAATGTCATTCATTCATGACTATAGATGTCTTACTAGAATGTCATTCCTTCATGACTATAGATGTCTTGCTAGAATGTCATTCCTTCATGACTATAGATGTCTTGCTAGAATGTCATTCCTTCATGACTATAGATGTCTTGCTAGAATGTCATTCCTTCATGACTATAGATGTCTTGCTAGAATGTCATTCCTTCATGACTATAGATGTCTTGCTAGAATGTCATTCCTTCATGACTATAGATGTCTTACTAGAATGTCATTCCTTCATGACTATAGATGTCTTACTAGAATGTCATTCCTTCATGACTATAGATGTCTTGCTAGAATGTCATTCATTCATGACTATAGATGTCTTACTAGAATGTCATTCATTCATGACTATAGATGTCTTACTAGAATGTCATTCCTTCATGACTATAGATGTCTTGCTAGAATGTCATTCATTCATGACTATAGATGTCTTACTAGAATGTCATTCATTCATGCCTTAAGATGTACTAGATATTCTATCTTGATTATAGATGTCTTACTAAATATTCCATTCTTTCATGACTATAGATTTATTTTTAGATTCCATTCTTTCATTCCATCTCGACTATAGATGTCTTACTAGACATACCATCTTGACTATATATGTCTTACTAAATATTCCATCTTTCCTACCTATAGATATCTTACTAGATATTCCATCCCTTCTTGCATTTGGATGTCTTTTTAGATATTTCATCTTGCCTTCAGATGACTTGCTAGATACCCCATTGAATCTTGCCTATAGATGTCTTCAGATATCCCATTCCTTCTTGCAAATATATGTCTTAATACATATTCCATATATCATGAATGTCTTACTATATATGATATTCCTACTTGCCTATAGATGACTTACTAGATATCATATTGTGTGAGATTCAAAGATAAACCAGAACAATAAGCGAATTTTACAGCCAGCTGTGCACTAACATTTCCTAGACGGACACAAAACATAGTATTTTACCTCCTTTTGCAAGACCATCTATATCCACTCGCATAACGTTGGACAGGTAACCTAAATATGTAAACAGAGCGATGCCAGCAAATATGCCAGTTATGCTGTCTATGGCAGGAAAAATTAAAGCGTCTCTGAATAGATAAATGGCAAGCGTTACCAAAGCAGTACATGTTTAATCAAATACTTGTTTTAAAAAAAGTAATGTATTAAACATAAAATCTGATGTTTAATTCGTTTCAAATTTCTGCTATATCTGTGGGGAGGCGACATTTGCCAAACAGAAAAAAAGTCTCAGTTCTAAAGTGAAGAAGGCATTTCATCTTTACTTCGGATGCAAGGTAGGTGACAAAAACAAGATTTGGGCTCCGCACATATGCCGTGCTATATGTACAACACAGCTTCCACATTGGTTGAATGGCAAAAGACCATCACTGCCGTTTGCAATCCCCATGATGTAGACAGAGCCAAGCAACCATATAACTGAGTGTTACTTCTGCTTGGTTCCTCTTCTTTCCGGCGGAAAAATGAAGCAAAAGAAGTCGATAATAGTTTATCCGAACATTCCGTCTGCATTGAGACTAGATCCACATGGTGAAGGACTTCCAATTCCAGAACCTCCAGCAGAATATTATCTTGATTCATCTGATGAACACGGGTGAGTCGCCATGTTCTTCTCCTGGTCCATCAGCATGCAGTGATCCATATTTTCACTGTGATGCATCAGCAGCCCCACAGAGAATAACACAGGAACAACTAAATGACCTAGTTCGTGATTTGGACTTATCCAAGACAAGGCAGAATTAATCGGATCAAGACTTCAACAATGGAATCTCCTAGAAGAAGATGTCACAATTACTTCATATCAAAAGCGCCACCAGCAGTTGGAACCTTACGTTAGAAAGGAAAGTATAGCTGGTATTCTGTTCCGATATTGAGAGCATCATAAATGCTTTAAAAATAGCTCATGACTCACTAGAATGGAAACTATTTGTAGACTCGTCGAAACTGAGTCTTAAGGCTACGCTTTTGCACAATGGAAACCGTCGTCCATCTACTCCAGTAGCGCATGCTGTCCACATGGAAAAGACATACGATAACTTAAAACAGATACTGAATTACATTGAGTATAGCAAGTACAGCTGGCAACTATGTGGTGATTTGAAGGCTGTTGGCCTTTCAATGGAACTGCAGCAGGACTATACAAAATACATATGCTTATTATTTGAGTGGGATAGCCCAGCAAGGGAATTACACTATTGCGGAAGGAATGAATTTGCAAACAAAATGTAGTAGTTGGAGAAAAGAATATCCAGCACCCTGCTCTGGTCGAGTCTCACAAAATCCTGCTATCACCCCCTCACATCAAACTAGGTTTGATGAAGAATTTCGCGAAAGCCATGGACCAGACTTCGCCAGCTTTCCGATACCTACATGAAAAATTCCCTCGACTAAGTGAAGCAAATATTTAAAGAGTTTTTATGGGTCCTCAGATTCGAGAGCTCTTTAAAAAAGACCAGTTCAAAAACCTGCTGCAGGGTGATGCGAAACAAGCATGGAATGCTTTTCGCCTTATGTCCACCAACTTTCTCGGTAATGTTAGGACAGAAAACTACAAGGAACTAGTAGAAGACATGCTGATAAAGAATCAGATATTTATCTGAAATATGCCTCTAAAGATATACTTCCTTCATTCCTTCATCTGGATTTATTTCCTGAGAACTGTGGCATGGTTAGTGATGAACGATCGTTTTCATCAATTATAGCAACAATTGAACAAAGAAACCAAGGAAAATGGTCAATTACAACGCTGGCTGATTATTGTTGGACACTCCCCAGAGAAGCTCCCAAACAGCTTTACAAGAGACAGGCGAAGAAATCTAAGAAGTAGTATATGACTTGATTTTTTTGTACAGGTATTAACAGTTGCATTATTACTACTTGCATGCATTCCGTGATGTAAACATTCATTTTGCATATTACAAATATTCGTGCTCCGCACTTCAAAATTGATAAGAAATGACTAATATCGTTTCAGTAACATAACTTTTGTAAAATATCGTTGACCACTGTTATCACCAAGAGATGCGTCTCTAAGCTGGCATACTGGCATAATGATGCGTTCTAAATCTTTGTGTTTCCTTGTTATTAGGATGGCGTCATCTGCATACCTAATTTCTGGAATGTCATGTCCTCCCAGCTTAAAGGTTAAAATGATTCATAACGTGGGTCTTTTACATGTAGGTCTCGTACATTTAACATGATGTTTTCTGCGCATATATTGAACAGGTATGGTAGGAGGATGTATCTCTCTCACTCATATTTGGACATCAAATCAGTCAGATGTTTCTTCCTCGAGGCGGACAGAAGCCTGTTGCTCCTGATAAAGTATTTTAATGCGCAATATGAGATGATGTGGGAAGTTCATGATTTCCACTATGTCCAACAATTGCTGGTGTGTTATGCAGTTAAATGCTTTTAAATAGTCTGTGAAACAGGTGTTTATGTTTGCAGTGAACTTTACATTTCTCTATTATATTTTTCATATTCAGAATGCGATCTCTAGTACCTCTGTTCTGTTTAAAACCTGACAGGACTATATTGATTTCTTTGTCCATATGTTGTTCTATTATTACATGATTATCTTGAGTAGTATTTTGTTAACATGACTGGTCAGTGTAATTATTCAATATATCTTTTGGATATATTTCACTTTTCCAGATCTTAACATAGTGGGCATAATAGACTTCGACACTGGGTTCTTTTCCTGCTTGTATCATTTCAGCAATCAATTCGTCGAACCTTGGTGTTTTTAAGTTTTTAATTGCCCAATATACTTCTTCTATAAGGAAGAGATTGGCAATGGCATATTGCAAAATAACACGGCTGAAAAACATATGGAAAACAACAAAATAGAAACGAAAGTGCTAATGTTACGAACTTTTATTTTTCCGGTTGCAACATACGGCTGTGAAACATGGACCCTAAGTAAAACAGCGGCAAAGAAAATCAACGCCTTCGAGCTGAAATGCTACAGAAAGATACTTAGAATATCATGGAAGGATAAAATCAGAAACTCAGATATTATAAACACACTGAATATTCCAGAGTGTTGGTTACTAAACACAATAACAAAAAGAAAACTACGCCTGTTTGGTCATATAAAGAGACATAACTGTTTAGAAAGACAAATTATGGAGGGAAGAGTACCTGGGATTAGGAGAAGGGGCAGACCAAGAAGACGATGGACTGACGACATTAAAGATAATATGAATACATCGCTAGAAAATGCAAGCCACATCGCCCAAGACAGAGAGAGGTTCAGAGAGTTCATTGGGAAGACAACGTTCTGGAAGGAATACGTCACATGACACTTCTTCTATGATATGTTCTGGTTCACGTTCTTTGTTTCTAGTTGTTTCCCTACCAACATTCACATTCATGTTATCTATTGTTAGTTTAATGTCTTGTTTATGTATCTTGTCTATTGTATCATGCATTTTGTCATAAAAATCCTCTAGGCAAAAAAGATATTAGCGGATAGATAGATATTATTCATCTGAAATCATAAATAGATTAGCAATGGGCTTATGAAACATCAAACATGACAAATCTTCGATAATGGGTAAATAGGAAAACAACGGTGCGACTATTAAGAAATTATATTTCTCGAGTGGCAACATACGAATGTTAGATCTGGACAAAGACACCAACTTTTTCAGAGACAGGTTGTTCTTAAGTGCGGAAGTTGGTCTTTGTCACCAACAATCATAAACCCAGGACTACTACACGGGTCACCTCTGTCCCCAGTGCTATTTAATGTGTATACTGTTCAAATTACAAGCTGTCAGATAGCAGGACCAGGCAGAACCATGTTGATGACATCTTGGTATATAGGCAGGGCAGCGATAGAGAAACGATCGCCAGGAATTTGCAGAGGGACCTTGATCGTATAGGAGAATGGTTCAGAAATTCTGGAGCTTTTGTTAATCCATCAAAAGCATCGACAACATGGTTTTCCCTAAATAATCACATAGTAAACACATCCACGCCATCGGTTGCTTTGAGAGAACCAGCACAATGACGTACTTGGGGGTTATGTTGGACCAAAGTCTGAGTTTCAAAGATCATGTTGACCATATCATTGTAAAGGCTTATAAAGGTCTTGCGGCGATGAAAGTTATGGCTGCTGCTTAATGTGAACAGAGGCTGCTATTTTTTGCTGTATCAGGGATTGGTGGTGGCGGTGGTAGAGTACGCACTGGTAATTCTGACACTGAATCGGACTAAAACAGAAAGATGGGATAGAATCCAGAATGAGGAAATACGAATCAATTCGGGGTGTATGATAGATAGGTTGTCTAACTGCAGAGCAAAAAATACAAATGTGAGGGCGCGGGACTACCTACAAATCACCGCTGATAAAGAGCACCCTCTACACTCAGAAATTATCAAAGTTAAAGGCAGTCGACTTAAGAAAGGAAAGTCGTGGATGGGGTGCGCAGAGGACGTTATACAGAGCGTGTGTAGATTGCAGGATGTACTACCTGGTACCGAATGGAGTCTGGCGCCCTCAAATTGTCTGACAGCCTTCGAAGGATTAACAACACTCAATAGAGAGTGCAGGGAATGGTGTCCGACAGTGGTCGAGTCGAAGGTGCTCGCACTGATCGATGAGAATTCCAGGGAATGTGATATGATTATGTATACAGATGGATCGGTTGAGAGACACCAGGAATGCCTGGGCCTTCACGGCTCAAAGGTGAGGGGAGACCATCAGAGAGGAAAGTGGTACATTCGCTCAGACGACAAGCATCATGACAATGGAGATTTTGGCAGTAACCAAAGATTTGAAATGGGTGTGCTCACATGCTGTCTGCGAGCATGCCTGTATACTCAGTGACTCCATGAGCATGATTCTCAAAGTTCAGGCGGGGTACGTTCGGGAACAGTGGCTGGATACAGTGAATAATTCCCGTGTGCATAGAGTACCTTTTATTTTTGTGCCGGGACATGCGGAGTCCGGAGTTATGAGAGAGCAGATAGGTTGGCCGACCCGCTGCTACTACAGCTGTTGTGGAACGATGGATCGTGCAGACATTTTGAATGCCCTACGGGAAAACGCACGAACAAATGACTGTACAAGTGACGATGACTCTTGTTCCATGACTCGATTAAGGTAGCTTTGTTTGAAATGGGATGTTGTTAGAAAGAAGCTATTTCGTGGACAAGAAAGAATGATGGTCATTCAACGACGTACTAGGACTGTCAGTCAACGTGTAATGGCGGTTACATTCAAAAAGAGATCTGAGCACCTATGGATTTGTCCGGAGTGCAATGACGATGATCCAACGACTAACTAACTAACTAAAAACACCGGCAATGGAAAACAAAATATCAGCACTCAAAATGATTTCAAAAAATCCTAATAATATCCTTTACAGAAACACAATCCAACACATAAGTCCACAAAGGCGTCAACATAAAAGAAGATTGGTTTCTCAAGACTATTTTTTAAAAGGTCAAGCTAACATATTTTTACTTGTGAAAAGGCATAATGGGTTAGAAAGATTAATAATGGGAGGAAATGTTCCAGGAAGGAGAGAATGTGATAGTATCTGGTTGCAGAACCCTTCACAGGCAGGGGGTTTCACAGTAAGAAGTGAGAACCCTTCACGGTTAGCGAGAGATGAACTGGGGAAATGCATCACATCGAATGTTTTGCTCCTGTGAAAATGTTGATACAGATACTTTAAATTGCAGACGAGTTGTCGCGCAGATGTCAGACAGAAAGTCTGAGACAAGCTTACACGGTTTGGCCCAAGGGCAAAAGTAATTATCAGAAAGAATGCATCCACGCACTCAATCGCAGGTGGCAGACGACGCCACTACACCATACCCCAGAAAGGACAATGGGATGTTTGGTCTAGCTCAGACGAGTGTATACAAACGCACACAGTCCGTCTGAACTCGTGGATACTCAAAACAACCAGACAATGGAATTGGCAAGAAGTATTAAGTGCGTAACGCCAAGGGCATAGCCTCCGACCAGAGAGGGACATCAAACGTACGCATGTTCTAATACACGCGTACATTAGTTCGACAGGTGAGAATGGAGAGGTGTAGTCAAAATGAGGAGAAGAGAGTTGATAGGTGGGAGACTAAGACGAGGGGTGGAGCTAAAAAAATCTCACCAGAAGACACAAAAAGAGATCAGTCGAGAATCCCGGATCAGTCGACAGGATCACACAGAGTCCCCCCGGACGTGTGTGGAGAGAGTTAGTACTTGTCCTCCAGGAGAGACAAGTCCCTTGTCGAGTTCAACTACTCCGACTGGAAGTAGAAACAAAGTTAGTTGACCAAAAGTTATATTCAATAGTAGAATAATGAGATGGCCTAGAATCTCACTAAGCTTGTACTAGAACGTGTGCTTAATTCTGGAAGTGTTAGAATAGTATGAAATCTTGACATTGTGTATAATATAGTTGTGATATATTGTACGTCTCGGAGATATCAATTACTCCAGAGTATAATATTGGTTGTGTCGTTGGTTTGAAATTATATTAAACGACATTCTGATTATGTAATAAGAAGTGCCTCTGTGTTCATTGATAAGCACTTATTAAAACCAAGAAGAGATCTACGTTAGCAGTCATTGTTGATCAAACATAGAACCCAGGGTTCGGAACGCAAAAGTAATATACTGTAACTCCTCCTCACAAGAATATACTGTTACACTGGTGCCGTGACCAGGATGTTCCCGGCCAACACGAAGTGCTACCCTATACCTTATCATCACGAAGGCCAATTATACTGAAACACAGAAGTTTCAAAGAGAAAATCGATGTGTTAAATTTATATATTTTTCAAAGTTACGACACGAGCTGTCGTGAATTTCAGTTACCTGTTCGTTTAAGTAATCAGTGCGTGTGCAATTAGTAAAATTTCAAGGAACAGACGGACATGGATGTGAGTATGTCTTGCTAACTAATTATCACAGAACAGAGAGAAGTGAACAATTGTTATATAAGTTACGAACAATCTATTACTATGTGGAGACTATAGTTAAATTCATAAATTCCCCGACAGGACCAGGACGACTGAGAGAAATGAACATTTGTTTGGTGTTGAACATTAATAGTGAAGTTAACAATTAATTAGATATTGAATTTATAAATACCATCCCACAAAAATTCATATAATGTCATTCCACAGAGATATATTGAGTTTATAAATGTCATTCCACAGAGATCTATTGAGTTTATAAATGTCATTCCACAGAGATATATTGAGTTCATAAATGTCATGCCACAGAGATATATTGAGTTTATAAATGTCATTCCACAGAGGAGATAAGTAGCTACTTGACGTATTGGTTTCATGCATTTATATATATATGTCAATTTGATAATATAACTCAAGTAGGATTGTTGTTCACACCTAGATTAGCGGTAGGCAGATTAAGGCTATCCAGGGTTAATAGTAGAGTTGAGAGAACGTCACAGAGCTAGTAACGAGAAACTCACAAAATAGGTGTTGGTAGAAAATGGAACAAAAGGCCTTAGCCCCAGTAGCCGACAATGAAGAAGTAGAGAAGTCTGAGCTGCGCGAATTAATACAAGCCTTAAGATGGCAAGGCTCGGCTACTGTTATTACGCCGTTCTCAGGGAACGAAGCGCACTTCAAGAGCTGGATAGCAGATATAGAAAAGTGCGCGTTGTTGACAAGGGCCAGCGACTATAACAAGAAATTGTTAGCTCTGCAAACTAGCAATGGTCTAGTAGCGGAGACGATTAGGCTCAGGATAGAGAGAGTACCAGCAGAATCCTGGAAGGACTTCCAAGCGGGATTAGAACGGAGATATGGTGGACTCTCTGGAGCCGAATATGCGCTGGTAATGCTAACAAAGGTTAGACAAAACGTGGCTGAAACAGTGGAAGCTTTCGGAGACAGACTGTTACGTCTGGCAGAAGAAGCTTTTCCCCAGGAAATCGAGGAAGGAGGTGTAGGGAGAATACTCCTGCACTATTTTGTAGAAGGGTTGCTGCCAGGAGCGATTAAACGTCACCTCATTGAAACTGATCCCAGCACAGTAGACGATGCTCTCCGTTTAGCACATACGAAGGATCGCACTATTAAGTGGATCGAATTCAGGTTGGGCACGGAGCCCCAAGAAATGGAATCGGATATAGTAGAAAAGACGCTCCCACTAAACCAGGGGAGATTTGACAGATTCCAGGAAAGGAAACAGGAGTTTCCAGAGAGACGAGGCACGAGAACAGAGAGAGACCGAAGATGCTATGATTGTGGGCAGGTCGGTCACCTCAGAGCAGACTGCAGAAGGGGAGTACGGTATAAGCACGAATTTCCGCTAGATCGAAAATGTCGAGAAGAGATGAGATTCACCCAGCGACACCTGGATGTCAGGAAACAACCGTTCCGCTCAGAGATAGGGGCCTACCAGAGAGTAGCCCAAGACACAGTACCCACAAGAAGAGGACAGGAGGTTGAACGGATAGGAGCGGTGGTCAGGAGGGACCAGAGGGGTCAGGTTATGATCAAACAGAAAAGGGTAGTTGTAGCCAGGAACGGGCACACGGGAGGAACCAGGACGAACGAAATACCCAGTCGGTCATTTGCGAAACAGAACAGGGGAGACAGTAGGGCTAATTTCTCCTACTCGAGGCGGCGAGAGATAGATAGAGGAAACTGGCGAGTAAATGCCTTAAGAGTCCGCCCGAGCAATAAAGAGAACCCGGATCGCACAGAGCGACCTATAGAAATCTTGAAGGAGTTAGAAGTCTGCAAGACAGACAAACGGAAGTCTGACAGTGAGATACAGACAGCAGAGAAGCTAACGGCCGTGCTTCAGTCAGAGTTGAGGTCTCTGAGTGAGGTAGCGAGAGAACATTCTGAAGAGATTCAGGAGCCCAGACCAGAGTCCAGGGTTCCGGACGAGCCAGCCACGGAAGAACACTTAGAGGAGGTGACGTCGGGCCAAGAGAACGAGGAAGACAGCGCATCAGACCACAACACTGATGACGACGAAATCGCAGCGGATAACTACACTGATACAATCGAGTGCGAGTCACACCATAGCACTGAGACGGAACTGAGGACTCACAGTGAGACAGTCGAAGTGGTGGCACCACCTCAGCCTACGGAGGACAGCACGGAGGACGCACCTTTCCGGAACACTCGGGCCGCGAGTAGACAACGGAACGACGTTGCAGACACCATTAATACCCAACCTACTATACAGGCGGTAAGGAGAAAACCGAGGAATGAGGCAGCGTTCAGATTAGCTCGCCAAATCGTTCTAGGTATAGATCATATGCAACAGAACTAAGATCGGAGACAGATCTCCGAACTAACCGGAAAGATGGCGAAAGTTATTTTTTTTAGGTAATTCGTATATAACGTCCCATGGAATGTACATAGTTGATACAAAGTTGTAGCTTGATAAAAAGACAGAATGGTTGGAGGGATCACTGTTCTTTCAATTATTATATCCGGAAAAATTTATGCTTGGCCTTCCGCCTCAGCAGAATTAAGTATAGACTTAGATTCGCCTCGACACAAAGCCGCATAAAGTTTTTTTTGTGACAAGGGGGCGAGTGTGATAGTATCTGGTTGCAGAACCCTTCACAGGCAGGGGGTTTCACAGTAAGAAGTGAGAACCCTTCACGGTTAGCGAGAGATGAACTGGGGAAATGCATCACATCGAATGTTTTGCTCCTGTGAAAATGTTGATACAGATACTTTAAATTGCAGACGAGTTGTCGCGCAGATGTCAGACAGAAAGTCTGAGACAAGCTTACACGGTTTGGCCCAAGGGCAAAAGTAATTATCAGAAAGAATGCATCCACGCACTCAATCGCAGGTGGCAGACGACGCCACTACACCATACCCCAGAAAGGACAAAGGGATGTTTGGTCTAGCTCAGACGAGTGTATACAAACGCACACAGTCCGTCTGAACTCGTGGATACTCAAAACAACCAGACAATGGAATTGGCAAGAAGTATTAAGTGCGTAACGCCAAGGGCATAGCCTCCGACCAGAGAGGGACATCAAACGTACGCATGTTCTAATACACGCGTACATTAGTTCGACAGGTGAGAATGGAGAGGTGTAGTCAAAATGAGGAGAAGAGAGTTGATAGGTGGGAGACTAAGACGAGGGGTGGAGCTAAAAAAATCTCACCAGAAGACACAAAAAGAGATCAGTCGAGAATCCCGGATCAGACACTTCCGGTTCAAGCTTTTGCCCAAGTAAGTCGCACAATTTTTGCTCTAACTTCTGCATTATATATCCAAAGTCTACCAACTTTGTGATTTAGTTCCACGCAAAATTGTGTACTTCTTAGACAGTGCAACTATATGACCAGAAGCATACCAATTCATTCTGTGAATCAACGCTCCATTTTTGTTATTTGTGTTCAGTCATCAATTCACCACGTGCAACAAAGGAACCACTAAAGTCAGGTCAGTCATTTTTAATCCTTAATTAAATTAAACTACCTTTAGCCATAACATAAAATAAAACCTTTTAAACTAATAAATAAATAATGGAAAGTAAGAGTTACGCCAGTATTACTAAAAGTAATTTAAATAAAAAAACCTATGTAACAGAACCACGTGGCAGCAACCAGAAGGCAGCCATAGAACTAGTCTTAAACAAGCTACATCCTAAAAATAAAATAAAGATCATAATAAAGCAAATAGCAGGGCAGGAAGTAGCACTAACTTCCCTACCAGATAATAGTATACTAGAACTGCTGAACAACATAGTCAATAAGAAATCAATACAAAATATCCAAAAAATCAGAAGAGGTGTTATTGTAACTCTAAACCCTAACAACCACACAGAGGCAGTGATAGATAAAATTAATAAACATAAAAGTATAACGACAACACTGGCTCACCAAATTAAAATTAAAATTAAAATATTAAATGAGACTAGGCAACTGGTCATTAAAGGCATAGACACCAGAATTAATGACCAGGAATTATTAAACAGATTAAAAATAGAGAATCCGAAAGCGGACATAATAAAAGTCAAAAGACTTTATAAAAATCAAAAACCATGCAGAGTGGTCATGGTCATTAGTAAAGGAAATGTTGTTCCGCAACATTTGGTGCTCTTTGGTGGGGCCCTGAGAACACAAGTGTACATCCCAGATGTACTTCAGTGTTCCAAGTGCCAGCAATTTTGCCACACGAAGGCAACATGCAGGAACAGTACCAGGTGTAGATACTGTTCAGGGCCCCACTCAGTTCACCAATGCCCTGTTGCATTAAACGACAAAGATTATAAAACAGCAAATAATAACAGAAAGTGTACTAACTGCTCTGGCAGCCATAGTGCAAAATATTTAGGATGCCCTGCATACCAAAAAATTAAAAATGACCTAAGACATAAACATGTCAAACAACAAAAATTAAACGATAATAAAACACCAAAAGTGCCAAAGGAACGCTGCCATAGTCAGGAACCTAGTACACTTCAGAACAGCCGGAAGGCTGAAGGACCAAAGGAGGAAAGACAAAAAGCTGAAACGGACCATTTAGACAAAGTTATACTGGAAAGGATCCAGGAAGGAATAAACAGTCTCAATGCATTAAAGAAGGACAATGAAGAACTTCTCAAACGAATAGAAACTGAGAGACAACTAGAAAATGAGGAAAGGAGACAAAGGAAGGAACAACAGGAAAAGGAAGATGAGTGGAAGGATATGATCACAAAGGAACTAAGAGAAGTTAGGAACATACTAAAACTAATAGTAGAGAACCGCCAGGAAGAGGAACAACGGACAGGCAGAAGGTTAACTAGAACACTGGCTCGGGCAGCAACCTCCAAACGCACTCCTACTAAAACCATCAAACACCAATAAGTAAACTTAAATTACAGAGCCTAATAACAATTAGCAATAAAACCATAATGGATAAAAATCAAATAAAGATCATTCAGTGGAATGTTACCAGTGTGAGACAGAATATAGCTCCTCTAATGACTAAATATCAGTCGGAGAGAGTAATCTTTGCTCTACAGGAAACATACCTAAATATTAGCCAAAAATTAAACTTCCCAGGCCATAAAATAGTAAGAAATGATCGCAACTCCAAAGGTGGAGGGGTTGCCTTCATTATTAACGAATCATATAAAATAGTAGACTGGGAAAGATTTAACTCAACTAACATAGAAGGAATAAGTGTAACCATAGACAGCAAACCAGTAGGAACTAAAATAATTAACATATATAACCCTAAAGGAATACTAACCAGCAACGATATAGAAGTGCTAACATCTAAACTAACTAGGAGAACCCTTATTGTCGGTGACTTCAATGCCCACCACACAATGTGGGGCAGTCATAAGTCAGACAAGACAGGGGAACTAATAGCAGATTTTTGTGATAATAATAACCTAGTCATTCTAAATGATGGTTCTATAACCAGAATTAATCCAATAGTAAATGGCAAAGACTCAGCCTTAGACTTGAGCATTGTAACAAATAACCTATGCACTACCAGGTGGCAGACACTAAATGCTAGTGGATCTGACCATCTACCAATTGAAATTAATATTAGAGCTAAATGTAATCTCAGTGAAGTAAACCAAAAACCAACATTTAACTATAGAAAAGCCAACTGGGAGGCACTAACAACAGAGCTAATGACAGTAGGAATAAATAATATTAATACCAACAATGTAGAAGAATTTGCTGAGGAACTCACGAATGAACTACTCAAAGTAGCAGTAAAATATATACCAAATGAAAACATGCCTAATAATATCAAACCAGTAAATATAACAAGAACTAATAGACATAAACCTAAAAACCCAGTACCATGGTGGAACCCTAAACTGGAGGAGCAGATTAAAATTAGAGATAAAGCACTAAAACTAGCTAGATATAAGAGATCAGAAGAGAATATACTAAACTATAAAGAAATAAGAAATCAAACAAATAAACTAATCTTTAAAGCTAAACAACTCAACTAAGGAGCTTTCTGTGAAACCATAAGCTTCAGAACGCCATCATCAGAAGTATGGAATAAACTGAAAGCTATCAGTGGAGGCAAATCCAAACGTAGCATAATGCCAGCATTAAATACAGCACAAACTGATAAAGAGAAGGCTAATGCACTGGCCGAATACTTTTACTCAGTTAGTGCTAATAACAACCTGAACCTAAATGAGATAAATAGACGGCAGACAATTCTGCAGGAACCAAACACTAAACCAATAAATAATGCAGAATCATCATATATAAATGCAGATATAACAATAGGGGAAGTAATTAAAGCAATAGGTGAGAAATCAAACACAGCTTCAGGTCCTGACATCCTAAGCTATGCAATACTTAAAAAAGTACCTACTAATATATTAATGATAATAACTCACCTTTTCAATAACGTATGGGAATCTGGCACCATACCAAAGGCATGGAAGTCTGCCACCATAATACCAATACTAAAGCCAGATAAAGAAGCTAAAGAAGTAAGCTCATATAGACCAATATCACTAACTTCTCACCTAGGTAAAATATTAGAGACAATAATAAATAAAAGAGTAGTATTTCACCTAAATAAACATAATATATATAGTCCAACCCAAGCGGGCTTCCGGAGTCGCCGGAGCACGGTTGACCAAATACTAAAACTAGAGCATGAAGTAAAACAGGGTTTCCTAAAAGGTGAAAAAACAGCGGCTGTCTTTCTCGACGTAGCAAGAGCATACGACGAGTGCTGGAGAGAAGGAGCCCTATTTAAAATTAAGAACATAGGTATAGATGGTAGAGCATACAACTACATTAAAAACTTCATGCAAGATAGACAATTTAAAGTACTAATAAATAATGACTTATCAGACTCCTATGAACAGGAAAATGGCATCCCGCAGGGGTCTGTAATATCTCCAACAATATTCACAATAATGGTTAATGATTTAGGAGAAGAATTCTCAGATATCAAGAACAGCCTGTCACAATTTGCAGACGATGCCGCAATTTGGCGCTCAGGCAATAACATCAGTTATCTAAAAGTAGGAATACAAAGACAAATAAATGAAGTAACAAGCTGGATGGCAAAATGGGGTTTCAAAATTAATGCTAGCAAGACAGTAGGAATGCTATTCAGCATAAATGGTGCTCAAACAAATAAAATTAAGGATATTTTTATAAATAACGAACCAATTACATTCTCACCAACCACCAAATTCTTGGGAATGGTATTAGATCAAAGCCTCAGATGGCATAAACATATAAACTATATAGTAGACAGAAGCAGAGGAGCCCTAAACATGCTTAGGTACATGAGTGGTAGCGGATGGGGAGCGTCGACTAAGACAATGACGACATTCTATAAAGCCTTTATACGAGGTAAATTAGAATATGCCAGCATTGTGTATGAGTCGACAGCACCAGCCAATATCTCTAAAATAGATATAATTCAAAATAAGGCTCTCTCAACAATAGCTAGGGCGACCAGGGGAACATCTGCTGAAGCAGTTCAAGTAGCTCTAGGAATAATGCCATTATCCCTAAGAAGGAAAGAACTGAGACTTAGCTACTGGTCTAAAATAGGAAATGATACCACACATCCTGCATATAAATCATTCAATAGCTTTGATAACACAGGCAAGTTCTCAATTGAAAGCTACAGAACACCAGCAGGTTGGCGATCAAATGCAGAGCTTGACCAAATACCAGAGCTTAAAGATTTAATATGTAATCAAAACCAATATAAAGCAATAATACCCCCTTGGGAATTAATATCACCAGCAACTGACATTTCCTTATCTTATATAGGGAAAAAACACCAAAATAGAGATTCAGCTAAAAATAGAGCAGTAAACCACATAAATGATAGAACAATAAATAGTCTAAAAGTATTCACAGATGGGTCCAAAGGAGAGGAAGGCCCAACTGGTGCAGGAATAGTCATACCAGACAGGAATATCAATAAGAGCTTTAAATTATCAGAACATACATCAATATTCACAGCTGAACTAGTTGCAATTCTAAAAGCACTAGAAATAATAAATGATAACCCACCTAAAAATTTAACAATCCTGACTGATTCATTATCATCAGTCCAGGCTATTCAAAATAAACAAGACAGCCAAAGGCCAGATATAGTAGAAGATATACTACGCATAACAACAAACCTAGCTCATGTTGGTACGAGGGTTAATGTAATGTGGATTCCAGCCCATGTCGGAATACCAGGAAATGAAGCAGCGGACAAGGAAGCCAAGAAAGGACGAACACAAGGAACAGAAATCCAGGTAGGACTTGGCAGATCGGAAACCAGAAGCATAATAAAGGACACAATAATTAAGGAATGGACAGAAAAATGGAACAACAGTGCAAACGGAAGACATGCACATGCAATGCTAAAAGGACCCACTAGGACCACTCAAATAAAGGAAGAGCTGAAAATCCCTGCCAATAGGAAACTACTACGACTTAGACTGGGAAAATCATTACATTATATACTTGAACCAATATGTGAAGACTGTGAAGAGGAAAATACAATAGAACATTTCCTACTCCATTGTCATAAATACAACCATCATAGGCAAGACCTAAAAGATTACTACCAAAACAATAAAATTCCATATAAATTAGAAAAGGTTCTGGGCCATGATGTACCACCAGATAGGCTAAAACTAATTAAACAATTTATAACCAGGACTAAATCCCTAATTTAAAAATCTAAACCAAATATATCATTGTTTGTCATCAGTCTTTCCACAGGCCTCTCTCCACAGCTCTCTCTCCACAGCTTTCAACAAATAACAACCGATGAACGCTCACCACAGGATACGACTGGCAATATGGACAATTTTTGCATAATCGCACGCATGGTTTTTCAAACTCCCCCATGCATTAGTGTCACTCTTAAATAAAAAGGCAATACCACCGGAAATATACAACTAGCAACATAACATTCTATTGCAATAATAGCGCGCACGGTTCTCAATTCGCCCAGACCATAGGTCACACTTAGATAAATGGCATCTTGGCCACAAATAAACATCAACTCCACCTAGCAATATAGATAATTCATAGCAATAGCACGCACGGCTTTCCAAAAACCCAGACCATTAGGTCACATTTAGATAAAAGCTAATACGGCCTGATATAACCAAAATAGACTTCTGTCTTAGGTTGAAAGGATCGTGCCTCAGCTAAGAGGCTTAATCCCCCATCTAACAAACAAACAAACAAAATCCCGGATCAGTCGACAGGATCACACAGAGTCCCCCCGGACGTGTGTGGAGAGAGTTAGTACTTGTCCTCCAGGAGAGACAAGTCCCTTGTCGAGTTCAACTACTCCGACTGGAAGTAGAAACAAAGTTAGTTGACCAAAAGTTATATTCAATAGTAGAATAATGAGATGGCCTAGAATCTCACTAAGCTTGTACTAGAACGTGTGCTTAATTCTGGAAGTGTTAGAATAGTATGAAATCTTGACATTGTGTATAATATAGTTGTGATATATTGTACGTCTCGGAGATATCAATTACTCCAGAGTATAATATTGGTTGTGTCGTTGGTTTGAAATTATATTAAACGACATTCTGATTATGTAATAAGAAGTGCCTCTGTGTTCATTGATAAGCACTTATTAAAACCAAGAAGAGATCTACGTTAGCAGTCATTGTTGATCAAACATAGAACCCAGGGTTCGGAACGCAAAAGTAATATACTGTAACTCCTCCTCACAAGAATATACTGTTACAAGAAGACGTCGTCCAAGACGTTAATAGGCACATAATATTGTAGACCTTTTGAATATGACACATGGGAATCAGGACAACTTGCACAGAACCACGAAGCTTACAAAAAGCAGTGAGGACAGCAATATGCTGGACCGAAAGATGCGAATAACAGTTCCGATATAAAAACTATCAGCACATCGTAATTCACGCTGTCCGTTTCAAATCACACTAATACACGATTATTGGACAACGAGCACAGAAGAAGACCCAGGACAGGTATCAATGAAGGACATGTAACATAGAAGAAGAAACATGTTAAGTCTGCAATATTTAAATACATCTTCAAGAACAAATCAACTTTTAAATGTATTAGTTTGTAATACCTGAGTATATCGTAGTTAAATTTGTTATAGCTTGATATTGCTAAAATGCTGCCGTACGCTAAAGAGGTGCTGAAACATACTTGATGACCTGCAGCCACCCATCTCTGTGAAAACAGTGATTAATCCAACGAAATTTTAAAAAACGTATATAGTGGTGAATCTATTTTAAAAATGTTTTCATTAAGACTAGTTGCCAGAAAGATGGTTGAGTTTATACAGTAATATACATTACATAGATTATATCAGGTAATTATGTATATGACCTTTAGCGTCTTGCAGACGGTCATTAAACAAAGAGAAGAAACAATCTATTGAGCATTTTCTCAAGAATAAGGACTTTTCACGCGATCATGTCACAGCAACGGAAGAATTTCGATTGCGTCTTCTCTTCTTTCTTTCATATCATTAAACATATTGTTGCTGAACAATGTTACCGCCGCAGAAAAATAATTATAGAGATAGAGTTAATGTTAAGTTATCAATCAGCGTCATAACACACAGTTTCCCATAAGTGTTCAACTGTTTAGTTAGGACAAATCTTCACTTCGAATTAAAACTAATTACATGCTAAATAAATCAAAGCCCTTCATGTGTGATTACTGCTGTTACAGTGGCACTGATATCCATATGTGACATTTTCTTTTGTCTTTCGATATTTTGTTTTAAAAAACAGATGATCAAGTCAGTAAGAAAGCCACAAACACCAACACAAGATGACTATCACATTATGAACAGATCAGAACAAGTTATTATTTTATGTCTCAGAACAGGACACAACCGACTCCGCAGTCACATGTATACAAAGTTGAAGATTGGCAACACGGCTATGTGTACATGTGGACAGGCAGCACAGAGTATCAAACATATACTTCAAAAGTGTTCTGAGCATGAAACGCTGAGGCAGACATATTGGCCAGAGGAAACAACGCTGGAATCAAAGCTCTATGGGACACTGTATGAACTACAAAAGACAGTGAGTTTTATTAAGGAGACAGAATTACAGATATAGACATGTTTCAAGTGAACGAACGAAGAAGAAGAAGAAAATGTGTGATTACTGCTGTTACACTGGCACTGATATTCATATGTGACATTTTTTTGTCTTTCGATGTTTTGTTTTATTGAATCACTGTGCATATTAACAGACATCATGCAACAGATGGCAATGTGACCACAGTAATCAAAGAAGCGACGGGAACAAGTTTACAAACAGTACCAAAGAAACATATCTCCAGTGAACTCTTCTACCCCTGACGCCGTAAAGCAGACAAGGGCCACGACGTATAGATAGACTGTGCTATCTGAAAAATCTGGTCTCCCCGTGCCAGGTGCATACTTTTAACCCTCTTCACAACGGAGTTTGCTTTTTCCTTCTGTTCTGAAATTCAAGAGAAAAAAATGAGCTTCATTCATGTTGATAGTGATTTTGTTTCATATTTTAAACATGGTTTAGCCTTCGTTCTCAAACTTCCGCTTGTTCTCTCTTGTAAACAGTATAATTGACCTACAGATTCTCAGCTAGCAGGACACAGTCCAGAGAAGATGTGTTGGGCCTAGGTTTTATTTATGCCAATGTTCCGATAGTTACACTGCAGCAGTAGCTCCAACAAAGTGACACTTAGCCTGGCGAGAATACCACCTGGGAGCCGTACCTCCGTAACTTTAATCGAGAATCCCCATGAATCACCAGAAAAAAATCAACGTTACATAGAGAACGTGGCGAGAACGAGAGAACGTGGCATTCTCAATATCGAGAATGCAAGAATTGGGAGTGAAGATGGGCGTGGCCCGAAGAGAACCCCCGACAAAGATTTCAAAACGCGTAGTGAACCTAATACCTAATATCTAATTCCTAACGTGGCGAGCACGATTGGAGTCTGTGATCTCTCGCATATAAAGCAAACACCTTAAACCGTCACGTTCGAAATGTAAGATATACTAACTCAAGATTTCTTAATTTTTTTATTTAACTATTCCTGTGATTTTCATCGGTCTCTATAATTTTACTATGACCCAATGAAAATCAATAGAATAATTAAATGAATCATTTTAAAAGGCTGGATTTCCTATGAACTAGTAGTTCTTATATAGGAGACGGTTCTGCTTAAACCGTGAACTTCGACCAAATAAGACCAACCAACACAAGCAAAACAAACCATGGATATTTTTATTATTGCGTAGTTTTAATTTTGGTCACTATGTATATACTTTGTTATCATCTGCCAAAGCCGACGTACGAAACGCACGAAAATAATGGAAAACATTACATAAAAATGAATTGTTCATTCTGCTGGTCTTCTAATGTCGAGGGTCACGATTAAATACTACACCAAGGAGATGCCATCTGCTTAAGTTATAAACATATTGCAAGTTATCACATTGTGTCAACAAGTTATGATGGTCTCATCCATTAATTACAATCACGCAATTGTTTATCAGTATATCTGTCAGTCAATGCGATAACCAAGTAAATTCAAAATGAACAGTGTATATTCATGTTGTAGAAACTTTGCTTATTTGAAAATCAGTCAAGGCTATGATCTTTGAGAACGAACATTAGAAAATTGTAGCAGATCTAAAAGTGAGTACGCATAGGATAGTGGTCAGGGACGCAGGTGCATTAGTGTAACCATCTAAATGGTCTATAACATGGTTTTTCCTCAATAACCACTTGGCAAAAACGTTAAAGCACTGCATTACTTTGTGCGAGGACACCCTTGAAAAAAATCAGCGCAATGAAATATTTTGGAGTGTTATGACAGATTCTGAGATTTAGAGAGAATGTTAACCACATCATATTAAAGGCAAGTGTGAGTTTTTCAGCGATGAAAGCTATGGCTGATGCTCAGTATGAACAGGGATTAATATCTCTTCCACGTCATGACATGGGATTCTGTTATAGAATATGAATTCGCGATTATTACGCTTAGTCAGACGCAGACTGAAAGATAAAGATTATATAATTCACAGAATGAGGCGATTCGTATCATACTTGGTTATACTAGAGATATGTCTATGCGAGCCATTATATTTTTACTCGAATGTCCAATAGCTGAACAAACAGTACAGTTGTGCAGAGCACGAGCCTATATACAAATCACAACTGACAAATAACATTCAATTCATCGAAATTCAGAAAATGTGAAAGGGTGACTTGAAAGAAGAATGTCATGCATTAGGCGTACGTAGGACGACATACAAAGTGAGTCTATATGTTGGAAGACGTGGTATCTGGTGCGGAATGGCTAAATGTGCCCGTGAATTGCTAAACTTCCTTTCAGGTGATAATAACTCAATATGAAATACAAATAATGGTGCCCTATAGCCGTGGAGTGTGATGTGCTGGCAGTGATCAGCGAGAATTCCAAGGAAGGGGACATGATTATGTACACATACGGTTCGGTTCTTAGACACGTACGTAGTGCTTGGGCCTTCACAGCTCCGTATGTAGGAAAGAGAATCAAGGAGGAGAGTGGCGCATTTTCTGTGAGTACAGACTATGGATTGTATGGTAGTGACAAAATAGATGAGTACGCAGAAGGCAACTCATGCATGCATTCTTAGTGACTCGATGAGTATGATCATAAAATACAAATTGGTTGCATTAGAAAAAAGGTGACTTGAGACAATCGAGATTTTGAAGTTAGGATGTGTAACATTCATTTTCGTACTTGGTCATGTGGGTGTTGAATTCCACGAAAGATCGGATCGGCTGGCTTGTATTGCTACAGTGACTGGCCGTAGAACAATGGATCGTGAGGACATTTTGAACTCCTTAAGAAAATCAACATACGGACAAATGAAGCTATTGTGGACGATGATTCCTCTTTCATGTCCAGAATAAAGGAACTGGGAATGAAATGTGGCGTATCCAGAAATTAACGTTTCTATGGGCCTAGAAAAATGTATGCCAGTCATCATGAAACTGAAACTGTTAGTTGTCGTAAAATGATGGATACACTCAAATGGATCATCTCATGAGTTGTTTGATGCCTATGGGGAGATATGTTCTAACTATGAAGCTGAAATAACATCACTAGACATTGCCTTGTACCACCTGAAGACCATATTTGATGCCTTCCCATCAAAAGTCCAAAACATTGTTATTTTTACAGACTCTATGTCTGCGCTCCAAGCACTGGAATGTGATGGACATTGTAAATCCGAGCTAGTTGAAATATACCACCATGCCAACCAGCTGCTCACATCTTATGATGTCAACATTATTATGCAGTGGATTCCTGGCCACTCAAACACACCTGGCAATGATAAGGCAGACAGACTAGCAAAGAGGGGAGCACAACAAAAACAGCCTTATACAGAAACAACAATGCACACAGTTAAAATGATTCTGAAATCTGTGAACAAAGAAAATTGGATTAACAGATGGGCCATGGGAAACACTGGGAGGGAAATCTATAAATATATGACCAGCCCAAATCCTAAAGACAATATCAACCCCCTGGAAAGAAAAGACCAGAGTATCATATTCCGACTGCGCACACATGTACATCTTAACAATCACCTGAACAGAATACAACCACAACACACTCCAGGGTGCCGGCAGTGCACTCATCCATATGAAACTGTTGACCACCACCTTTTTGAATGCCCAGCGCTGGATGACATTCAGGAAAATGCTTCTCCCTCCAGGGCCAGATAAATGGAACACAACAACTACTCACAAACACATGCATATATCACACAATGGCATTGGGTCAAAGGGCATGAGCCCATGGACCGCTGGATCAGCAACCAACCAACCAACCAACCAACCAACTCAAATGGATCACCTATAGACGTGTCAGAGGAGCAAGGATGATAATCCGACGACTAAATAACATGACACAAAACCAGAAAATATGTATTTATAATGGGAAGATAACAGTAATGAAGAAATAATGATGACTTTATCTTTTCAAAGAGAGCAGCTCGTACCATTGCACATTTTATACTGCACATGATATGGGGAACAGGCTTCAGAAAGTTTATTCAAGATTCACATTTGGTAGCAACTTTATTTAAGAAGAGGACTGGAACAATAATATTCGTTTTATGACTATATGTTGTTCGTCTGTCGTAATGGATGATGAAATTCAATTCAACTGGGATGATGATGGAGATGATGTTGTGTGCCCGACTGTGGTTAATGAGTCCTATGATTGTCCGGAATTCTCACACAGTTTGAGAATGTGTGGGGGCAGTCTGTGGGACATTGTGCTGGTTTGTCTTTCTTCTCACACGGTTATGTTGTGCAATATTATGTCTGAGGTTCTGTGCAGTTCTGTACCACCCTTGATTCTGCGACGCCTGTCGGATCTGTCCTTAGCAAGACTCTCCTATGAAGTGAGTCAGTGATGAGTTAAACGTGTTTTTAAAACGCTTTATTTGTTCTACGGGCTTGTGGGAGGCAATCTGGCGTTCTACTTGTAACAACGTTTTTGGTGGGTGTGTGATCTGTCATGCCAACTATGTGTTATTCCCAGCGTGTGTGTGTGCTTTCATCAATATTTTATGTATACATAAAGAATTACATTTTATCAGTAGTTCACTGTTTGGAAGTGTCTCATAAATGGATATTGATAACTTATGAAGGCAGGTTATGTTAAAGTACACATCTTTGTTTGACCCCATTTGTTACAGAAAAAGCTGGTGATGACACTCCATCTCTGATAACAACGGCAATCATGCTGTCATGGAACTGTCGCCTAATGTTAATAAATGTTGGGTGTCAACCAAATTGGGTGAGCATTCACAGCCCATCTTTGATCACTGTGTCAAATGTCTTTGTGAGCTCTACATATATTGTGAAAATTGCCCTTCAGTGTTCTTGGAATGTTTGTTTGGAGTAAGTTGGCAACAAATATCATGTCCACTGTCCCGCTTACTGCACGTCATCCTCACTGACTTTCAGGCAGAATATCATCTGTGTCTGTGTACGTCGGTCTAGCATTATACGAGCTAATTTATTGTGAGCAACGGATAGCAAAGATATCCTTCTGCGATTGTCACAGAACTGTTTATTTCCCTTGTCTTTACATAGGCGGAAAATGGATGTATCTTTCAGGTTTTGAGGCAGGGTTCATAAACTTCAGCACGTAACTAAGATCTTAGTAAGTTTCAGGACAAGTACCTATCCTACTATCATGTACATGTTTGTTGGGATGGCATCCATACCGGAAGCTTTTCTATGTGACATTTGTCCTATGGTAGACTTTACGGTTGATTTGTTGGTAGTATGTCAAGCTCTTCTCTTATGTTGTGTTGTGGCATGAGATCTGTTGCTTCTTCGCAGTAGACTGATGGATTGTTTAAAATTGTTTCGAAACAATTTTTTTTTAGTTTAGTATCTGGGCTTTTTCTATGAGTAGAGTTGACGCATCTGTGTTGAGCAAAGACTGTGATCCTGTAGAACTTGGGTGGAATATTATTCGCATTGCATCGTGGAATCGCTTGTAGTCTCTGATATCTGCAAAATTGTGGATCTCTTTGGTTTTTTTGTTGTTGTAGCCATCTATCTTGCATCTTCCTTAGTTTCCATTGACATGTGCTGCAAGCTCTGGTGTATATAGATTTTTTCAAGGTGAAGAGAGATCACATTGGCGATTTTTGATGGCACAGCTCTTTTCCTCAAGCAGAGCTGTAATTTCTATGTCATTTTCATCGAACTAATCTTGGTTTTTGTGCATCTTCAGAACTAAATGTTCCTTAACCGAAGAATAAAAGATGTTTAAGAATTATGTCCATTTATTCTCTACACTAACATCCCCCAAGCTCAAACTGTTAGTTTTGTGTGCATATCCCGAGAAAGCAACATTTAGAAAATACAACATGAAGATCAATACACAAAAGACTGAAACTATGAAAATATGCAGAACATCGAGTCCACTAAATATACAGATAGACAATATAGGAATAGAACAAGTAACAGAGTTCAAATATCTCGGTAGTATTTTTACAGAAAATGGAAGTCTCGATAGAGAAATAGAGATGATATGTCAAAAGGCAAATGCAGTAACTTACCAACTGTCACCGCTACTTTTTCACCCCAAGATCGAGATGGAAGTTAAGAGACAAATGATCTACAGTATATTCCTACCAACACTGTGTTACCAGTGCCAAATCTGGTCTCTCTCATCTTCACATTACAGAAGGATAGTGACATGTGAGATGAAATGCTTGAGGAAAGCTGCCGGGGTCACAAGGCTTGATAGATTACGAAATGAATATATCAGGGAAAGAATAGGTATAATATCTTGTACAGATTACATAGAGAACAGATTAAGTGGCTTGGCCACATGAGAATGCATCACGAAAAGTTGCTCGTACAAGCATATAACCAAATGAGATTCACGGTACAAAGCCAGAGGAAGACCACGGAAAAGATGGATAAAAAACGTCAGGGACATCCTGAACAGACACGGTCATAGCACAGCCGAGGCGACACATCTGGCTTTAGAATCTTTAGAATGCAAGCTCGAGCTCCAATTACCCCTACGCTTAACGGTAAGAGTGGATCACAAACCACCTGGGGAAAGACAATGGACAAATCCAAAAGAACCCTTACTTTCAGTAGTGAAACGACGAAAAAAAAACTTCCATGGTTTGGACATGTATGCCGACAAGATTACTTTTTTTTTAAACTATACTACAGCAACAATAAAAGTGGAAGAAGCAGAGGAAGACAAACAATAAAGGACAAACAACATAAAGAACTCAACAGGTCGAGATTTTTTCTCACTTCTACGACTTCTTGTTCGCAGTTTAATATGTCTACACAAGTCCAGTTTTCTTGATCATAGCTACTCTATTTGAAAGCTCCTCAATGCTTCCATAGGGATAAATGTTCCAGTGTTGGGTAACAATCAATGCTTCCATACAGTGTCCTGTGAATATCTGTTTCTGTGAGCCAGTGTTCCTCCCATTAATTGGTTTAGTGTAATGCAATCCTGTATGATATTCCACAGTCTGTGCTGCTCATATGTGCTACATATGGACAGGATTGATGGAACCAATCTTAGTCTATTTCAGTGGCTTAATTTGGTGTGTCCTGTCCTGGTGCAGGAGATTATAGCTTGCTAAGCTCTATCGAGATAGTGATAGTTATGTTTTGGGAGGTAGACTTTCCTAATATCTTTGATGATTGCCCTCATTTCCTAGTTCGTGATTTCTTTGTCTTTTTTGTTCCTGTATTGCTCAATCTTTTGCTAGCATATCTGCCTTTTCATTCCCTGGAATGCAACAGTGGTATGGTATTCACTGTAGTACTACCCTTTATTCGATGCTCACTTTTCGTATCGCTTCCTACATGTCTGACGTCAAGTGCTTGTAGTACATAGATTGCATCAGTACGAAATACCACATGTTGATATTATCTTGTATTGTTTATTATTTCTACCGCAACGTTTAGGGCCTGTACTTCCGTAAAGTAGATGAAGCCGAAGATTCCAGTTGGTGAACATGTGGATTCATTTTCTTTTTCTACATATTTTATGTACACTCCAGCACCTCCGTTTTTTACTGATCTGCTTTGGCTGCTGAAGATAGAAATCGATGGACACTGTGTATATTGATGCATCCAATTTGGTTCTCTTATGACAAGAACGGGTTATCAGCTTATGGATATGGATGAATGCAAGTATTTCTACATAATCTATTTGTTGTAGGTTGTGGAACAGTTGCGAAATTCTATTCAGAAATCGGTGCATGTGAAGTAGTGCTTGTACTATTGCGCAACCTTCACTAAATGTTCTGTCGCTGATAGTGATGAAAATGACATGAAAGAGTGTGAAGTATAGAAATCAGCCAGGACAGTTGGAAAAAGATATGAAATAGTGTGAAGGGTAGAAATCAGCCATGGTTGCTGGAAAAAGATATGAAAAAGCGTGAAGGGTAGAAGTCAGCCAGGACAGTTGGAAAAAGATATGAAAGAGCGTGAAGGGTAGAAATCAGCCAGGACAGTTGGAAAAAGATATGAAAGAGTACGAAGTGTTGAAATCAGCCAGGACAGTTGGAAAAAGATATGAAAGAGTGTGAAGGGTAGAAATCAGCCAGGACAGTTGGAAAAAGATATGAAAGAGTGTGAAGGGTAGAAATCAGCCAGGACAGTTGGAAAAAGATATGAAAGAGTGTGAAGGGTAGAAATCAGCCATGGTTGCTAGAAAAAGATATGAAAGAGTGTGAAGTGTTGAAATCAGCCAGGACAGTTGGAAAAAGATATGAAAGTGTGTGAAGGGTAGAAATCAGACAGGACAGTTGGAAAAAGATATGAAAGAGTGTGTGAAGTGTTGAAATCAGCCAGGACAGTTGGAAAAAGATATGAAAGAGTGTTAAGGGTATAAATCAGCCAGGACAGTTGGAAAAAGATATGAAAGAGTGTGAAGGGTAGAAATCAGCCAGGACAGTTGGAAAAAGATATGAAAGAGTGTGAAGGGTAGAAATCAGCCAGGGTTGCTAGAAAAAGATATGAAAGAGTGTGAAGTGTTGAAATCAGCCAGGACAGTTGGAAAAAGATATGAAAGAGTGTGAAGGGTAGAAATCAGCCAGGACAGTTGGAAAAAGACTACCCTGGAGTTGTGTTAGGTTTCAAATTTGTACCAAAGTATGTTTATTGTATCACTGAGCATGTTATTTATATCTGGTCTCCTTGTATAGGCGTGCGCAGAAAATCGTGGTAACCCTGCTTATTAAGCTGTAAACGGAATTATTGTTGACTTGTTTACTAGAAACGTATATAGTTCGTGGTTAGCACCTTTGATATAGCCTGATTAGACTAACATCCGAGGTTGAGAGAAGCGTACCCCACTATACAATATTCTTTTCATTAATAGTGTTTATAAACAGGTTTCGTTTTTCCTTTAGTTTTGATGTTCAAGAAAAACATAAACCAATCTTCACATTGTTAAGTATCTCATTTAATTCTGACTTAGTGTGCTAAAGTGTTATAGTCTACTTTATTTATAAATATCGCCTGTGTGCCAACCGGTGTCTGGAATTCTAGTTAAGGGTGCAAGGAATAGGGTCAATGTCTTATTTACCAGTATTTTGTAGGAGGCAACTAAGAAAAGTTGGGGAAAAGGGTGAGAACTTGTGACTTGTTAAAAAATTATCATTTCCACTGTATAACTTGTCTCATTGTCTCACTTTTGTCTTCTATTAAATAATCTCCATGGATAACAAAGGGATGCACGGCAGTGGAAATTGTACCTTTGTCGTTTAGTGGCAGACTACTAGATGATGGGAAAGCTGGGTCACCACTACAGATGGGTCAATAAATCTGACAGAAGAATGATAAAATAGTTAGCCAATGTGTGTATTTTGTGCTACTGGTAGGACATGATCCTGGGAGACTGCCACACTGGAATGTCTCTATTCGGGGACTACAAATACATCCATAAATCTTCCTAACATAACCATGTCTTCTAGACAACAAACCTTAAACAAGTCCGGTGTCACCTCGGTTGCCCAACGAAGGAAGACCTGTGTATTTGCCGGAAGAGATATGGACTGTCAACAGTTACCTGCTCACAGTAAAGAGATTACTTTATCATAATCATTATTTATAAATATTCAGTTACCTAACATGTTCTACCCCAACAATTACCTTTAAAGCAAGATCCATACTCAAATCGGGCACTAATAAATATGCAATTCCACTTAGTGCATTGTCTAATGTCAGTCCTCGAATAATCAGAGCAGTCAGTATTACGAAGGAAGAAACCATTATTCCGATGGCAATCTGTTCAAGAATTAAGCAAGCATCCATAATTTATTTTAAACTGCCACTGAGAATTAATAAATAGCAAATACACACATAAATTGCACGAGAAACGCCATCTATGCAGGATATGATGTTTACTAGCTCAGCGTAATGATATTCCTACACCACAAAAAATGATGTATTTTTACTAAGTCTTTTGAACTTTGGATCTGTCCATAATATTAGGTCAACAATATTCGGAATTTCTCGCTCCCCCCCCCCTTCTTTATCAACAACTGTCAAGTATTCATTCCATTCACACCTGATTAATGATGTCACAAAATGCTAACATCTCCCCTTTCCCCACCCACCGCCCCCACCCATTTACAATAATGGACAGTTTATTGGTAAATTTAAAAGGTAAATATTGATGTAAGCTTTTTGTCAATCACCCTCCCCCTTGTTAGCAGTTGCCAAAAGTTTTTCAGACTTAATTGTTGACGTAATTTATAGACATACCCCTCACTACTGTGTTAGCTTCATAATTTCCAAAAACGTTGCTGTGTGATTGTCATTCCATCACAAGTGATTATGATCATTTGCTAGATCCACTTTGGAAAATTTAGCTAGTTATGTATTTGTCTGTGATAGTGCTCCAGCTTAACCGGTCCAAAAGATCCAGTTCTGTATGAAGTTCTGGAGACAGAAGCTTCCGATCTCTGACAATAACAAACGTTGCCGCATATGATAAGTCCTCCCTCTTCAAATGATCTGTTCATCTGTTAATCGTACGATATATACATTGAAAAGTACAGGAGTCAATGATGAGCCATGCGTAAGGCCTGGGTGTAAAATTGTGGGTTTGGAGGTCCAAATGCCACATCTAAATGTCATCATTCTATGGAAAAGTGCCGCGGTGATCCAATTTACAAGAAAATTACTGATTTAGAGTTTGTAACGCTGATCCTATAGAAAGCTAAAAGGCACTCTGCTGTTAGCGTCTTCAATGTAAAATGCAGAAGCACATGTCTCAATGCCAGAGTTAAAACCTTCGTACGCCTCATAGTCAAAAACTACGGCATTGCTCCCGACTCTCCGTAGGGCGGCATCCTCTAAGAGTGGCCTGGCAAAGGTGTAGGTTCTCAAGCTGACAAGGTATTTTTCTGGCAATAATTTTTTTCCATTAACTTGCCAACTGTATTCTGCATGATATCCCAATATTTGTGAGTGATCTTCCCCTGCTTTTGCAGAAATTCCAAGCAGCTGCTATTCAGCCCAACTATAGCATCAGCAATATGGTTCTCTCTGAATAACCATATCTTCAATACACCAACTCCGTCGGTGTTGGAATTATATATGGAGGTCATTGAGAGAACACATGCAATGAAGTATCTGGGAGTGTTATATGACAGACGTCCTGCATTCTTTGAACATGTACACCAAGTAATAGATAAGATCAGGAAAGACCGGTGTATAATGAGGGAAATGTCAGCAAAAAACTGCGAGCAGCGTCACCTCGTTCTTTTGTTCAATGTTCTGGTCCTTTCAGTTATACATACACTGTGGAGATCCTAACTCTCAGTAATATGTAAATGGAAATACCGGAGAGGATGCAGAATGAGGCAATGTGCATCATACTTGGATGCACTGAAGACACTGCATGTGTAGTGGTGCGCTATCTCCTTTCTTTTTCAACCATAGGGGGTAGAAATAAGGATATACTTAGTGCGTGCTTTCAGCATAAATCATCCCCTAGAAGACATTAGAAGAATTAAGGGAAGCAGGCTTTTAAAAAAAGAAGTTCTTGGATGGGTCAGCCGGAGGATATTATTCAACACGTGTGTCCACCCAATGACATAGATCCTGGTGCAGAATTGGAGAAATTGGCATCAGAAATGAATACGAAATGCATTTTCATTACGCATCAGACTTCATATAGCATATCGGCTACAGAAGCCCTCGGTGGTGAAAAGAGAAGTTCAGGTTTTGGTTGGTGAGATATGAATCAGTATACTTGATTGGTCAATATATATATATGAATCCATTGTTCTGGGTCAGTATCTACTGATTTATCTGTTGCTTTTAAACAAATGGTTCAGAAATTTGTCATTGCACTATTTTGTAATTGTTCTTTGATTTCTAGAAAATTAAAGCAGGTGTATAGTGTTAGGTATTTTGCTACTCTTTGCAGTTCTTGTCTCTTGTCTGGGAGGTGATAGTTGTCTTTTAATTCATTGACGGCTGAGGACTGACTTGTTTTATTCTTTGTTTTAGTTGCCAGTTTTCTACATGTTGTTTATTTAGTGGTATTTGTTCATTCTTTTTCTTCTTTCATAAGCTTATATTGCAGTTGTAACTTTTCATATCTCAAGGGGTTCTACATTTGTATGTAATTCACATGCATACGTTGGTGTAAATATAATTGCAACAATTAATATGGCATAGGACATGGTTCTGCACTCTGCCTAAGAAATCTATATTTGTTATTGAGCGTGTTTTCAGGAGTGCACTGTTGTACTCATTGGATCCCCCCCTCCTCCCCCCCCCCATGTCAACAATTGTCGGAAATATAGGGACTCCTGTTTAATTATGTCAAACATCCCCCTACTCTCCCCTAAAAGACATATTTTTAGTAGAAAAAGTACACAATAGCTACATGATTTTGTTCACATTTTTAGTAGAAAAAGTACACAATAGCTACATGAGTTTGTTCACATTTTTTGTAGAAAAAGTACACAATAGCTAAATTATTTTGTTCACATTTTTAGTAGAAAAAAGTACACAATAGCTACTTGATTTTGTTCACATTTTTAGAAAAAGATTCAAATTGAAATTCGTACAATTTAATTGGTGTAGAAACAAAACAATATTTCTGACGTCAACTTTCGTCAAACATCCCCTCCCCTCTTTTCCCCTGTCAACAACTGTCAAACCTGTTCAGATTCTCTCCCACCCTCCAATTGTTTCGAAGTAATGTATGGACAGCCCATTAGAGATCGTGTTCATCCGATATTGGGATGTAACATGAGAGCACAAGAGTATAATGTATACTTTCAATATAAAGTTGCACATATAAATAGTGTAGGTAGGGGATTCAACTGGCAATGTGATCACACATGATTCTTTGAACATCTGACGCTAATCTACACTGGTTACATCAGGGCGCGTGGTGATCGCTGTTCATGTCATCTGCTATCAATACATGCGATCTAATTATAAGATCTATATATCTATTTATGTTAGTAGTTATATAGGGATGACTTGATACTTATTTTCGCAACAACGCGCAACATTAGATGGCTCAAAGAGGAAAGTATTGTTGCGCAGCGCAACAACGCGCAACATTTAGATGGCTCAAAGAGGAAAGTATTGTTGCGCACGCAACGCGCAACATTTAGATGGCTCAAAGAAGAAAGTATTGTTGCGTACGCAACGCGCAACATTTAGATGGCTCAAAGAAGAAAGTATTGTTGCGCACCAATGCGCAACATTTAGATGACTCAAAGAAGAAAGTATTGTTGCGCACCAATGCGCAACATTTAGATGGTTCAAAGAAGAAAGTATTGTTAGCAACACACCAACACACCAGATTGTCAGCCAGTAGGATGGGGCGGCGCGCGATACCCCACCCCGGCCCGATCGGGATCGCTCGGATCACCCCCACCAACGGTGGGGGCGCGCGGATACCGGTTCTTCCGCTGAAAATTGTCCACTGTGCTATTTAGCTATGGACCGGTCAAAGAACTAGCATTGGTACTGCTATTATGTGTGGAGTATGTATTTAATGATGAAAATGTGTGTGTGTGTGGGTGTATGGGGGTGTCTGAAACTCCCCATTTTTATCTGTGTTGGTGTGTTGAATAAAAAAAAATAAACGGAAACTTTTCCAGTGTTTTTAGGTACAGGGTGATACAACAAGGTCAATATCAGTGAAGTTTGTAACAATTTTTTTAACCTGTGCTTCACCTTTAGACTGATAATTCAAGATAAAGAAAATGACACATACATCAGCTGACCTTGTGTCGACCTCAACATTCTAATTATGAAACTTTTCCACACCAGAAATTTTGTCTCGTTCAGATTAGTGGACTATCGCACCCACATTTAAACCATGCGTTGTATTGGTTTATTTATAAAACAGGCGTGTGTGGTGTCTAATGAATGGCCGTGAAATGGTATTTCCATATAAATTAAACCAAGAAACAAACAATTCAACACGTTCAACGAAATATATGAAGAACCCGTTTAAATATATGCCTATGTAGCAAGCTTTATATAAATACACAGTGAAAATAAAACTAACATCTATTTAACTTTAGCTGGTAGCATAACACTGGACTAGGCCAGGTAAGCCAAACATCTGCAAACCATTAAAACCCTCTGTATCACAATTTAGTCCGTGGTCAGCGCATGGAAGCCCAGCGGGTGCCAATTAATCAGATAAGCACGCTCACACTGAAAGTGGGCGCGCGTTTCTTTAAAACGAACGTTAAGACTATTTTCTCTCTCTCGTTCTCCCTCTCTCTCTCTCTCTCTCTCTCTCTCTCTCTTTACATATGTGGCACTTTATAAGCAGAGAACGTTTTCTGTTACTTATACAGCGTTTTTGTATTTAGAAACATATTTTTGTTAAAAAGCATATTATTAGTAATATTATAAATTATTATTATATACAAATAATTATTCGTATAATCACTTGTATTTTGAGATATTTGAAACTAGGAAAGAAAATATTCTTCTTCTGCTGGTGTAATCAAAGGGGCTTCCCTTGTGTGGTTATATTCAAGTGGGTTATAACCAACTTTTAAGGCTATCGCTCTTTTATTTCTCTCTCTCTCTCTCTCTCTCTCTCTCTCACACACACACACACACACACACACATACCCACAACATTTTCAGCTATCGTGACGTTACAGGAGTAACTGCAGTTCCAACGCACAGACCCTTGTGGGCGTAACTAAAGTTTTAACTCACAGCACTCTACAGGTGTAACTGTGTGTTTAACCACCAGTGCATTACAGAAGCAAATATTTTTAGCATAATTTTTCTTTATTTGGTGGTTTTGGACGGTGATAATTGTAAAAGTGATATTATGCATAGCGGGGTTAGTGGCTTAAGGGTTTGCTGTCGCCTTTGTATACCATTGTTGTAACTCCTTTTTTACATTTTATATTTCAATATATAGCAATTTGAGAGAATTTTTGTCTAGTAAATAGTCATAGCACGCCAGTTGTGTGCCGTGTGGGCTGATTGAAGCTTGTTTGTGGGTGTTGATAACTTATACAACCTTTGTACTTGTAGCTTGATGTTGACACATGAGCGTTATATACATAAGTAGAAACATAGCCAGGCTGTGTGATACCTCGCTAGGGTACCGAAATACCGCCAGGTGGTTTATACATTTCATAATTTCATGGGTTGTATTAGCTTTTGTCCTATTAGTAAGGAAGGTCTGACCCGGGCTTCTTATTACTAACAACATATTGATGGTTTTGGACGGTGATAATTGTAAAAGTGATATTATGCATAGCGGGGTTAGTGGCTTAAGGTTTTGCTGTCACCTTTGTATACCATTGTTGTAACTCCTTTTTACATTTTATATTTCAATATGTAGCAATTTGAGAGAATTTGTGTCTAGTAAATAGTCATAGCACGCCAGTTGTGTTCCGTGTGGGCTGATTGAAGTGGCTTAAGGTTTTGCTGTCACCTTTGTATACCATTGTTGTAACTCCTTTTTACATTTTATATTTCAATATGTAGCAATTTGAGAGAATTTGTGTCTAGTAAATAGTCATAGCACGCCAGTTGTGTTCCGTGTGGGCTGATTGAAGTGGCTTAAGGTTTTGCTGTCACCTTTGTATACCATTGTTGTAACTCCTTTTTACATTTTATATTTCAATATGTAGCAATTTGAGAGAATTTGTGTCTAGTAAATAGTCATAGCACGCCAGTTGTGTTCCGTGTGGGCTGATTGAAGTGGCTTAAGGTTTTGCTGTCACCTTTGTATACCATTGTTGTAACTCCTTTTTACATTTTATATTTCAATATGTAGCAATTTGAGAGAATTTGTGTCTAGTAAATAGTCATAGCACGCCAGTTGTGTTCCGTGTGGGCTGATTGAAGTGGCTTAAGGTTTTGCTGTCACCTTTGTATACCATTGTTGTAACTCCTTTTTACATTTTATATTTCAATATGTAGCAATTTGAGAGAATTTGTGTCTAGTAAATAGTCATAGCACGCCAGTTGTGTTCCGTGTGGGCTGATTGAAGTGGCTTAAGGTTTTGCTGTCACCTTTGTATACCATTGTTGTAACTCCTTTTTACATTTTATATTTCAATATGTAGCAATTTGAGAGAATTTTTGTCTAGTAAATAGTCATAGCACGCCAGTTGTGTTCCGTGTGGGCTGATTGAAGTTTGTTTGTGGGTGTTGATAACTTATACAACCTTTGTACTTGTAGCTTGATGTTGACACATGCGCGTTATATACATAAGTAGAAACATAGCCAGGCTGTGTGATACCTCGCTAGGGTACCGAAATACCTCCAGGTGGTTTATACATTTCATAATTTCATGGGTTGTATTAGCTTTTGTCCTATTAGTAAGGAAGGTCTGACCCGGGCTTCTTATTACTAACAACATATTGATGGTTTTGGCCGGTGATAATTGTAAAAGTGATATTATGCATAGCGGGGTTAGTGGCTTAAGGTTTTGCTGTCACCTTTGTATACCATTGTTGTAACTCCTTTTTACATTTTATATTTCAATATGTAGCAATTTGAGAGACTTTTTGTCTAGTAAATAGTCATAGCACGCCAGTTGTGTTCCGTGTGGGCTGATTGAAGTTTGTTTGTGGGTGTTGATAACTTATACAACCTTTGTACTTGTAGCTTGATGTTGACACATGCGCGTTATATACATAAGTAGAAACATAGCCAGGCTGTGTGATACCTCGCTAGGGTACCGAAATACCTCCAGGTGGTTTATACATTTCATAATTTCATGGGTTGTATTAGCTTTTGTCCTATTAGTAAGGAAGGTCTGACCCGGGCTTCTTATTACTAACAACATATTGATGGTTTTGGCCGGTGATAATTGTAAAAGTGATATTATGCATAGCGGGGTTAGTGGCTTAAGGTTTTGCTGTCACCTTTGTATACCATTGTTGTAACTCCTTTTTACATTTTATATTTCAATATGTAGCAATTTGAGAGACTTTTTGTCTAGTAAATAGTCATAGCACGCCAGTTGTGTTCCGTGTGGGCTGATTGAAGTTTGTTTGTGGGTGTTGATAACTTATACAACCTTTGTACTTGTAGCTTGATGTTGACACATGCGCGTTATATACATAAGTAGAAACATAGCCAGGCTGTGTGATACCTCGCTAGGGTACCGAAATACCTCCAGGTGGTTTATACATTTCATAATTTCATGGGTTGTATTAGCTTTTGTCCTATTAGTAAGGAAGGTCTGACCCGGGCTTCTTATTACTAACAACATAAAACACTCGGGTCTGTGAAAAAGAGACAAAATATTACATACTAAAAAAGAAAACGCGGTTGGTTGTCGTGGTGTGACAGCATCTGAATCGGGTAAGGGGCAACTGGTGAAAATAAGGGAATATACTAATATTGTCATATTAATGCATATCTTATATAATCAATAAGTGTTGTGTTAATAAACCCAACTAACACACGTTAACTGGCCCACCTGATTATACACATAACACAACATTTAGTACAACATAGAGACAAACTATAATTACAGCGAAGATAATAAAAAACATATTTATTTAATTCATTAAGCTAAAAAATTTGGGTGTGCCGGTGATTGACACATCCCCACAACACAACACAAATAATGTTCTTCACGGGTCGCCAACCACTCTGTGTGCCAGGCAGTTCGGCGCCGCACGCGCTCAAGGAAATAGCGCCGTATAGCCGGCTGTATCAGCATTATTAAGTCCGCCTGGGGCACGTCCGTGCAGAGAACCGATCCAAGCTGGTGGTCTATAGCCTCCTCGGCGGACATTAAACATGAGTGGGCCAATTGATTTGGCTGCTCTTCACGGCAACCACGACAGTGTCGTGTCCTATCAGCGAACAGGGACAACCACACCCCTTCAAGGACTGATCGGGCTGAGCGGGTCTGTAATAGAAACAATAAAACATGATATAGAAAACATGATACATTTTTTCAATCTCTGTGTTCTTCTGACCAGCTTACCTAACCATACAAGATAATATATTGATACATATTAATAAAGCACCCATTAACATTACATGACAGGAGGCCAAAAATCAACGATCAAACCTGAAATATATTTCATTATTATTATTTTTTCCAACCGCCGAGTTCTATTGGCTTGTTGACCTGACCATACACAAATTATATATTGAAGTATATTAACACAACAGGCAAAAGACCAAAATACGATGTCGAACCCTAAAGATAAATTTTATGTTTATTTTTCAAGCTCTGTGTTCTTCTGTCCATCTTACCTGACCATACAAATGATATATTGATATATATATTAATAAATCACCCATTAACATTACATTACAGCAGGCCAAAAAAGCAACGACAAAACCTGAAATATATTTCATTATTATTTTTTTCAAGCTCTGTGGGCTTCTGTCTTGCTGACTTGATCATACACAAATTATATATTGATACATATTATCACAACAGACAAAAAGACTTACATTTGTGTTGGTGGCCATTGCATGTAAATGGGAAATGTCGGTATTGTTTGGTGTCCGTTTGGTTAAGTTGTATGAATGGTATGGTTTAATGTTATAGTTGGCTTTTATAAGGGTGTGGATAAAGAGGCTATGAGCAGTGGCACCCCCACGTTATCGGACATACGTGACCGTGATTAATTATAAAACCAAGTGATACGATAGATACCTCTTAATGGGACTGGTAATGGTTTATGTAGTCGTACTAAGACACCTGATGTAAACCACAACTGAAATGGCACTGAACCAGGGGGTGTTGCTGGGTAAGTTTACGACCTATAGAAGCTTCCGTATGCACGTGCATTATAAAGCACTAACGGCCATGCCGATACACAACCAGCATTTTAGAGATAAAGAGGACTAGGATACCGTTAACACCTGGGTTTTATCGTCTAGGCGGTGACCAAGCCATATCGTAAACCGGAAACCCACGATAGCTATCGCACAGAGCGCTGGCTAATGATTTATTTGATCGTACTAAGGATAGTGGTATAAACTACGAAAAAACACTCTGAGACGAGCGTCGTACTATAGGTGCACATCTAGCGCACCACGACTAGAGCCCACAGGTCGCAGTCCCAAAGGTCTCAACACAGAAAGATGAAGAACCCACTGAGAAAATACCAGAGAAAGTCGAAGTGAGGCCTAAGAACACACTGATGCGGCCTAAGACCCCACTACTTCAACATAGGCAGACATCTAAAAGAACAAAAAGTAAAACAAGAGGCAAAAGTCTGATTTGGGATAAGGGGGAGAAAAACTGTAGAAGGCAACGCACAATTACACAACAACTTGTCGCTTGTTTAAACTAATATGATTCTAATATATTGCATTAATAAACAAAATAAAATAATAAAAAACACAACGATGTTGTTGTATTTTATCTGTATTTAAGTATTTGTGTGTGTGTGTGTGTGTGTGTGACTATATGTAAAAAAAAAAGAATGCACATAAACAAAAACACACAAAAAAAAAACTATACAGGTGGTCCGCCTAAAACAGGCTCTTTATGTGGTGGTTCGATAGGGTCCGGCAGAGTTGGTTTTTATTTGCTGGTTCTACCGGTGCCTATCGAGCCACCACATAAAGAGCCTGTTTTAGGCGGACCACCTGTATAGTTTTTTTTGTGTGTTTTTGTTTATGTGCATTCTTTTTTTTTTAAATATAGTCACACACACACACACACACACACACACACACAAATACTTAAATACAGATAAAATACAACAACATCGTTGTGTTTTTTATTATTTTATTTTGTTTATTAATGCAATATATTAGAATCATATTAGTTTAAACAAGCGACAAGTTGTTGTGTAATTGTGCGTTGCCTTCTACAGTTTTTCTCCCCCTTATCCCAAATCAGACTTTTGCCTCTTGTTTTACTTTTTGTTCTTTTAGATGTCTGCCTATGTTGAAGTAGTGGGGTCTTAGGCCGCATCAGTGTGTTCTTAGGCCTCACTTCGACTTTCTCTGGTATTTTCTCAGTGGGTTCTTCATCTTTCTGTGTTGAGACCTTTGGGACTGCGACCTGTGGGCTCTAGTCGTGGTGCGCTAGATGTGCACCTATAGTACGACGCTCGTCTCAGAGTGTTTTTTCGTAGTTTATACCACTATCCTTAGTACGATCAAATAAATCATTAGCCAGCGCTCTGTGCGATAGCTATCGTGGGTTTCCGGTTTACGATATGGCTTGGTCACCGCCTAGACGATAAAACCCAGGTGTTAACGGTATCCTAGTCCTCTTTATCTCTAAAATGCTGGTTGTGTATCGGCATGGCCGTTAGTGCTTTATAATGCACGTGCATACGGAAGCTTCTATAGGTCGTAAACTTACCCAGCAACACCCCCTGGTTCAGTGCCATTTCAGTTGTGGTTTACATCAGGTGTCTTAGTACGACTACATAAACCATTACCAGTCCCATTAAGAGGTATCTATCGTATCACTTGGTTTTATAATTAATCACGGTCACGTATGTCCGATAACGTGGGGGTGCCACTGCTCATAGCCTCTTTATCCACACCCTTATAAAAGCCAACTATAACATTAAACCATACCATTCATACAACTTAACCAAACGGACACCAAACAATACCGACATTTCCCATTTACATGCAATGGCCACCAACACAAATGTAAGTCTTTTTGTCTGTTGTGATAATATGTATCAATATATAATTTGTGTATGATCAAGTCAGCAAGACAGAAGCCCACAGAGCTTGAAAAAAATAATAATGAAATATATTTCAGGTTTTGTCGTTGCTTTTTTGGCCTGCTGTAATGTAATGTTAATGGGTGATTTATTAATATATATATCAATATATCATTTGTATGATCAGGTAAGATGGACAGAAGAACACAGAGCTTGAAAAATAAACATAAAATTTATCTTTAGGGTTCGACATCGTATTTTGGTCTTTTGCCTGTTGTGTTAATATACTTCAATATATAATTTGTGTATGGTCAGGTCAACAAGCCAATAGAACTCGGCGGTTGGAAAAAATAATAATAATGAAATATATTTCAGGTTTGATCGTTGATTTTTGGCCTCCTGTCATGTAATGTTAATGGGTGCTTTATTAATATGTATCAATATATTATCTTGTATGGTTAGGTAAGCTGGTCAGAAGAACACAGAGATTGAAAAAATGTATCATGTTTTCTATATCATGTTTTATTGTTTCTATTACAGACCCGCTCAGCCCGATCAGTCCTTGAAGGGGTGTGGTTGTCCCTGTTCGCTGATAGGACACGACACTGTCGTGGTTGCCGTGAAGAGCAGCCAAATCAATTGGCCCACTCATGTTTAATGTCCGCCGAGGAGGCTATAGACCACCAGCTTGGATCGGTTCTCGGCACGGGCGTGCCCCAGGCGGACTTAATAATGCTGATACAGCCGGCTATACGGCGCTATTTCCTTGAGCGCGTGCGGCGCCGAACTGCCTGGCACACAGAGTGGTTGGCGACCCGTGAAGAACATTATTTGTGTTGTGTTGTGGGGATGTGTCAATCACCGGCACACCCAAATTTTTTAGCTTAATGAATTAAATAAATATGTTTTTTATTATCTTCGCTGTAATTATAGTTTGTCTCTATGTTGTACTAAATGTTGTGTTATGTGTATAATCAGGTGGGCCAGTTAACGTGTGTTAGTTGGGTTTATTAACACAACACTTATTGATTATATAAGATATGCATTAATATGACAATATTAGTATATTCCCTTATTTTCACCAGTTGCCCCTTACCCGATTCAGATGCTGTCACACCACGACAACCAACCGCGTTTTCTTTTTTAGTATGTAATATTTTGTCTCTTTTTCACAGACCCGAGTGTTTTATGTTGTTAGTAATAAGAAGCCCGGGTCAGACCTTCCTTACTAATAGGACAAAAGCTAATACAACCCATGAAATTATGAAATGTATAAACCACCTGGAGGTATTTCGGTACCCTAGCGAGGTATCACACAGCCTGGCTATGTTTCTACTTATGTATATAACGCGCATGTGTCAACATCAAGCTACAAGTACAAAGGTTGTATAAGTTATCAACACCCACAAACAAACTTCAATCAGCCCACACGGAACACAACTGGCGTGCTATGACTATTTACTAGACAAAAAGTCTCTCAAATTGCTACATATTGAAATATAAAATGTAAAAAGGAGTTACAACAATGGTATACAAAGGTGACAGCAAAACCTTAAGCCACTAACCCCGCTATGCATAATATCACTTTTACAATTATCACCGGCCAAAACCATCAATATGTTGTTAGTAATAAGAAGCCCGGGTCAGACCTTCCTTACTAATAGGACAAAAGCTAATACAACCCATGAAATTATGAAATGTATAAACCACCTGGAGGTATTTCGGTACCCTAGCGAGGTATCACACAGCCTGGCTATGTTTCTACTTATGTATATAACGCGCATGTGTCAACATCAAGCTACAAGTACAAAGGTTGTATAAGTTATCAACACCCACAAACAAACTTCAATCAGCCCACACGGAAGACAACTGGCGTGCTATGACTATTTACTAGACAAAAAGTCTCTCAAATTGCTACATATTGAAATATAAAATGTAAAAAGGAGTTACAACAATGGTATACAAAGGTGACAGCAAAACCTTAAGCCACTAACCCCGCTATGCATAATATCACTTTTACAATTATCACCGGCCAAAACCATCAATATGTTGTTAGTAATAAGAAGCCCGGGTCAGACCTTCCTTACTAATAGGACAAAAGCTAATACAACCCATGAAATTATGAAATGTATAAACCACCTGGAGGTATTTCGGTACCCTAGCGAGGTATCACACAGCCTGGCTATGTTTCTACTTATGTATATAACGCGCATGTGTCAACATCAAGCTACAAGTACAAAGGTTGTATAAGTTATCAACACCCACAAACAAACTTCAATCAGCCCACACGGAACACAACTGGCGTGCTATGACTATTTACTAGACAAAAATTCTCTCAAATTGCTACATATTGAAATATAAAATGTAAAAAGGAGTTACAACAATGGTATACAAAGGTGACAGCAAAACCTTAAGCCACTTCAATCAGCCCACACGGAACACAACTGGCGTGCTATGACTATTTACTAGACACAAATTCTCTCAAATTGCTACATATTGAAATATAAAATGTAAAAAGGAGTTACAACAATGGTATACAAAGGTGACAGCAAAACCTTAAGCCACTTCAATCAGCCCACACGGAACACAACTGGCGTGCTATGACTATTTACTAGACACAAATTCTCTCAAATTGCTACATATTGAAATATAAAATGTAAAAAGGAGTTACAACAATGGTATACAAAGGTGACAGCAAAACCTTAAGCCACTTCAATCAGCCCACACGGAACACAACTGGCGTGCTATGACTATTTACTAGACACAAATTCTCTCAAATTGCTACATATTGAAATATAAAATGTAAAAAGGAGTTACAACAATGGTATACAAAGGTGACAGCAAAACCTTAAGCCACTTCAATCAGCCCACACGGAACACAACTGGCGTGCTATGACTATTTACTAGACACAAATTCTCTCAAATTGCTACATATTGAAATATAAAATGTAAAAAGGAGTTACAACAATGGTATACAAAGGTGACAGCAAAACCTTAAGCCACTTCAATCAGCCCACACGGAACACAACTGGCGTGCTATGACTATTTACTAGACACAAATTCTCTCAAATTGCTACATATTGAAATATAAAATGTAAAAAGGAGTTACAACAATGGTATACAAAGGTGACAGCAAAACCTTAAGCCACTAACCCCGCTATGCATAATATCACTTTTACAATTATCACCGTCCAAAACCATCAATATGTTGTTAGTAATAAGAAGCCCGGGTCAGACCTTCCTTACTAATAGGACAAAAGCTAATACAACCCATGAAATTATGAAATGTATAAACCACCTGGCGGTATTTCGGTACCCTAGCGAGGTATCACACAGCCTGGCTATGTTTCTACTTATGTATATAACGCTCATGTGTCAACATCAAGCTACAAGTACAAAGGTTGTATAAGTTATCAACACCCACAAACAAGCTTCAATCAGCCCACACGGCACACAACTGGCGTGCTATGACTATTTACTAGACAAAAATTCTCTCAAATTGCTATATATTGAAATATAAAATGTAAAAAAGGAGTTACAACAATGGTATACAAAGGCGACAGCAAACCCTTAAGCCACTAACCCCGCTATGCATAATATCACTTTTACAATTATCACCGTCCAAAACCACCAAATAAAGAAAAATTATGCTAAAAATATTTGCTTCTGTAATGCACTGGTGGTTAAACACACAGTTACACCTGTAGAGTGCTGTGAGTTAAAACTTTAGTTACGCCCACAAGGGTCTGTGCGTTGGAACTGCAGTTACTCCTGTAACGTCACGATAGCTGAAAATGTTGTGGGTATGTGTGTGTGTGTGTGTGTGTGTGTGAGAGAGAGAGAGAGAGAGAGAGCGAGAAATAAAAGAGCGATAGCCTTAAAAGTTGGTTATAACCCACTTGAATATAACCACACAAGGGAAGCCCCTTTGATTACACCAGCAGAAGAAGAATATTTTCTTTCCTAGTTTCAAATATCTCAAAATACAAGTGATTATACGAATAATTATTTGTATATAATAATAATTTATAATATTACTAATAATATGCTTTTTAACAAAAATATGTTTCTAAATACAAAAACGCTGTATAAGTAACAGAAAACGTTCTCTGCTTATAAAGTGCCACATATGTAAAGAGAGAGAGAGAGAGAGAGAGAGAGAGAGAGAGAGAGGGAGAGCGAGAGAGAGAAAATAGTCTTAACGTTCGTTTTAAAGAAACGCGCGCCCACTTTCAGTGTGAGCGTGCTTATCTGATTAATTGGCACCCGCTGGGCTTCCATGCGCTGACCACGGACTAAATTGTGATACAGAGGGTTTTAATGGTTTGCAGATGTTTGGCTTACCTGGCCTAGTCCAGTGTTATGCTACCAGCTAAAGTTAAATAGATGTTAGTTTTATTTTCACTGTGTATTTATATAAAGCTTGCTACATAGGCATATATTTAAACGGGTTCTTCATATATTTCGTTGAACGTGTTGAATTGTTTGTTTCTTGGTTTAATTTATATGGAAATACCATTTCACGGCCATTCATTAGACACCACACACGCCTGTTTTATAAATAAACCAATACAACGCATGGTTTAAATGTGGGTGCGATAGTCCACTAATCTGAACGAGACAAAATTTCTGGTGTGGAAAAGTTTCATAATTAGAATGTTGAGGTCGACACAAGGTCAGCTGATGTATGTGTCATTTTCTTTATCTTGAATTATCAGTCTAAAGGTGAAGCACAGAAAAAAAATTGTTACAAACTTCACTGATATTGACCTTGTTGTATCACCCTGTACCTAAAAACACTGGAAAAGTTTCCGTTTATTTTTTTTTATTCAACACACCAACACAGATAAAAATGGGGAGTTTCAGACACCCCCATACACCCACACACACACACATTTTCATCATTAAATACATACTCCACACATAATAGCAGTACCAATGCTAGTTCTTTGACCGGTCCATAGCTAAATAGCACAGTGGACAATTTTCAGCGGAAGAACCGGTATCCGCGCGCCCCCACCGTTGGTGGGGGTGATCCGAGCGATCCCGATCGGGCCGGGGTGGGGTATCGCGCGCCGCCCCATCCTACTGGCTGACAATCTGGTGTGTTGGTGTGTTGGTGTGTTGCTAACAATACTTTCTTCTTTGAACCATCTAAATGTTGCGCATTGGTGCGCAACAATACTTTCTTCTTTGAGTCATCTAAATGTTGCGCATTGGTGCGCAACAATACTTTCTTCTTTGAGCCATCTAAATGTTGCGCGTTGCGTACGCAACAATACTTTCTTCTTTGAGCCATCTAAATGTTGCGCGTTGCGTGCGCAACAATACTTTCCTCTTTGAGCCATCTAAATGTTGCGCGTTGTTGCGCTGCGCAACAATACTTTCCTCTTTGAGCCATCTAATGTTGCGCGTTGTTGCGCAAATAAGTATCAAGTCATCCCTATATAACTACTTATGTTCCCTCGGCGCCGAACTCGGTGCATAGTGAAGAAACCAGAGCTCTCCAGTTCGAGCGATGTGATGCTTCTGTGTGTAATGTATGTATGTTGTTGAGGTCCATAGTCATTTGATGGTTGTTCTGCGAAGAGTCCATCTTGATTTTCCACGTTTTCTTTTGTCATCTGGTATCCATTTAAATGCTTGTAGTGCCAGTTTGTTTTAATTCATTCTAAGTACATGTCTGATATAAGTCCATGGTTTTCTTCTTATTGTTGTAGAAACATATTGCTGTTTGGTGTCATCTCTTACTTGCATATTTGACTTCAATCCTTTCCGACCAATATTTAAGTCTTCTATTGAATTTATTTTTTCCAAATACCTAACCATATTATACGTCAACATACATTAAAAAAAGGACTGAAAATTTGAAATCAAATGTAAAGTACAACAAAAAAATGTAAACTGAATGAAAAATGAATATAGAATATAATCAAACAGACTGGATTATGTCTACAACCTTGAAAGTTCCTTTCATTGCCACCATCCATATTATGGCGGTGGATAATATAAGACAAAAGACCACTTGCGGGCTAATGGACTCAATTTCGAAAGTAGTGCTTCGCTTGCCAAGAGTTACTCGCCTTTCATTATTAGTTCACACGGCATGAAAGGAAATAATGAACATGTTACTGACAGATTCAAATGAAATAAGGTTTACAGTTAATAAAATAGTCTTGCTGATACAAAAAATGTAGTTAACAGTACAAAAAACAGATTGAGTGTTTCCCGGTCTTTTTTTTTAACCATACCACACCCCTAAGTCTTTCTTAAAGTCTTTGGAATAACAAAACAAGAAGAATAGAAAAAAACAAGAGGAATGACAAAACAAGAGGAATGGCAAAACAAGAGAAATTGCACAACAAGAGAAATGACAAATCATGAGAAATGGCAACATAACAGAAATGATAAAGCAACAGGACTACCACAACAACAAGAATGACAAAACAACAGCAATCATAAAACAACATAAAGATAAAAATGCAGGAATTATACAACAGGAATGCAACATGAATAGCAAAACAGCAGGAATAACAAAGCATCAGGAATGACAAAACACCAAGAAAGGCAAAACAACATAAATGACAAAGTAACAGGAAAACCACCAGAAATGACAAAACAGCAGGAATGACAAAACACTAAAAAAAGACCATCTATTTACATAAATGAATTATTGTGTTAAGATAACATGGTCGTTAGGAAACCATGCTACAATATTACCATTCTCCAGGATGCACCTACCTCTATCGATTGGTACCCATTTTTATGTGAATTATAATGGCATTAATTTCTTTGTGTTTACGACATCCAGTTGTAATATAATGAGGCTGGGCGGGCCGAAACAATAGAATAAATGATCGACTACCTAGTCAAAGTCCAGACAGAATGGCTAAAAGAACAAATGAATGAGTAAATGTAGTAAAAAATATTATCGGTCACACCTGTCGTAGGGCTAGACGGCCAGTATAGATGGATGCCAAACGTCAGACGAGCCACACAAATGCATTGTTCACCTGATGATGTCGTGAGAACTCCAACCAGGTGTAGACAGCCAGACAAAAGGCATTCATCTCCGTCAACAATACGGAACGTGTTCAGACCGAGCGATAATTTGTTTTTGGATACTTGACATTCCTTAAGCGCTCACAAAGGAATGGTAGACTATGTTTGGGAAAAATACGTTTCCCACCCATGTATGACTGTGAGAGCATATGTTTGATGTACTGACTTGCCGTGCCCTCTTGTATACTGAACAAAGAGGGCGAGACTTGAAAACGGATGAGAGTATGTCCGATGGATGATGCATTTTGATTGGGTAGATGTTTTTCCTAAGCACTGGAAGAACTCAAACAAGGATTCGAAGATAGGAAACCAAAGGAGTCGGTCAGGAGGTTCTCGGTGGTAAGCCGTAGTAAAGGAAGGGAACCATTCCCGGGACAGCTAGAAGATTTTAGTGAGAAATTTTTAGTTAGAGCTCGAAAAGCTCAAAGTTGGGAGACGGTATACGGAAGAAGTATCAAGGAAAGAGTTAGAAGGACTTATCTAACAAGCTGATAGAATATATAATTACGATCGCCGCACGACAAGATTAGAGTAGGCAAGAAATATATTAGAACTTTGGGTTGAATTACTAGCCGCTTACCATCGCGGACGGAGTCCGAAGGCTAGGCAGACAAAAAAGAATCATAGATTGCCATAACAGAACGAATGAATGTATAAGTGAAAAGCCAGTGAACTAAAAGATGTTTAATATTGCCTAACATGCTGTACTTCAAATTATGAATGTTGTGATATAGATGTTGTGACACTGGGCGTTGTATTGAAGCAATAAACAGGTTATATGTGAATTCTGATGTCTTCCTAAAACACAAATACTAGTGCCTTTAAAACAGAAATTTGTTCTTTTCTCTTCCTTATAATACTGCCACACAGCAAAAATTTCTACTCCACTAACGATAGGCCTCGGGACGCCCGAATACATTTTGTCATTCGTATGCACCGGTAGGTAATTTTAAAAATTTACTAATTGACTGTATGACTACTTCATTTTCGGAGGACTAATGCTTGAAAGAAAACTTCAACAATGTTCTTCTTCATCTTTTTTCAACGTTCATTCTCAAACTCCCGCTGAATGTCTCTTGTAGCAGGACAATGGTCCTACTTGATTACCAGCAGAATGTAGTCCAGAGAATGGAAATGCTTTGTGTCGCCGTTTTGCTTGCGTCATTTGTCCGACACCTCCTACTTCGGCAGGTAACTATGTTCAACATGTTTTTATGCTATAATTTCTTTTTTCAAATTACCGTTTTGTAAACTATAACATCTCAAAGGTAATAGTTATTTGTAAGAAATACAATTCCCGAGTATGTCTGATCAAATTGAATGATTCAATACTAAAACTGATCCTCTAATTCAAGTATGAAGGAATGATATCAACGGTGGTGTGCTGCTGAGGTCCGATAAGGGAACTGATAATGCAGACACTGTGCCCTTCATGCATACCAATAATACAAATAATATTATCTATGATTTATGCCAATAATACAGACAATATTACCTATCATGCATACCAATAATACAGACACTATTGCCTGTGATTTATACCAATAATACAGACACTATTACCTATCATGCATACCAATAATACAGACACTATTACCTGTGATTTATACAAATAATACGGACACCTGACATGCATACAATAGTGCAGACACTATTACCTGACATGCATACCGATAATACAGACACTGTTACATGACATGCATACCAATAATGCAGACACTATTACCTGACATGCATACCAATAATACAGACACTGTTACATGACATGCATACCAATAATGCAGACACTATTATCTTCTTTTTATTCTTCTTGCGTTCGCTCATTGTAATCAGCTTGGGTATTCGTGTGATTTTCGAAGGGGGCGTAATTACGTTGTGCGCCTTGTAGGCCCAGCACATCCGATTTCGTCATGACATGAAGTTGTCTGTCCATGTCTTTATGTGTCCTTCTTCGATCTATATAGGGCCCTTCGACTGTTCCATGTAGTATTGTTTTTGACAAAGAACCGTGTCTCCTTTAATGTCCAAACCATGCTAGTTTTTCATCGTATCATTATTAAATTGTTTCCATTGTGTTTAACGGATTTAAATATTAAACCGTATTGCATTAGCTGAAAACGCATTCAATAAACTATCAAATATCTGGCATACAAAAAACATTAAGAAACAACACAAAATTCAAAATCTTAAACTCCTGCATAATTTCAACATTAACATATGGATGCGAAAGTTTGAAAGCAACATCAAACTTAGAACAAAGACTAAACACCTTTGAAAACAAATGTCCTAGACGACTACTGACCATCCATTGGTCAAACTTTAAATCAAACACAGTTGACAGGCAAGAAGCAAAACAAGAAAATGTATCCACCTAAATTAGAAGACGTCGTTGGAAACGTTGAATATATCGGACACGTGCTACGAATGGATACCAAAAGACTCCCCGTCAAGCTTTAATGTTGTCACCAAGAGGCAAGAGAAAACGAGGAAGACCAAGAGAGATCTTACGTAGAACTATTACAAGAGTGTTTCACTATCGGTATCAGAAGCAATGAAGACCTAAAACAAATTGCAAAAAAACGCGAGACATGGAAATCTATTATATCGGCCCTATGTGCCGTCTTTGGCTCTAGAGACGTGTTTCCCAACGTGGGGCGCTCGCCCCACAGGGGGGGGGGGCAATTTTATTGTCCGGGGGGGGGGATTTGAAAATTTGCTCGTCTAGAGTTTAAAAACCAACCGCCTACTGTGACTAAGTGTATAAAAAGAAGGATTGTTAGTATCTCAATATAAAATAAGCGTCCGTTAACCCTTTATAAGGCGGCGAAATCGGGGGGAGAGAGGAAGTAGCAAGTAAAATGTCTCTAAACAGCTTGCTTCATATGGAATGTCCCACTAGGGTCGAATGTTGATTTACCGCTACAGGAGTGATAACTCTAATTACGCCAGTATGTTTGTTGGCAATATTTTGGTTATAATACTGTATGCCAACAGAATTATTATTAATGGAAAACTGTCATACACAATGGTATGTATGTGTCGTCTGTGGTCTCAGTGAATAAGCAATTACGTCCAAAAATTGGAATGTGCAGAAGATGAAAAATAAACTTTGCGTTCTCATATAAATATTCATTATAATATTATATTCGAATATACAAATATAATTAAATATTTATTACAAACACCAAAACAACAACGAAGATAACATAACAGCATGTTACCTAATAGTAAATATTAAATGCGTTATTGTTACTAAATAGTCACTTAAATAGACTAAGAGTGGTTCCATCACCTCTGTATCTATGTGTGGACAGGCAGCATAGACGGTGGAGCATATAATGCAAGACTGCATTACAGTCCACTAAACCAGCTACGGGAAAAACACAATCCCACAGAGACGGATATCCACAGAAATCTGCATGGGAGCACTGAGGAGCTTCCAAATATAGCAGGATTTATTAAGAAAACCGAACTTGCTGTGTATACATGTCAAACTTCGAACGAAAAGAAGTAAATTTTGTGATTTATTCATTCAAAAAGCATACTAATAATTAATTTTGATATATTAACATTAAATTAAATTAACTTTAATAAATAGATTATTTTTAGTTTTCAATTTATCTTATATTTAATGTTTTCAGTCGCATAGTAAAATGAGTAGTAAAATAGTAAAAAGTTCGTCAGTATTCAAATCAATACTTAAGATTTGGGTTCATACCCGCTGTCCACGATCAAAGGTCACCTTTTTGTTTATTATGTCAACAATGCTTGACCAATGAATCAATGAAGCGAAGTCGTCTTGAGACGTATTTGATGGCAAAACATAATGCTTATGTCAATTCAGATTTAAATTACTTTCAAACTTTTAAAGAAGAACTTTGAAAAAAGAGCAACATTAAAGTCTTCATACTGCAACTGTTAATAGTACTCTTGGGGCTAGTTATGTAATTTCTTTACTCATTGCTAAATCTGGGGGAAATCATACTATAGGAGAGAATTTAATCAAACCATCAACATCAGCATCTCTTAAAACAGTTCTGTAAAATTATGACAAAGACGTAAAGTCATATCACTCAGTAACAATACTGTTAGTTGAAGAATAAACGAAATGAGTGAAGATATTGAATACAACCTGTTGGAAAGCTGAAAACAGGAAAATTCTCAATGAAAATGGGTGTGAAGGGACGGATACCGCTGTATGTGTTATAGTCGATCATCTGATAATTCTGTCCGCGTATTAGAAGAAAGATTCACTGATTTTTAAAAAAATTGATTTTCTAACCTGGAAGATGCAGCCGATGAAAGTGGATTTGTTTGATTTTTTTCAATGCAGTACCAAGAAGAACTCTCAGAAATGCAAAATGATGAGTCAGTTAAAACGTTATTCAATATAAAAGGAGCGATGGCATGGCTTTGTGATAAAACCAAAATGAAATGCCCACATTCAACCAACTTTGTACGAGAGATATTGTTACCGTTTCCATCTTCAAATTTAGCTGAATGTGGATTTAGTGCCATAAATGATTTGTTATTAAAGAAAAGAAATTGACTGGATATCACAGAACGGGGAGACTTGAGACTGAAGCTGACTAAATTGGAGCCCAATATAAAATCAATATAAAATAATGAATCAAGCACAAGGATCTCACTAAATTTAATACATCCATCTAGCCGTGACCTCACATTGAATGTTTTAGTTGTCTATTATATTTTTTGAAAATGTATTTCTGACCTACTGTTTTTATCTTAATAATTTCCTAGTGATTTCTTCCTAAAACTCAATTTTTGTATCCTGAACAAGTTGTAATTAGGCTTCATTTAGGGAATAATTAAATTTTTTAATATAAAAAAATATGTATATGTCACATAGGGGGGGGGGGGGAGGCATCAGACGTTTAGGAAGGTTTTGGTGGGCATGGTACAAAAAAGGCTGGGAAACACTACTCTAGAGGAATAACTAACTATTCAATGCCAACGAGGTGCCATGATGTTCAAGTTACGGTCATTAAGTCGTATTCCTCTGATGATCGGACTCACATACGTTTGAGAAGTTGTATTTACTACAATTTGGCACAATACAGCCCTTGAGAATTAACATCAGTTATTTATATGTCTATATGTAATGTTATGTTCTGTCACGTGCATGTTTGTTTTGCTTTGTCGATTAGATATCCCGTGATATTCTGCCAACTTTCTGTTACGTTTTATCGATACGTTTTATCCCGTGTCAACTTTCTGTTTGATTTTTGTTCATCAAAATACTTCAAGTTTATCTTTTCCTCATTCATACTCTTCCTGACTTCCGGGTTTATCACGTCTAGCCCTTATTATGTGAATATGGATAGTGCCGCTTCTTAGGCATCAATTGTTATGATGTATTCTTCGCTGGGTATATTTGTACCCAAATAATCTTAGAATCTGTCAGCGTGGTAAAAGTACTACTTTCTAATCATACTTAGAGCCCTCTAATTATTTCTTAAGAGATGCTGATTAATCTTCTCGCGTAAAAATCTTCTCCAGTCCATTGTTTGATGTTGCCTCCCCATTATTTGATGTCTTCATCTCCTCTTTTCAATTTCTACAGTTCCCTGTATCTATCATGTCGACTTATTTGTCCCAATCGTACACTCGTGTGAATCAGCATGCAATCTCTATTTTATATCTTATGTATGCATTAGTCGTATGCTTTCTATAGGAAATGGGTAGACTTCGATTATAACACGTATTTGAAGGCCAGTATCCGTCTATCTATGTTTGCAATAGTGTCCTACTATTACAACCAACAATAGTTTTAAAATATGAATTATTACACACAAAAACATGGAAAAACTACGCAGGTAAAACTTACTCAAAATATTCGTGGGAAGGATATGTTAAGACGATGCCATTTTTCCTTGCTATTCTCTCATTCCAGATCCATAGTTGAGTGCTGTTATTGCGCTGATGTGCGCATATACCATTCGGCTGAATTGTTCCCTCCGAAAAGCATTCAGATTTTGATACAAGTTTGACATTGCCAATACAGTCTAGCAATTGTGAAGGGAAAAAAACACAAAATGAGAACCAAGATGGCAGTAAATGGCATGGATAAAGGAATCTACAATCAGACAAAATAATAGGTCATTCAATTCATACAGTTTTTAATTAAACAGATCACAAATAGCAAGTATCTTCTTGTATATGTATGTAAATGCTAATGTGCAGTTTGCTAAATTATCAAATATGTATAATGCCAGGGCCGGATTTAGACTTGATAGGGTGCTAAGCTATTTGAGATATGGGGCCCTTTAACTATTAAGAATATATAGATAGTGAAATTTTTAAAAAATGAGGGCCCCCCAAGACATTGGGAGGCCCCCAAGACAGTGGGGGCCCTAAGCTATAGCTTGTGATTAAAGGGTTTATAGGTAAATCCGGCACTGTATAGTGCTAATGTACAGTTTGCTAAACTCTGCAAATACATATGAATTGTATATAGATTTATTTCGATACTAAAAAACATACAGATTTAATGTTTTTTTTATTGTTTGTGGTTTTTTAATCAGAGGGTGTGAAAAAATATAGTTCTTTTATCCTTTTTGTAGTGGGTGGGGGGAGTTTCTCCATAGATTTATTTCATACACAGAAGACTCCAACTCTGTGATATGCTATGAGAGGAAACCTCACACGATGTAGAGCCCTAATTGTGCAGAAGAAGTTCTCTAGAATTTTCACATAGGAGAGTCTCACTATATAGACAAGTTATCTAGGTGGAGCTTGTTGTAGCATGGGGCGGTTGATCTAGTGGGTTACTGGTAATACCTTCTGCATGATACGTACACATTCAGTACACAACAAATGTACCTTTGTAAGAAATTACGTCACTATACACACGTCATGACTTACAGATAGTGCTCCAGTTTCCACAGGTCATCCAAGGAATTCGTGATGGAAGTGATGAGAAGAAAAAGTAAAATCCCCAAGCAATAAGAACATTGTAATAAATAGACAATATCAATAACAAAAACACCATGTTGTACCCACAACCTGCAGAAACAATAAAAATACATGGTGTAGTTAGTGAAATCTCATCAACATGTAGAAATACAAATGTAATCATGTATACTTATTTTTATGTTACATTTGTAGCAGGTTATATTATAAATATTCTTCTATTCTCAACTCATGAATCTCAATTGATAAATCTGTTGTCTGTTGATGTTTTCATCTGTATTTCTTTTTTCTATATTCATTGATAAACGAATACATTGTCAGACATGTCTTCAAAACTATTCCTCTGACCAGTCTTCTAGCGTTGTGTGGAGGTTAACACAGCGTGGATTGCAAACTTGAGTATCTTTTCTTCTATTACGTTCGTTCTCAAACTCCTGCAGATAAGCAGGATGTAGTACGGAGACAAAATGTGATGTGTCCTACTTTACAACTTTGCTGCGACTTCTGCGCCTTAAGGTCTAATTTATCTTCGAATAAAAGACGCTACTTCTTGACTTTTGCTAGCTGTCAGGTAACCATAGCATCCTTAATAACATGACAATAGTCATACACGTTTGCACAAATGCAGTCTGATCTGTTACCCGTACATAAATGTGGGATATTATGTACTTCAACACAGAATTCCAGTTCATGCAACTATGGGCATCATTGTCATTCTCATCTTCTTCGAAAAATTATTTCATATTTTCCCATATTTTCTGTCTGTGCCTATTAGTGCATTATGTTTGGTTCTGAAAAATTTATTTTGTTATAGTTCGTAACACTACAAAGTGAAATGTAGAAACTGTCATGAATACAAGACCAGGATGATCTGACGTTCCTGTATTACCGAATTTTGATTCTTTGTCCCAGTGTTCAATAAAACTTTAGCTGATCGCTAAAATGTCCCGATTTTTAGAAACCGGTCGATTTCTAATAATAAAAGTAGTTTAATTAATTAAATTTGTGTCAAAATCATACATATTAACACATATACAAACTGTATCTGAAAAGTTAACGCCTTGTTGATCATTAAAAACAAAAATAATTGTATCAAAAATTACTGTACTTTGAACAAAATACATTGGTAATAAAGGCTAAATTGTGGCCATTTGAGTATAATTAATGTGTGTCCGGAAATTTTTGTTGTTTCCAAAAACTCATTACCTAACATAAATGACCAACTTAGTACATTAGAACCAATGCTGTGACTATCATTGCTCAGTTGAAATGTCAACGTTATATTCCATAAATATTGTATAGTTACATATTATCATTTCATTCATTTGTATTTATGTTTACATGCTAGCAAGAAATATTTTCAACGTTTATGAGAATAATAGCCTAGTGACTCTCAATTTCACAACTTTCCACATTCAAAAACCCCAGGGCACTGTCTGTGTCACTACAAAACCTATTTCACACAAAAATAGCACATGGCACTGTCTGTGTCACTACTAAACCTGTTTCACACAAAAATAGCACATGACACTGTCTGTGTCACTACTAAACCTGTTTCACACAAAAATAGCACATGGCACTGTCTGTGTCAATACTAAAACTGTTTCACACAAAAATAGCACATGGCACTGTCTGTGTCAATACTAAAACTGTTTCACACAAAAATAGCACATGGCACTGTCTGTGTCAATACTAAAACTGTTTCACACTAATATCACATGCACTGTCTACTAAAACTGGATTATATGCTACAGGAGCCGAACAGGTATTTAAAGAATAGTAACACACTAACATTATAATCAGCCATGAGTGTCGTAAGAGACGATTAAAGAGGTGTGGATAACTGCAATTTTCCTGAAAGGTACTTATAGTTTTATTGGATCGACCCACGAAAAGTTTGAGTAATCACCCAGATAATGTTTCAGTATTGTAGACAATGCCATGGATAAGTGGAAGTGAATGTCTACAAGCATATCGCTTTGTTTATTTTATCTTGCTAATATATTTGTCGGCGGTGCAACTGCTCTCGGCCACACTGATTTTCAACTTCTAAACATCACATGTGGTGGACAACGATCTATGCAATGAAACGACACAGGCAGAACATATTCAAAACACACCCACACAAGCATTTGAGTGTGTTTTATATACTTTATATTTGTGTTGTTTCATTTCTGGCCCATTCAAGCCTTACGGGTTAACTCTACGTTTAGCTCTGCCGTGTAAAGTCAATACTTCCTTCCTTGCTTGTCTTTTAAAAAAATATTTATGTTTAGTCTTTATAAAGGCCTTATGATCGAAACGTCGATTTCTGTGAGTTATTATGTGTTTACAGTGATTAGCGCAACTTCATAACCTTGTTCTAAGCTTTGTCTGTTGGATTTAAGTATTTCTGCAGTGAGTACATATTATCGCTCATATACTTATTTATTTTCATGTATTCAATGGTTATAATAAGAATTTCACGACATACCTGCAAGTAAGGGGCAGAAATTCCAGCATGTTAAGGGGCCTGAGCTGCTGAACTGCCCCAGTGATAGTTCAAAAAAAAGTGTGGGTACTCCAATAGATATCAAAAGTGTGAAGTAAGGAATAAAAAAGGTTCCTGCGAAATTACAAAAATTATAACGTATGCATGAAATCAACAATGTCAACACAATAATTGTATGCACAATAGTATGAAACGTTGTAATTAATGAACAGAGTTGACAGTGTATGATGTAAAACTACCATATAAGATATGTGCTTGAAGAAACATATGCAAATAGATTAATAGGTCATGGTGTCAGCGATACATCCATTATTATTTATTCATGTGCCCGTGTGTTGCCGGGGCCCAAAAGGGGAGCAAAGAATAGCAACACTTTTTACCTTCCACGCATGTCGTAAAAGGCAACTAAGGAGGTTATGGGATGAAGTTGGCTGTCCCATCCCATATAGGGTCAGTGACCCAAAGCCATTCTGAAGTCGGATGTGTAAGGCCGAAAGGCGCAGATATCACAGCAATGCTGTAAACTATGACACAACGCATTCCGTTCTCCGGACTACATCCTGCTAATCTGCAGGAGTTTGAGAACGAACGCAGAAGAAGAAGAAGATTTAGTCATAAGCTTTGATATAACCAAACTGATCTCACGACCTCAGTAGAAAAGAGTATCTCACCATAAGAGGTATAAGTTAAATGACTAAGAAACTATTGCATGTCAATGGTAAAACAGCATAAACTAGTTTGGGTTCATTACGGTCTAATGTGTCCATATCATGTGATTTCATTCCGACATCTTAATATTAGGCTTGATTACATGCAGCTTCCGGTATGCGGAGATAAAAAAACACAACTCGCCTACTAGCGATCATTCGATTTCTCGCAACGCAATGAGAAAGGGTAATCTGGGGGGAGGGGGAAGGAGACATCTCAGTGATTTGTGCGCAGATCGATGTATGCTTCGTTCTATGCGTCTTTAGCGAACTTTTTTTTGCTAAATAATGTATTGTTTGTTTCTTTAAAAGTATGGACACATTAGACCGTAATGTACCCTTGTTTGATTTGTACTTATTACAAGATACGATTCACTATCTCAAATTATTTTGCAAGGAATCGTCAAGGGTGGAAAGAGAAAAGACCAACAAAGAAATTCCTGGATTGATAAAATCTAGGAATGGTTTGAGCATAATTTTTGCAAAGACCTACTCCAAATGACTGAGTACGTAGATGTTTAGAGATATTTTTGTGCTAATTAGTGTGGCACCACTACCACCACTGACTGGTTATGGGTCTTGTTAGTATCATTATTATTATTATTATATTTGTTTACTTCTTTCCGGGTTGTTTTATCTATATAAAAGTAAGTAAAGTAACCCATAGCATTTATGAATGCCGAAGGGGTGTGCGATGTTAGCGATATCACATTTCAGAGGCTCTGCAAATGAGGGCGGTAGCCATCTTCTTTATTTAAATCTATATAAGCAATGTTCATTCGACAATTCTGGAATATCAAACATAATTGAGGTAATATATGATTGCAAATGGAAGAATTTATTATTTTAAACATATACGTTTCAAACATGTTTCACAAGTAGCAAGTATGAATGAATTGTGCTTATACACTGTGTTATATTGCTAAGATTATAACAATAATTAATATATCAATATTAATACGTATGTATCTATATTCTTATATATGTGTGTGCGTGGATGCGTGCGTGCATGCGTGTATGTGTAGTCCTGCTATATGGCGGCGAGGTACACAGCGCGTCTGTGATAGCCAAAGTAGTTCAAATTCCGCAGAGGGTTTTGTGCATTCATACCATTCATAAAGCAATGGCAAGCTACTAAACGTATTTATATTGCCTAGAAAATCCCTACAACCATAATGTGATGGGTTGATGACTACGTCCTGAATATGATATTCTACACAGATACACACACACACACACACACACATATATATATATATATATATATATATATATATATATATATATATATATATATATATATATATATATATATGAGACCCACGTAAAAGGAATACTAAGCGAGGACGAACAGTACAATGTGCAGCGAAGGACAGTCACCCTCGGTTTCCTGACGAGGAATATCGACAAGACATATGGGTCAGCACAGAATGCAGTGAGAAATGGAGGTGCAGGTGTGTATATAGAATATCCACGCATGTCTAGAGATACGATCAGAACACCACCAGGGAAATTATGCAATAAGTATGATGCAGAAATTCAGACAATTAGGGTGGCAATTGAAAAACTGCTGAACTCCAGTGCTGGCCCACAGGCTGTTTTATTGTGTTATCTTGCTCGATTTAGTTAACTTATATATGTAGTTAAGAGTTTTATTAGAATATAAGTTTGAAGTGTAAATTCACTACTATACAAAATGTGACTACACAACTGTACAGTTACATTTGCAGAGAAAATAGAAGGGCCGTTTATATTACAACATACAGAATCCCAAAAAAACCAATAGAGCACAGCATGCTCTTGGTTTAACTAAAATGGCATTTAAGAGATGTATAAAACAGAGTACTGGAATTATGTAAATAATGAAAGACAGCAAGGTCGGAAAAAGGAAAACTGATGATTTTGATAAAGATTGTATATGTTTTCTGACTTAAGATATAAGCTTATCGTTATAAATATAATTTTCCGACACGATCTCGCTTCATCTGCAATAATTTGCACATGTATTTTAGATTTTGAATTCACCCTGTGCACAAGATATGCATCGCTGCCCTAAAACTTGTATCATCCATTAAAATGTCTCACTGGCACTTTTGTTAAACATAATTTAACGCTCGATTTGTATTTCATGCTGCATACATGAAAATGCATCTCTTACTAGTCAAACAAAATGGCAGGTTATTGTTATCTGCTGGTCGTCAGTCGTGGTGATTAAACCAGATCATAAATGAATATTGTTTAGATTGTGTGTTTTGATTAGTAGATAGCATTTTAACTTGGCAATAATAAAATAATCTCGATATTTAATTGTTGGAAGGTGTGTAAAGTAACATTGTTTAGGCATGAAGCAACATTAAACATGTTTGGTGTTCTAAATGTTAGATCTGTTTGGTTGCAGTCTATATTTGACTTGCTGATATACCTCTACTGTTTTAGACACAGACATACATATATACATACAACGTATATATATATATATATATTATATATATATATATATATATATATATATATATATATATATATATATATATAATATATATATATATATATTTGTAGCATAGTGTTGTACAATAATCGTCTTGAACATTGTAATTTTGAGGTTTAAATGTCATTTTGATGTTTAAATTTACATATGCTTAGATACATATGCTTATATAACTATATACATATACCAATGTGTGTGCTTGTGTGTGTATGTTTGTATCTAAAAAACAAAAAAAACTTATTGTTAAAAAAAACTAGTGCCAACTTTGGAATTAGCATGTCAAATATACCAAGAAAAAGATTTCACATTCGAGGCATCTGAAAGTATGTTCTCCTGTGTAATTGATGTGAAACGTTTTATTCGAAAAACAATAAGATAAAAGAACAAAATGAACATGTATAAGTAAAATTATTGCTTGATATGTTACTGAACTGCCAATACCTCCTCCATTCTTGTAAACTAGGAGTGGAAAAAATGATAGTTCACCTAGTCCCACAACACAACATAGTCCTGTTATAAAAAAGTCCAGCTTGCCTTCCCAATGACGACGGTCCGTTTGCTGAAAGTCCAAGTAAAACAAAGACAAATTGAAAAAAAAATACAATTTTTCAGTATCTATTTCCTTAATAGTAGTAGAAATAGTAGTTATAATTGTGTCAGTGGATATTTGCCTTAATAATAATATAAATCATGAAATGTTCACGCCACCATCATTGAAGCTGTTGAATTACTTTACAGAAACGCAAATGCTGCTCGTCTGATAAAATAATACAATTGGAGAGTTCTTTCAAGTAAATGTGGGAGTTCGGTATGGAAGCATAAGGTCTCTAGTACTTTTCAACATATTAGTTAGTTTGTTCCTTTCATGCCACATGCGGCACATAGGGCAGGGTTTTTATTCTCCACGCATTTTAGTTCTTGTACAGACTTGCAATCTAGTATTTTTTCCTTCTTTATGTATGGTACTTTTTAGGGTAATTTTGTGTCTTCCTCTTTTCCCCTCAGGTGTCCACATACGGGCTTGCTGATTCAGGTTGTTTTCATCTAGTCTAAGATCGTGTTCCATGTATTTCCATTTGCGTTTTCTTATAACGTTTGAAACATATTCTTGATGTGTTAAATTTTTTCAACATATACATAGAGCACATAATATAAGAGAACCTTTAGGATTGCAATACGTCTATATCAGTTTGAGGTCGTTCTATCTGCAAATTGCGCTTCGATGATAATATTGATCTTATACAGATACAAGAACAGAAAGAGTTAATAGCATATTTCAAAAATGTTACCAGAAAGTTGGCAGCATATCTTAGTTCAGGATCATGACGTAGCCATCAACTCAGCATTTTTTTTTTTAGCTGTTTTGATTTCCTAGGTAATATAAATATATTCAGTAGTTGCTTTATGAATGGTACATATGTACACTTGCCTGCGGTGGAATTCGCACCCGGTACCTTGATTGTCGCAGCCGCGCTCTGTACCGCGTCGCCAACTAGACGGACAAGCACGTACGAATGGAAATCAACACCGAAAAGAGCAAAATATTTGTTAACAGCGAGAGACATAGACCAAGATCATGATTAGTGGGTATAGACTTAAGGAGCTGAATACTTTCAAATACCTCAATTCTAGAATATGCAGCGACGGAAAATATACAACAAAATTAAAGATAAGACTGAAGATAGTTCTAGCTTCTATGCCCAGGTTAAACTTAATTTGGAAAAGCAACATCAGTGTTAGCGTGAAGATCAAACTTTGTCACTTACTGCAGTTTTCTAGCGTGGATGCTGAGGTCAAGAAACTCATCAGCGATGACACAGATGTTGCCATTTACACGGACGGGTAAGTCATCCATCACCACCGATGCGCATGGGCCTTTACTGCCAGGGCACTAGGAAGAGCAGAACACGAAGCCAGTGGAGCCTTTACCGCAACAACTTCTATCTATGTGTTCGCCGTAACGCAGGTACTTAACTGGCTGGAATCGCAAGCCTATTCTCATGCGTGCTTACTAAGTGACTCTATGAGCATGATTCTGAAATTCAAAACAGGTGATGTACGTAGGGGATGGGTGAAGTCATTAGATATAGCTAAAATGCAGGCATCACTACGAAAACTCACGCTTATCGTTGTCCTAGACAAGCGAGCGTGGAGGCAAATGAAAATGAACTAGCCGACCAATTATCTAGCCTCGCCACCACAACAGATAGTCAGCCTATGGACCGAGCGGACATACTTATTGCTCTTCACGATCAGAGGATTTTGAGATAAATGAGCATGAGTCAATATCCAGAATGCGCGAATTGGGAGTAAGGATGAGCGTGGCCCGTAGAGAACTCTGGACAAAGATTTCAAAAAAGCAGTAAACCAGCATAGAACCGGAACCATCAGCCGTTATACCCTGAGAGATTTATTGAAGCGGAGATTTGAGCACATATGGAAGTGCCCGGTGTGCGAAGAGATAATCAACATACCTAATACCTAATGCTTTCTATTATGTTTTGTGAGTGTTAGACTTACTGCAGACATTGAGAGACGTGTGTCCTATCCCCTCTACTTTTTATAACATATATCGACCACATCTGTAAAATAACAAGTACCAACGAAGAAGATAACATAAAAGACAAATTGAACGAACTACTCTTTCCAGACGACCAAGTACTAATAGCGACATCAGAAGAACAATTGCAAGAACATATGAACAGACTCCACACAACATGTCAAAAAATTCAACATGAAGATCAATATTGAAAAGACAGAAATAATGGAAATAGCAAAGAAAGAAAGAAATATCACTATCTCCATCGATGATAAACACCTTAAACAGGTAAATGAGTTCATTTACTAAGAAAATATTATATCGAGGGAAGGGGAAAACTATACAAAATAGATGCAACAAAAACATACCAGATCCTATGACATATGACACGTATTTTCAAGAACAAAAATGTAAACATAGACACTAAAGTTGCATTATACAAGACTATTATTATTCCATCACTATGCTACCAGTGCCAAACCTGGACAATGACAACACAAGACAAAATAAAACTATTAACAGCAGAAATGTCATGTCTACGACGAATACTCGGAGTGTCATTAAGAGATAGAATTAGAAACGATAACATCAGATAGATAACTAAAACAATGACAGTATTGGAACACATCAAAAGACAACAGATCAAGTGGTTTTCACACGTTTAAAGGATACCGACAGATGGCATGCCACAAATAGCCATGACACATAGACATAACGGTTATAAAGTCAGAGGCAGACCATGTAAAAGATGGATCACAGAAATCAAAGAAGCCACAGCAACAAGATTACAAACAGCACACAATAATACCATCTCCAGAGAACTCTTTCACCCCTGACGCCGCAATGCAAACAAGGATTAAGGTCCGAATACAAATATTACAGACGAATTCGACGAATATCCTATAGATTGCATAAGATAAATGTGTACTTAAGAAATAAAATAGTTACATAGGCCTACAGGTCCGCAAGAACCATTACTTTCAATAGTGAATCGACAAAAACTTGCATGGTTTAGGCATGTATGACAACATGATTCCGTGTCAAAACGATACTACAAGGAACAGTCGAAGTTGGACGAAGCAGCAGAGAACAAAATAAACAAACAGAAAAGCATGGACAGACAACATCAAGGACTAGACAGTTTAAAATTGTCCATCACTCGTTGGAATTGTTGAAGATAGAAAATCTCTGGAAGATTCTACTAAGTTCATGCAGTCAATGTGGTACCCCTATGACTGTATTTAGTTATGGGTTTAGATATAGATAAAATAGAAATAGCAATATTTTTATAATTTTGTCCGTGCTTATTTGCCTTAACAATAACAGCCACTTTTAATTTTGTCTGGTGTGTAGCTAGTATAATATTATTTACAAGACAATTCGAAGCAGAGTTATTATTTTATGTTTTAATATAATTTCGTGTATGCTCATACAAGATTCACCTTCTATATACTAAACTATATTTAACTGTAAATCTATAGTTAAAACTATAGATAAAACTATAAATAAGTTTTAAATATTAAAATAACAAATGCGGTTAACAGTTGTTCATATATAAATGGTTATTATTTATTTTGTTAGATTGAAGATTTCAAACTTCTTTCATGAGAAGTAAGATAGACAGTTAATTACTACCTACTCTATGTATGTATATGAAAGATAGATGCCGCCCGTGTGTTGTCGGGGCCCAAAAAGGGAGCAAAGAATAGCAACACTGTTTACCTTCTACACATGTCGTAAAAGTCGACTAAGGAGGTTATGGGATGGAGTATGCTGCCCCATCCCATATATGACCAGTGACCCAAAGTCATGCTGAAGTCGGATGTGCCAGGCCAAAAGGCGCAGATATCGCAGCAATGCTGTAAAACATGACACAACTCATTCCGTTCTCCGGACTACATCCTGCTAATCTGCAGGAGTTTGAGAACGAACGCAGAAGAAGAAGAAAGATAGATGCTCGCAGCAGATACATATGGAAGATTAGGGTAATAAGATACATTGTTTTCAAAGATTGATGTACAACAAGCAGTTGCAAGTGAAAGGAAAAGATTTGACAAGGATAATCTGGCTTGACAATATCAAGGAATAGTCAGGACGTGTTTTTGTCCACACTCCGTATAACCAAAGATATAAATATTTGACGGTCCATGTGTGCTAATTGTTCCAATGTTGCACCCGTTGCGGATTTTATGATTATTACATATACAACTCTGAAGAACCATGCCAATGTTTCTCTACAGTACCTGTATATCGCCATATATATAGTTTGTCTCCATTGTTGTTTGAACAGCTTGAAAAAGTGCCCCTTAAGTAACGAATAGTTCACTAATGGCAATGGATACTGTCATGCCATTTAATCAGTTTTTATTTGTAGATTAGATAAACGGGTGTTTATGGAACAAATATCCAGTTTGTATCAAGAAATACTTTGTTCCTGAAAATGGTAAAAGATTAATTTGAAGAAACAGCTAACAATATTTTTCACAGTGGGGATGATTGTAAAATAATTATGTAAAAAGTAATATTTGATATTGGATGTCTTAAGAATATTGTACAGATGACAACAATACAAAAAAAACGAAAATTAAATTATTTTATACTCTGGTCGTAAACCAAAAGGGGGCCGGGTAGTTCAGTTAGTTGTGTACTGGCTTCCTAGTTGGATGAACCATTGATAGGGATAATAAACCTGATTAAATTGGTACCAGATCTTCTGGGAAAGTAAAAAGCGATAGGAGTAATGCTGACTACATCATCCTAGAAGTACAATTCACCAATGAAAAATACAAGCCAAACACCGTATCCCGATACGCATTAGGAGTTAATAATGGAAACTTAACGTTGACTTCACTTTATATACGCCAGCAATATGTATATTTTTTTTAAAAGTCGAATACCGGTAGCTGTAATGAACCAGAAAGTTTTTGTTTTTTTTTTTTTTAATTATACAAATTTTATTTCACAACCAACTAAAATGCTTTCTAACAGCGAACATTCTATACGAGCTGCATGGACCATCATCAGAACGGGTGACCTGTGTTAAACTCAGCAAGCATGCTAAAATAGTATGCTGAGACGACAAAATTTGGTTGGTTTTTTTTTGGTTTTTTTTTTGTCTGAGCATGAAAAAAAAACACTTGTCCAAAACAGAACGATACATTTGGGAGACTATAATGTTGGATTTGAGCTGTACTCACAAAATTATCATTACAAAAAACATAACAGCTGCACAACTGGTGCACTACAATATGCTTCAGTGACGAAAGCTGAGTGTTGTGAATAACGGAAGTGACATTTCGTAGTTGTAGGACTGTCCGAAATGTGGCTCATAGGCTTGCTGTATTTTTTCAGCTATTTTTAGACTGCAACAGCCCTTTCCTCAGAGTGGAATGGTTGAGGAACAGGAAAGCACATGTCACTATAGATTCACTACACTTCCAGTTAATGAAGAGGCAAACACTGCAACAAAGAACTGCAAGTGCACATATTATCAGACAATTCCTTCGATATGCTACCACCACTGTAGTCAGTGCTCAGACTTCGGAATCGCCTTCACGATGCCAATTGTCGTGATTATCGTCCAGTATTCTACAACATTTCACTGTTTTGCTCACAAAGCAGCTCTCTTATCATGGTGTATGCAGCACTATACATTGACAACGTGATAGTGGACTAATGTCTACATCTGAACGAATCAGAGTATGGAGACGTGATGAAACCTTCAGTTATGGTGCAGTCCTCGATACATAACTGATATGGTAGGGAATCAGTGATGATGGGTGGAGGCATTTGTTTACTCACAGAAGACCCTTTATAATGTGGTTGAGAATCTGAATTGTGACCACTATTGAGGACATTCTACTGCTTCTTTTGATCCAGCACCGCACGTTATTGGGCTCAATGTAGTCATCCGATATGATAATGCAAGACAACGCCGTTCTTGTGTAATAAATGGTTTCTGCAACACGCTGGTGTAATAAATGTGTTTCTGCAACACGCTGGTGTTTAAAAAATAAATTGGTCTGTAAACAGTCCTGATATGAATCCCATAGAACGTATTTGGGACGAGCTAAGCC